>JAFIRS010001264.1:0-400089 GCA_018342105.1 Gonioctena quinquepunctata | reverse complement strand
AGCTGGAACCTAATACTCAGCAATAAAAATCCTTGATTTGATCAAATTGTAAAATAAGAGAAACATCAAAAAAATTATACAAAAATTATTTGTATGAAGTGTATGCAAGTTTCAACAAAGATAATGCTGATATGGTCTTTACAAAAATCAATGATACGGCGGATCATCCATAAGGCAAACAAGGCACGTGCCTAGGGGCACAAGGTTACAAAGGGGCGCACATGGAACTTTTTAAAAAGATAAAAAATTTAGTAAGTACCTACTTACAAAAAATAATACTTTCTATAGAGATGTAGAGCTTCCGAAGCGCGCCCTGTCTACTTGATTACGCCTTCATTGCCTGATTCCATAATAGAAATTGATAAGATAGAATTGTGATGTTGCATGACGTTGCTCGTTGTCGCAAGTGTGCGGGGGTACAGCGGGTCAGGAGGCGACAAGTGGTATAATTTATGTTTTGACTTGTTATTAGTGCATCGCGCGCGCCGTCTGTTATCGGTGCATTCTATCTCTCTTGCATTCTTTACGATCATGATATTTTTTATTCACTCCCACCTGTTAAGGGTGCACGTGTCATAGCCTACCTAATTATTTTGCAAAATATATGGCCACCAGAGTTGCACCTATGGGGTGCTAGACTGGGGCGCTCTCGCCATTTAATCCGTCTCTGTACCCTTGATAAAATATTGAAATACTCTAATAAACATGGTTTGAAATTATACCCCACTAAATCACAAATAATGATATGCTTTGGTAATAGTGATTATCTTCTGATGGTGGAAAATTAAGGGTTGATTATTGAGCCCTGTAAAACAGTAAAAAAATTGGGACTTTTAAATTGATGATGATTTACAGTTCAAAATGTATTAAACATATAGTCCAGAAAAGCTATATGTCATTAAGAAATCTTCATTAAAGGACAATACAAAACAAAAAATTGGGGAAACAATTATGTGAAACACTTTTTTGGCCCAAATTAAAAGTTTGGAATCATGTATTAGTTTTATCTTTTACAAAAGATTACAAGACCACAAAACCCCATTAACTGAACTAGGGTGGCTTGTGCGGAAGAAAGAAACTACACCTTGCATGTTTTGTTCAAAAAGAAAAGGAACTCCCTTGTATATTAGAAAAAAATATCATATTGAATTGGACAAAAGTAAAAAAAGGGAAATCTACTTGCCCAGGCATAAAACTGCTTGCTGCATTAAAAAGGTCATTTTCTCATTCTGGTAAAAATATTTAACCCCATACCAGCACCTATCAAAACAAATCATCTTGTGGTTTTAAAAAGACCTATAGAGCTGACCCAAACGTTCTTGTTCGTGAAAGCAGTTCAGTTGGATAACTTTGGGATTACTAAGCACTAAGCCTTCCCTTATCTATGAATCTATAAATTTTTTTTAAAACAGAAAAATATAGCGGCCCCCCAAAACTATGAAACCTTGTCCTTATATTCGAGAATTACAGTGTTGATTTAATTTTTTTTAATTTTTTTTCGTTGTGAAGTGAGTTTATGCAACTTTTTTCTCTGAATGCATAAACTTTGAAAGTTTTTAAAAGTGATATTCTATAAGAAATCCTCGGAACAGTTTTAGGAAAAAGTTGATATTTGTAGCTTTTTGTGATGGGAGTCTGACCAGCCCAAAAAATTTCAAATGAACAATTTCAATTATTTTAAACTATGTTTTTGGGAGCTCTGGGGGGAACTCCTGCAGGGATACACAGGACACTTTTTTGGGGGGAAACTTTTCCCCCGAGGGTCCATAATTTTAAAACATAGTTTTAAAAAAAAAATTTTTTTTTAAAAGTTTTTATTTGATGCTGTGTTAATGTGTTTAGTGTCTGATTCATTTATAATTTATGTAGAAGTTTTTTTGGTATCGGAGATCATTATTGTTAAAAAATTTAGGAATTCAAGATGGCAGCTACGATATGGCTGACGTGTGTTCTATCATTGATGGTCTGAATCTATTCAAAATTGCTATCTGGAGGTCTTTGGTGTCGTAGATTATGATTTTATTGTCAAAATTCAAGATAGAGGATCTAATATGGCGAACGAGATTTTTTATTTATTATCTGACTGCAATGAAAATTGATATGTAGTATGTAGGGGTTTTTGGGGTTGGTAATCATAATTTGTCAAAATTCGATAATTCGAGGAGACAGCTTCAAAATATTCAATGTTATATGAACAAAGTTTTCATTTTGAAGTGCACTATTTATTCCATCACACCAGTTTATTCAATGCCACACGCCAAACTCATAAATAATATATCATACGGGGCAAAGCATTACGTTTTACGTTTCCATTGCTGTTCTGGATTCAATTCGATGTGATTAACCCAAAAATACAAAAACTTATTTTTTTTATTTGGACCAAATTGTTTATTACAGCAATTCCATATCAAAAACTAACTCACCCTTTTGAGAAGTACTTAGTGCTCTCTAAGTCCAATTACTGTCTGAAAGTGCTTAGTAATCGCGAGCATTTCAGTAATAAAAGTGCTTATTGCTCCAGACTCGGGAGCATTTTTCAAGAGTGCTTAGTACTCGAAGCACTTTTCATCAGTGCTCGGCACAGCTCTGGAGCCTATAAGGAATACCTTCTGGTTCTCTAACATTTTTTTTATATGTTGAAATAATTGGTATATATTAATGTTTTCCCTTTATGCATTCTATGCATTATATACATTTTAGTTATTTGAACCTACCTGTTAGTCTCGTGACTGTTTACTTGTATTATATATATGTAATCATTTTTCTGTATGAAATAATTTATTGTAACTGGTACTCGGTTAAGTTGAGCAGTCTAATGGACTTCGCCGAGGATAATTAAAATAAAGACATTTTATTATTATTATTTTGTTTCAAAAATGATTTGTCTGTTGAAAAAATGTCATAAAAATGATCATGTCAGGTATGTTTTTTCAACTCGAGCATCCTTGTTATCAGAATATTTGATGGTCTGTTCCTGTAAAAAAATAAAAATAAAAATAAAACGAATTTTGGTTTTGTATTTTTTCGAGTATTTTTGTTAAAACAATTACTAATTTTTTTTTTTTTTATGTTCTGGTTCCCACGAAAAGGGATATCCTGTAATGTTCAGAGAACATCGTGGGAACCTAGGGAAAGAAGGTAGGAGTTGGTGTTCTTCTTAAATTTCTGAAGGTTGTATGCCTCGGGAACACCTCCCTAGGAATGAGTTCCAAAGCCTCGCTGTTCGTTGGATGAACGGTCTTTGGAAAGTGATGTTCTGAGGTCTCAAAGTGACCACGAAGGGGTGTGATGACTGAACTTGACGGGTTAATTCGAAGAGACTGCAAAGCAGGAACGATTGTTGATATTTCAGAAGAGCATCGCCATGAAAATATCTATAAAATAGAGACAAATCGCCAACTTTTCTAGGTGTTCCAGACAAGTGAGCGAGTTTGTAAGCGAGCATCACCGACGAGACGAATTGCCCTTTTTGGACAGAATCCAATGCCTCAGGATATGTTTAGGTGCCGCACCCCAGATATGGAACAGTATTCCAGGACAGGTCGGATCTGTGCCTTATAGATCATAAGCAGCTGACTGGGGGTGAAATAGCTCTTGGACGCAACAGAAAACCAATTTTTTGGGATGCACTTTTGGCAATGGACCTCACGTGATTTTCCCAGGAAAGGTTTTGCTGATAGTAATACCAAGCATCGATATGGATGGACTTGATTGGTATGGTTACTCCTGACAAGGTTATGTAGCACAGTGAGATCGGCTTTTCTAGAAAAGACATGCTTGTGTTTTGTTTGCATTGAATTCTACCAAGTTATTAGATCCCCATTCGAGAATTGTTGCTAAGTCATATTATATTATTAACATTTCTTCCTCGTTCATTTCTGGTTTCCGCCTGATATAGGGGCCCTGGAAGAAAAGCGGTATGGAGGTACTTATCGGCGAAGCTGGTACTGGACATGAAGTTGCTTTCAACAGGTCGTTGATGTGAAAGAAATAGTGTTGGTGCGGGGAATGGACCCTTTCGGAACACCAGCATTTATGAGTGAGTGTCAGATGAAACTCCATCGACCACACATGGAGAACCTGTTTGAGAGAAAACTAGCAAGCAGAGAACACAGCTGAGGGGCAAGCCATAAGGCGGGAAGCTTGGAGGAGTCCCTGGTGCCAAACTCGATCGAGCCTTGGAGATATCTAATGCCACAGCTAAAGTTTCTCCATACTTTTCAATGATAGCTGCCATATATGTGAGGCGTGTGCGAGCAGGTCACCAGTTGATCTCTGATGGCGGAAGCCATATTGCCTATCGTTGACAATTCCTGAGTTTTCCAGATATTTCATGAGCTCGATGTTGATGGCTTTTCCATGACCTTTGAAATAATAGATAGCAGTGCGATAGGTCTGTAGTTGCTAGGTAGGGCCTTTTGCCTTTTTTAGGGACTGGCTGTACTCTTGCAATTTTCCAATTGGACGAAATACCCCCAAATTGTAAGAGTGGTTGAACAACTTGCAAAGAACGGGTGTTAGTTCGGGGCACATTTCTTGAGAACAATCGGCGGGTTCCGTCAGATCCACAGGCTTTGTTGGTGTTGAGACCCAGCAAAATATTTCCGATAGTACGTTGGCGAAAGGTGATCTCGGGCATGTGACTGTCAATAGGTGTAATGTTGAGGGTTGTTTTCCCGATGAATCAGAGTGGAATTTCCAGCAAATAGGTGCGCAAAGATATTGGCTTTTCCTGGGCAGTCGTTGCTAGTGTTCCATCTTCTTTGGTTAGAGGAGGAAATGAGCTGGAAGTGAAGTTTCTTCCACAGCTTTGGCTGAAAGACCAAAATGAACGGGATCCATTAGGACATTCAGCAAGTTGTGATCTTATTTTGGCATTGTGGGCATCTTTTGAGCATTCTATTGTCTCTTTGCATATGCCTCTAGCCTCGACATATGCTGCTCTGGTCTCAGGGCCTGGATTTTTTACCATCGATGGTATGCTGCCTGTTTGGAAGCCACAGCTCTAGAGCAGTTTCTGTTAAACCAGGTCTTATCGGATGATGTTCTTCTTCGGTATTGGTATGTAAGTTTGCATCCCCAACATGATGATTTCAGAAATTGTCTCAGCACATCGTGTTGGATCTACTGAAGAGAAACAAACTCTCTTCCATGGAAACGCTGAGAAAAACATCGAAGACCTTCCCAGTCGCCGAATTGTAATGCCACATGAGGCAGGGTGGTATTGTGCAGCTCGATGGTAAATGGAAAGAGCATGTTGTGGAGATAAGGGTGTGGTCAGAGTTTCCAAGTGGGGCACAAACTTCTATTCTATACGGGTCAGGATTGGTGGTGTATTGGCAGACTGGTTGTTGACATCAGGGATGCGGGTTGGTAGCTCGACCAGTTGTTCTAGACCATGAGTGATGGCGAAGGCCTCGCTTGACGACCTGCATCATCTGTTTTGTTAGAGAATTTGAGCCAGGCAGCGTTATGTACATTAAAGTCTCCCATGATTATGGTTTCAGCTGTTGGATGGTTCTCCTGATTGTAGTCCAGTTTGAGTGATAAAAACTCAAAGAGGTCGTTATATGAAGGTTCATTAGGTGATAGGTAAAGGCAGCAGAGGAACTTAGTCAGTTTGGTATCAGATAGCTTGAACCACATCACATCAAAGTCTTTCGGTTCCAAACTCTCTTCACGCTGGCATGAAAGGTTAGCTTGGCGTAAAGGCAGACTCCACCTTTGAACCTGAATCGAGAATGGAGTTCGTAACCAGGACAAAGCATATGGACCTTGTTGGTGGACGAGTTTACTTGTGTTTCTGTTAGAGCCAGAATATCCGGTTTTTTCGTCTGTAGGTGATGGTGGACGTCATTGATGTTCTTGTTGAGTCCGCGGATGTTGATATAAACGTAACAACTGGGGCTGCTCGTAAAATAATATACAATTAAAGTGCAAATACTTATTTTCTCCAAATACTGATGGTTTCCAATGATGAAACTATAAAACAAATATTTGTACCTCTTGTCACAATGAAGCCTGCTTTTATCTTCAAGTAAAAAGTGTTTGAAATTAGTCCGTAATAATTTGTAAATCTCTATTTTACATTTATTAGTTTTCTGACAACTACTTGTCATATCATGAATCCCGGGTGTGCCAAATACAATTAACTAAGTAATAGAACATACTGGTATGCACAATTATATTTTATTAAAAAACATCACCCTTTTTCCAAGACTTTCCAGAATGTGTTACTCCGTGTGGTTTTATTAATCCACTAGAGCTCATCCAGTATTGAAACGACCACTTTGGCCTCCCCCTACCTAACAACCAATTTTTCTCGAAGATGCCCGAACCATTGTCTAACTGTGGCTATTAATAGAAATTCCATAGGCGTACCAAATAATTTGGTATAGGCGATTCACGAGACGTAGAGAACTTAAACTCCTATAACTTTCCTAACACTCCTATATCTTTATCCGCTACTGAATACTATTTACCACTGGACATTATAATTCTTGAAGATTTCAACGTAGATTTTTTGAAGGAAACACGAAAAAAAATATACTTACAAATTGCCTCAACTCGTATAACTTGAAGTATTTAATACTGGAGCCAACGCGGGTAACAGAAAAATCAGCTACATGTCTTGATAATGTGTTAATAAATTTCAACCAATACAAAAGAGCAGTAAATGTCATTAAAGAAAACATATCTGATCACTATGGGGTAGACATTCATTTAGAGGTAGTACATCTGGAAACTGTAAGAGCAGAATCATTTTTGAACTATAACAGAGTTAGCAAAGCTGAATTTAGTAATATTCTGAACAGTATAAATTGGTCTGTAATATTATAATTCAAATGATCAAAAGTGTTTTGGGATAGTTTTTGAGTTAAGAATTAAAATATGCGTGGATGTAGCTTTTCCACAGAAAAAATAAGAAAAAAAACATCAAAGTAAATTGGTTTGATAGTAAGTTGGAAGAAATGAGGACTGATCTTAGTAATAAGAAAAACTTGTGGTTAAGTACAGGTAATCTATGTCTGAAAGAGGAATATAATAAGTTTAAAGGTGAATATAAAAAAGCAATTAAGGAAGCCAAGTCAAACTCCTACAACAATTTAATTTTGATGAGTGACAATGTAAGTAAAACCGCATGGTCTATCATAAATAATTTTAACAATAAATCCGATAAAGTCTTAAAGAATAGTAAATTAACAGCAAATGACATGAACAACTTCTCCGCCGATATAATTGATAAATTAATTGCTAACATTCCCCCATCATGTAAAAAAGGGTCAGATTTGTTGAATATCTCTGTTAAAGATTCAGTTTTTTTAAGACCTACAAATGGAACAGAAGTCTTCAACGTGATTTCATCACTTAAAAATTCAAAAAGCATGGACCCTTACAATATTAGTCCAACAATTATAAAAATTGCAAATGATATGATGACTGAACCCATTGTTCATTTAATAAATGTATGTTTCTCAAATGGAGAATTTCCAGATTTTTTAAAGCTGTGCAGAGCCACACCCATCCACAAACAAGGTGATATAAATGACTGCAATAATTACAGGTTTATTACTATAACCCCTGTATTGTCTAAAATTATCGAAATAATTTTAAAAGAGAGGCTTATAAATTATCTAGAAGGAGGAGGATATATAAGTGAAAGGCAGTATGGTTTTAGAAAGTTACATTCAACCACTCAAGCCGTAACAGACATTATTCATATAGTAGCAAAAAATAAAGACTTGGGTATAGTAACCAGAGCTATGTTATGCGACCTTTCAAAAGCTTTCGATAGCGTATGCCATGACATGCTTCTAAATAAGTTAGAAAAATATGGGATAAGAGGTACAGCAATAAACTTGTTAAAATCATTCTTAACTGGTAGAAGGCAATATATTGTCTACAACAACACTACATCAGATATACAGGTAATCAAACATGGGGTTCCCCAAGGATCGGTGTTGGATCCTCTGCTGTTCATTTTATACATAAATGATTTACCATTATATGTTGACATTGCGGATACTTTTCTTTATGCAGACGACGCCTCTTTTATAATTAAATCAAGTAATACAGGGACTTGAAGAGTTATCAAAAGAAACTCAAGAAAAATTTGAACAATACTTCAATGCAAATGTATTGTGTTTGAATAATGATAAAACTAAAATCATAGATTTTAACAAAAGAACGAATAATGATGACGAAAGAAGCGTGCGTTTACTAGGATTTCATATAGACAGCAATCTCAGCTGGAAAACACAAATTACAGAAATAAAAAGAAACTGTCCAAAGGTCGCTTTGCCCTGAGGAGAATGAGAAGGTGGTAAGCAAAGATGTACTTAGAATTGCATATTTCGGTCTTATACAATGCCATTTACAACATGGGATATTACTATGGGGATCAGTATCAGCAGCAAATGATGTTTTTATACCCCAGAAAAAAATTATCAGAGAGATGGTTCGAGCTAATTTCAGAGATCATGCAAAACCTTTATTTATTGATTTAGAGATTCTTACGGTACCATGTCTATATATACTGGAAGCTATCTTATACGTACATATAAATAAAGATAAATACACTACTGGGGCACTTATACATGATTACAACACTAAAAGCAAAGAGGTCATTAGAACAGCAAAAACGAAATTAGTAAATACTGAAAAACAAACCGAAGTATTATATGGCAAAATATATAATACGCTTCCAAAAGAATGGAAAAACTATCCAAAAAAAAAATTAAAATTTGTGGTGAAGCAGGCTCTTTTGAGCCAAGCATTTTACTCAATAAATGAGGTTTTTGATGCTGTCTGGCCTGTTGATTAAAGGCAAAAGGCACTAAGGAAATTGTTTCAATTTTAAATGTGTTTTTTAAGAATATGTGTTTAATATATATTTTTAGGTTACTTAGCTATATTTGTAATGTGATTTGTATATATTTTCTATGACCTGTCTAAACAAATTATGTGTGTTTGTTTTCAAGTGTACATAATATTGTAACATAAAGACCAATAAATTCTTATCTTATCTTATCTTATCATTTTGGCAAGGTAACGAGTAAACTATTGCAAAAGTGAATAAATAACTGCACTACCAATTTATTAATCAAACAAACCTAACCTTGCAAACGCTGCATGCCAAGACACTGGTGAAGATTCGCCGTAGCACAGCAAATCGTGTCCACTCGTGTTTTCCCCCTCTCTACCTACCAAACGGTCGTTTCAATACTGGACGAGCTATACCGGACAGACACATTAGGGAGCTAATAAAAACATTTTAAAAATGGATAATTTTCGCTGCAAAGACCAAAATATTTCACCAAAGCTACAAATTGTCAGAATTGCGTTTTGTCTCTCAATTTTTCACGATACATCCTGTATGAATGAATTAATAATAATATCTATATTATAATGAGATAATAATATTCTACACTCACACACAATATATTGCCTAACCGTATTTTTGAAACTATTTTCAAGGCTGCTGCCGAGGCTGGTGTTAAATTGATGTGTCCTTCCTGGATTGATGCAATTTGGAAAGTTAGCCAGACTGTCAATGTTCATGCTGATGATGACCAGTTCAAAAAACATCAATGTCTACCCTTTCAGAACCTTACAGTTTCTTCAACAGGCTTGTCAAATGCTGCTGAAAGGCAGCAAATAGAAAAACTGGTAAAAGAAAATGGTGGTGTATTTACTGGAAAGTTGAATTTGTCAAATACAGATATTTTGATATGCTGTGGCCAAAAGTAAGTGCATTTGTAAGTTACTGAAATGTTTTCAATAAATGATTCTGAAATATATTTTTTCTTCATACTGACTTTAATTTTATTAAGACTTTTTTAAATTTTCACTCACTTGTTATTTAAAGTGTGTTCCACTTAAAACTCATTTTTTTTTTAAACAAATGAATTAAATGTCAAAGTAACGTATTTATATAAAGTTTTCATTACAAAGAATAATCCGTTTTTAAAATGGCACCCTATTTTTTGTGTTTTCTGGTTCTCCATAATATAGGTTTTATTATCTGTTGATGTGAAAATGCATTTTTGTCCTTTACGATAATAGGTAGTTTTTGATCAGTCAATTAATTTTATGATGTCAGAAAATAAGTGAAATTTATTCATTTTTCATGAATTTATTTATTTGAATTGATATGTTAATTCCGATCATGTTGCAATCTCAAATACAAGAATCAGTGGCACATCCAGTAGAAGCAAGGGATTAACTCCTTTTTCTCTCCCAAAATCTCAAAATTGTTGCAAAACTCAGATTTTTTTTTAAAATTTCATTTGCTGTGGAGGGATCAAGCTCATGGCTCTCCTCTATTGATTCTTGCATTGAATATATTTTTAAAATTATCACACTTACAACTGATAAAGATGAACCGTTTTCTTTATTGAGTTGATTGACAAACTCTGTATACTTACAGTTGGATTGATTTCTATGACTCATAAATTTTATTTATTCCGACAAGAATAAATATTAAGTTAAAAATAATAATTAATGCAAGTATTTTACTGGATATTTACAGAAAAATATTTTCTTTTTTGCGACATCCCTGATTATTTTATATATATTTTATAGAGAGTGTTTCACTCATTGTGGTTTTTACTTGCTCAAAAATTACCTATTTGCTTGTTCACAACATTGCCTTTAAAAAAAAAATTAACGATAAAAATTGTGTTTTACTAACTACATAACTCTTAAACAACTGGTACTCTCTGATTTACATAAAATTTTATGACTGAAAATTTATGGTGAATTTTTATTGCCATTCATGATTTTGTATTAGTATATTATCCAACTATCACGTAATGATAGCTATTAATACATGAGCACGAGGTAAGTAAACCATGTGCGAGTGTATTAATAGCCATTACATGATCGTTGCGTACACTATTTTTTCTACGACCAATAAATAATAAAATAAAAACAAGAATGTCTGGTGGTGTACAAAATATTTCTTCACTGCTCAACATACTTAAAGGTACTTTTGACGCGTTGTAATTGAATGTCAATTAAAATTAAATGTCAAACAAGTAACTAGAAACATACCACTTGATTATCCCCAAGTACGTGTTTCTATAGGCCGAAAATTCGTTTCATAATGAAAAGTACGTGTTTTTATTGGCCAAAATCTGTTTCAAAATGAAAATTTGTATTAAAATGGACAATATTAATAAATCGGTAGCAGATACTTGATTCGCGTATTATAATACGGGAGTATCAATCAATCAAAAATATGCTTTATTGTCGAAGACATAAATCTTATTGACAAAGCTTGTACTACAAATACTAAAAATATAGATATTTCACAATTGTTTGTTAGATTCTAATAAAAGAAAATAACATACATTTAAATATTCAACATAGAACATAAAATTAACAATAAGCATTAAGAACCCACAATATAGTTAAAAAGAAGAGTAGAAAAAAATTATTTTTATTTCTGAAGGGCAGTCACATTACAATGTAAGTAAATCAATTAAAAGAAACAATGTCACAAACATTAAGGCAAGTCAAAAATTGTGGCGACAGTACACAGTATCGGAAAGTATTTATCTTGGGTATGGTGGTTTCATGAGAGCGCAAAGAATAGCTTGCTATATGTTGAGAGAGCATTACAATTTCTCCTTGACTCGCTCGAGGAAGGGATATCGACGTCACGACAAAGAGATAGGAGAGTCAGAGAGGTCAGCTCAGGATGTCAGTATCATACCAGCAGCAGTCGGGTGAATGTGTGCGCTGCAATGATGAAGAATAATTGACAATAATTTCACATCAGATAATTCGAACAAATTAAACTGAATCATTGATTCAATTTAATCTGTCGGATGACAGGTAGATCAAAATATCTTTGGTGCTGTGGTGGCCGCGAAAACAAAAGAAAATTCTCAAACATAAACAAAAGCAAACTATATTTCTGTAAGACAATAAAAACAAAAAACTTATTTCTAACGGAAAAACAATTATTTCTTGAATGGAGAGAAAAAAAATATTTACAGGAAAAGACAAACCAAATTAATTTTGTATAATATCAAGCAAAAAACTAGCTTTGGTAATACTCTGCTTGTATCGTTCTCCCCTAACCGATGCTCACACTTTCATAGAAAGACTTGAGCTCCTCTTGATTAAATTTACTCCCCAAACTTCTTTAATACTAACGGGTGACTTCAATATAAATTTCGATAACACCAGTTGTCCGCTCAGTTCATCCATAAAAAATCTACTTGTTTCCCTAAATCTTACAATGCATGTACATGCTCCAACCCGATATTCCCAGCATTCTTCCTCTATTATTGATTATGTATGTTCTAATATCGCCAACACGTCCTGCAATGTGGTAATGGCTGGTATATCTGACCACGAGGCAATCCTATTCACATTCCCGGTTTTAGGAGCAAAAGATAGAGTGGTGAAACACCTTGGACGCATTTACTCCACGAGTAACTTCAATAAATTCGATACCTTGAACTCCGCCACCCAATGGAACACTATCATCAGTCACACCGATCCTTTGACTGATTTCCACACTAAACTGGTGCATAACTTTAATAAAGCTTTCCCTTGTCGCCTCCTGAAAAATAAAAAACACAGAAAACCTTGGATAACTAAAGGTCTACTAATCTCCTCTAAGAACCTACGGTCCCTTCATCATATCAGAAAATTTGTTTGCCAAATAATTGGTTTCTCTCTTACTTTAATAAATACAGAACTTTATATAGGACTATTATTCTAGAAGCTAAAAAAAGATATTACAATAACAGATTATTGGAATCTAGAAATAAACAAAAGGAGAGCTGGGCAATAATTAATGACCTAAGAGGAGTAAATAGTGCTCCAACTAACACCAGCATACCGTCTTGTAATGAACTAAATAAATATTATAGTACAGTCGCCTTGAATCTATCCAAAACCATAGCAATCACGGAAGACCCCATGAACTATATGGGAAATGTAACAGTCCAAAACACCTTCTTCTTTAGTCCCACAGACCGCCATGAATTGAAAGAAGTTTTCGCTGAAATAAAAACAAAAAGCATCTGGTTGGGATAAAATATCTATAAAATTTTTGAACAACTACCGATTAGTGCATTGGATGCTCTAGCTGAGGCAATTAACATGTCTTTTGAGAAAGGCACGTTCCCAGGCTGCTTAAAAACGCTGTTATTATTCCAATATATAAGGGGCAATCATAATGACCCCAGTAACTTTAGACCTATCTCTCTCCTACCCGCTCTCTCCAAAATTATCGAAAGACTTGTTAAAAGACGAATTCTATCGTTCACGAATAAAAACAATATAATATCAACGGCCCAATTTGGTTTCCAACGTAACAAATCCACCTCTGATGCCACATTTGAACTTCTCGAGCATCTATACCTAAAGCTTAATGACAATGAAGCCGCGGCAGTGGTGTTCTGCGATCTATCAAAGGCTTTTGACTGTGTGGATCACAGAATACTGCTAGAAAGTTACAAAGATATGGCTTCCGCGATGTGCCCCTGAAGTGGTTCGAGTCTTATCTCTCTAAACGTAGACAGGTGGTCTACTCTAATGGTCTAACCTCTCAGGAGTCTTTGGTGGATTGTGGGGTACCACAGGGCTCTGTCTTAGGCCCTTTATTATTCCTGCTTTACGTGAATGATCTCGCACTACTGGATATTGCGGGTAGATTCACCTTTTTTGCAGATTCTTTGGCATAATAAAGACACTCATCATTTGAATGCACTAATAGAAAATGACATCCTCAAAGTCAAGAAGTGGTGCGACGCCAAACTGTTGTCCTTCAATGTAAATAAAACCCACATTCTCACCTTTAAATGTTTGCTAAATCCTATTTCAATAGATGACAAAAGTCTACACGAATCCTCTTTGACTAAATTCCTAGGGGTATATATTGATAATAAGTTGACGTTTAAGGAACATATCTCAAGCTTATGTACCAAACTAGCTAAAGGCTGTTATGCACTTAGAGTCATATCGAAGGAACTCGACCAGACCACGGCAAGAACAACATATTTTGCAGTTATAGAGACCCACCTAAGATATGGGATCTGCTACTGGGGAACTCAGACAAAGCATCAATTAATAATGTATTTATGCTCCAAAAAGAGCTGTCCGGTATATGTGTAGGGCTGGCTTCAGAGATTCATGTCGGCCCTTATTCAAATTACATAGAATATTGACCCTTACCTGTATATTTATACTAGAGCAGGTGTTTGATGTTTAAAAACATAAGCTAAATAAAACTCCATAAGAAATCCTCGCTTTCAGACTAGACAGATGGATAATATTGATCTTCCTAAGCCCAACACTACACAAGTTAAGAATTCACTGATTTATAACTCAAAAAAGTTTTTAATCATCTACCTCAGAATATCAAAATTCTAAATTCAGAAAGAAAAATCAGGAAAAGTGTCAAAGAGTTACTGTTGGATAAGGCATATTACACTTTGGATGAGTTTTTAACGATACATTAAGTGTAAAACTCATCGATGATTTTATAGTTTTAAGTGTACCTTAGTACTGTATAGTAGTAGGCGTGGCCTTAAATGCATGTTTTTTTTTAATTTTTTAGTATTTGTTTATACAGATTAATCCTATCTCATCTCATTCTTTCGACTAATGTTTTACTTCCACATTTATACTTCACTTGTATACTTGTACTTTTATTTTGTTAATGTTTATTTATGACACTTTGTCAATAAGAAGCTATTCTTGGACAATAAAGTATTGATTGATTGATTGAAATATTTTGTGTACAGAATTATTTGATTAAATGTTCGAACAAACCACCATTTTGGGCCAAACAATAGCCGAATCTATTGTACAATTCTGTTCTTCTAATAATAATAATATGTTTATTGTTTTAAGAATGGAATTCTTGTTACAAACACAATGTCATAAATAATAATACTAATATAAACATGAAATATAAAATGTGACAATAATTGAACTAAAATATAAAATATATATACATATATATACATATATACACACATATATACATATACAAAGGTTACAGGACAAGAACTAGACTAACGATTAGAATTATGTTTTTCACACAGTACAATCGCAAATACTACACATTATAAATTACAGGGCATCATCAAAATATTCTTGTAGGTCATAATAGGCTTTATCACTTAATAGTTTTTTACATTTATTTCTGAATATAATAAAAGAAGTCTCTTTGATTTCATTGGGAAGTTTATTGTACATCCTGATTCCATTATATATCAACGAGTAGCCACAAGGGTAACTGGTGTTACCTGAGCACACAACTGAATAATTTTTGCCCTTAGTTCATCTAAATTGGTGGCACGTTCAAACTCATGCCGATATACCTCCGATTTTAGCATGCCCCAGAAATAAAAATCGAGAGGTGCTACATCTGGTGATCGAGGTGGGCAGTTGATTGTACCTCGCGTACAAATAAACCGATCAGGAAATAATTGATTCAAAAATGTAACCACCGTGCCTGCATTGTGGGCAGGACAGCCATCTTGTTGAAACCACACTTCGTTAAAGTAAATCGGAAGAGCGCGAACTGCAGGAATAATTTGATTTTGCAAAAGTTGCAAATATTTTGCTGCATTTAAATTCCCTTCAATAAAAATGGGCCTATGACGTGATCGCCTAAAAGATCCGCCCACACATTTAATTTGCTTGGGTACTGTGTCCTCACAGCAATACTCAAATGTTTATTTTTACGAGACCAATAACGTACTACGGATGGGTTGTGTTTTTTTGATGAATTGAGAAGCACGACACCTTTTAATAACACCTTTTTTAGAAAGTCATCATTTACACGAAATGCCCTATTGCATTTTTTGACCATCGTTTCACAAAACTCCATACGTTTGAAATGGTCTCCAGGCAAAAGTTCTTGTGTAGTCTTGACTTTGAAACAATTATAACCGTTTCTCTTCAAAATATTCCTTACAGTTCTTTCATTCAAATTCACTTCGTCAGCGATCTGTCTACTCGAACAAGGTGTCGTTTCTGCTAATGCACACACTTGTGTTTCTCTTATTTCCCGTTCCTCGGGTATTTGTCTAGGATGCGGTGGTGGATTTGTGGTACAACATTTTTTGCAATGTGCTGCCACACACTCAAAATTCTGAAGTTTATTATTAATTGAAAGGACAGTCGCTTCCGTAGGTACAGGTCAAGCCACTATGAATAGATTTCTAGTATCTTGTACAGAATTACCCCCAAAGTACCACTTAACGATCTGTAATTTCTCTGCGGTTGTGTAAATAGGCGGCATGTTTCAAAAGGTAATAATTGTCACGGTCTTTTGTTTTCGCAACCACGGCTCGGCAAGAATGAGTCGAGTCCCTGTGCGCTGTGTCGCATTGCCACGTGGTCAGTTAATGCGTCGGGTGGGGTAACAAGAGGGGCGCACACCAGTGCGTCTCTCTTGTTTATGTGGTATTATCATATCATTGCGTTCCTTGTTGCTCGTGTAGATTTCTGTCTATACTCCAGATAAATTGTTTCCGATACTGTATGGTTCCATTTCTAGAAGTTGATAAAATTATTTTTTAATTCGTTTGGTGGGTTCATTTGCTTAGAGCAGGTTACTACACGTCAAATTATTCATATAAGTAGAAGTCTATAGCCTGAATGCACCGTTTGTCAATTCTAACTCTAGTTCCCCAATCCCGTTTTTGTAATCTTTGGGCCCGTAGCTATGCACCGTCAGCAGATTAAATAATGCATATTGGAAATCTGACAACGTTGGTATTGCAAGATTTTTTGTTAGTTGGAAATGATGAAACGTCAAAATTGTCAGTTTCGATTTTTATTCTCAAAATGACTGATGGTGAAAACACAAAAAGGATCCCAAATTTTTTCCCGGGAGAAAATCAGAGTCTCATGAGGGTACTCTTGAAACACGCTAATATCATCGAGGACAAAAAACTAAACAAAGTTTCCAATGATGATAAATCTCAAGCTTGGAATCCAGATATGGAAGATTTCTGGAAACTGTGATCTGATGGCAGCCAATAAAATCTCCGATTGTACTCTGATGCTCCGCACAAGAATACAGACGGAATGTGGTCAGGTATTGGTCCATTGGGGTTAGACTATTATTTCTAAAATAAATAAGATAGTAGATAGATACCTGCTAGTAGCCGTTATACCACTACACCTCAAATCACCGAAAAGCTATTTATGTAGCCAAGGAGCATTCTCCATGAAATAAGTTGTGTTGGGTGAAGGTGCATGAGGTGGGGTAATCTACTAGCCAACAAGACACAAAGACAGACACTCCCTTGCATTCATCAAGTTACAAATCATTTTGGAATTCAATTTCGTCTTCTATGTTTTCCAGGAAGCTGAAAACTGTAGGTTTTGTAAGTCGAAATCTTCGAAAAAATCAATAATTGTCCATAGTGTCGAAATAATCACTCCTTTCGTAGACGAGGAAAACCATAGATGATATCGAGGATATCTAGGTCATCATCAAACAATATTTCGTCCTCCATTTTATCCATAAATTATAAAAAACTTGCAAAAAAACTCAACACTCAAAATAATAGACGTCATTCGCTAAACCACGCTTCGTTGACCGATTAGAAAAGCTGAAGCTTAAACCATATTTTTCTTGCGGTGCATAATAAACAATAATCTAATCCAGGTTTTCGTAACTAATCCGCGAAATTAGCCTACGGTGCATACGGGCCTATATATACAAAAACAAACATTACATAAAATGAATTTCAAACAATATTAATGTTAGTCACTAGACGTCAGTTTATTAAAAATTGGAGGTGTTATTTATTGTATAAAGTTATACATAAAAAAGAAGGGTATATACAGAAATCAGAATTCTGATCTTTACAATTAATTAAATTATGATAAAAATAAAATGGAATAAAATAGAATCAACAGAATAGCACATACAAAGTGAATACCCATACGTATCAGTCGATTTGAAAAGCATAACAAACAAAAAGAAACCAAAATGAAAATCTAAAATTCGTCCCAATTTTTTTGAAAAAGAAGACAACAAACTGATTGGTCTAAAATATTCCAGTTTGGAGGGATAACCTTTTTTAGGATTGGTTTAACTAAGGTTAGTTTGAGTGAATCAGGGTAAATTCCATATGTGAGAAAATTATTTATGATATATACCATTGTATCTATCATTGGAATTTCATCGTATCTGCTACTCATTTCATTGTTGGAATCAACTTACCATCATGAGCAAAAATGAGAAATCTACTGTGAAGAATACTACAATCTACATCTTCATATCATATTCTTGAGGCAGTCCTGAAGTTACTGTAACTGATAGAAATAGACTTTCCATATTATCATTGAGATAACTTTGTGACGGCTTCTGAAACTTGACCATTTATACCAATAGTTTTGGAATTATTAGTTTATGATTTACGCTATCAAACACTTACTAAATCTGAATAAATTGCATCAATCTGTTTCTTATTCTCATAAACATTTATAATGCAATTTTTGGTACTCAATTAAATTAGTATCAGTACATTCACCTTCGTTAGAACTATGTTGTTGATTAGCGATAATGTATCTGCTGTTTAAAAAAGTTTCCTTGTTATCAATTTATCAAGCATTTTCGGAATTTCAGACCGATTAGCTCTGTAGTACTTAAGTTTTTATGGCATCCGCTTTTCAATTTAGATGTGAGATTATGATGTAGGGAAAATAAATATATGGTGTTTATCAATATTTTTAACAAAGAAATTAATAATTGATACATAGGACTATAATAAAAACATTCCAGCTCATAATTTTTTAATCTGTTATGTATCCAGTTCATATTGATTTGAATAGAGAATAAAACACATGTTCAAAATATAGTATATGAACAAAATATTATTTAACGAAATTTTATTGGAACATTTTGAAAACCTTGATATTAAAAACATATTCTTCAACACCCTTGTCTTTATGTTATAGTATTATGAGCAGCGACAAATATAAAGCAGCCCGGCAACATCGCAACATAAAATGCGTGAATTTATCATGGGTAACCGATAGTGTAGAAAAAGGTTATGCTCTTCCACATCATCAGTATCAAGTACAAAAAATAACGTCGACTCCAACAAAATCTGACGAACCAGTCAATCCGGAGTTCTCTGTTTTGAGTGCTATTGGTGCTCCAAACATGTCACAGAGGACATGGGTAGAAGAGACGCTTGCTTCCCCATTTTCACCTGGTGGCGAAAAAGTAACTAAGGGCAAAAGAAAAGGTAATACTTATTATTTAGAATATTTCCAAAACATTTTATACATGATATTGGTGTCTTTACATTTTTAAAATATTGAATGAATAGGGCATAAAAAAAAAAACTAATTTTGAAATACCCATACCATCCACAGTCTGAAAATGAAAATATAATCACGGAAATCTATACAAGTGTAGAAAGCGCCAACTAATTAGTTCACCCCGATAAGTTACTGCGTTCACTAAGTTTTATTTCCTATAGAAAAATGATTCAATTTGTCAGTAACTTGTCGTTTTCTGAATTTGCCTATTAAAAAAATAGTAAAAATTCAAAGGATATTTCTCTATATAGTTTTCAATTGACATTTTCAGACTGTGGAAGGTTAGCCAAAAAAACATGTCAAGAAACGTTGTAATCATGTATCAGAAGTCAATTTTTTGCAAGATATAAAATGAAATAGTATTTAAACAAAGTTTTATTTTGCAACTTTCTTTGATCAAAAAAACTCATGCATTTCAAGCTCAATCTATTTGAAATAGCTGACCCGACAGATTTGTCTTGTCCAAATTTCTATATTCCCCAAAAATGTTTTCCTGAAAACTCTTGTCCGCGTAGAACTTCTTTTTTCCTATGTTTTTCTTTGTGTTGTTCCATCTAGGTTATGTTTTTGACTCTGCCCATTATCCTGTTTTCCCATTGTCCCGTTTTGCCGTTATCCCAGTTTTTCCGTTATCCTGTTTTCCCGATATCCCGTTTTATTTATATATATATATATATATATATATATATATATATATATATATATATATATATATTTATTCACAAATTCATAAATTTTACAATACGTTCATAGATTACATTGTTAAAAACTATTATCTTATATGACTAATATTTCTGATTCTGACACCTAGGTGTCATGGATGGAAATTTTGGCCAGTAAATGGATGTTTTAAATGAAAATAGGATTGAATTCAGCTTATTTTGTGAGTGGATAGTCCACATAGAAGAAAATAGAGTAGGTGGTAAAATATTAAAAATAAAAATTATAAAGTCTATACAAATTTGCATAATTTTGAAAGATATGTTTTTTGCACATCTTGCTAAATAGATGTTTTTGTAATAGTTTGATATTTAATGGTATATATGTAAATATTATATATTCCTGAAAACTTTTCCATGACCAAAGAATAACGCATATCCATACCTCGAATCGTGTTATGGTCTTCAAAAATCCCATAGAAAAAAACACTTTCAATTTTTCCCCAATCCAATAACTTTTAAAAAACCTTTCGTTTCGTAAAAACCTTATTCGGGCTATTATATACCACAAAAAATGTTTCGTATTTGATTTGAGTGTTGAAATAAAAAAATACACGCCCGGGGATTGAACCCGAGCCTTTGGAGTTACAAAGCACATGCTGTAACCACTGAACTACTTGGACCTTTACTGAAATCTTAGCCAATATTGCTTTTGTTGGCCAAATTTTTCTTATATTCTCTAATGTTCCAATTTCCGGGCAACTTTCCTTATTTTTTTTTCGTAAAAACCATCCTTGGGCACGAACATTAAAAAAAAATAGCCAAATCGGTCCAGCCATTCTTACGTATTGCACCTACCCGCCCGGGGATTGAACCCGGGCCCTTGGCGTTACAAAGCACACGCTGTAACCACCGAACTACTTGGACCTTTACTAAAAGCTCAGCTGATATTGCTTTTGGTTTATTATATCAAAAAAATTATACCACTGTATATTTTTTTATTTATTGAGTGATTTACAAAATAAAGATACATTGGTAATACAAATAAGTAGTAAATATATCATGGTTTTATATACATATAAGCACCTAGGTCTTAGTAGGACCTGTATGTGCATACTAAAAATAATAATTATTGAAATAGTTGATATTGCAGTTTAGTGTATTATTACTATCTAATCTAAAAGTCAAAATACCTAAAAGTCAAAATACCTGTGTTATTACAATAGAATAGTGCTGTGGGGCTGGTGAAACAATATGTAATATATAAAGTAGTAGCAGAGATCAATTAAAGTAGAAGGTTATCCTTAAATAATGCTTGAGTATTGTGAGTAGTTTTTTATGATATGGATCTTACATTTTTCCGAAAACAGTTTATAGTTACCTATGTTTCTTATTTCTGGTGGCAAAATATTGAATATTTTTGGAGCAAGACATCTTGTAAATCTCTGATTAGAGTCTTTGCGATAGAATGGCACTGATAATTGTTTACTTGTAACTTGTCTGGTATTGTACATGTGAGAGACAAAAGTTTTCATTTCCTGGTGTTTATATAAAAAGGTACAATTACTATGAAAATAAATCATCCTGACATTAGAGTATCGGAGTTTTTATATAAATTTTCAGTTGGGTATAATTTGCCTTTGTGAAAGATTATTTTAATAGATAATTTTGTATAACATTGAGAGGACTCAATGCATTGCTATAAAGCCCTCCCCAGACCAAAATACCATATTTTATGATTGATTCTACTAGTGCTTTATAAACCATCAAAAGAAGCTTTTTATTTAAAAATTTTCTGAGTTCATAGAATTTATATATAAGTCTTCGTAATCTGTTAGTTAGATGGGTAATATGTTGATTCCATTTGAGATTTTTATCTATAGTTATTCCAAGATATTTAGTGGCTTCCGATTCTTTTACTTCAAAGTTGGTACTGGGAATTTGAAGGGTACTGTAGTTGGGCCTATTGGAATTCGTTAGTGAAAATGCAATATATGTAGTTTTTTTGACATTTAGTGATAATTTGTTATGATCTAGCCAATTTTTACATTGAGGATGCCATTTTCTGTTTTATTTTTAGTTGGTTCCAATTTGTATCATGAAATATGAGAATTGTATCGTCGGCATAGGATATTATAGTGCCATCAATATGAGAATCTAATAGTGAGTTGAGATAAGTGATAAATAAAATTGGCCCTAGAACGGTTCCTTGGGGAACGCCAATTTGGATAGTTTCGTTATCACTTATTTCATCTCTTATTTTACCTGTTGCTGCCTATCTGATAAGTAACTTTGGAAGATCTTCAACACAACACCACGAATACCATAGTGACAAAGCACATCAAGTAGTCTCTTGTGGGGTACTGTGTGAAGGCCTTCAAGGTCAAGGAATACCCTATGCATTTCTTTTTATTGTCTAGGTTTTTTTTTATGTTATCAATTAAATCAAACATGGCCTCAGAGGTACTGATTCCTTGCTGAAAACCATATTGTTTGTCGCTAAGAATTTTATTGCTAGTGAGATACTCATATAACCTGCTTTTAAGACATTTCTCAAAAATTTTGGAAAACATACTTATTAGGCTAATTGGTCGGTAGTTGACAATGTTATTTTTATTACCTGACTTAAAGATAGGTACAACAATAGATTTTTTGAAATCAGCTGGGACATCACCACATAAAACATTGAATTGATTATATGGATTAAAGGTTCTAGAATATATTCATGGCAGCTTTTATGAGTTTGGTATTAACTCCATCATAGCCAGGGAACTACTATTTTTCAATGATTTAATATGTTCTATCATTTCATTTTTTTGTATCGGGTTTGAGAAACATTGTTTTTTTATATTAGGATAATTATTATTTACATTTACTTTTGGGTCTTCAATATTTGCTGCCATTGTTATGCCTACATTTACATAATATTTATTACAAAAATTAGCCATGTCTTTATCAGTCGCAAATGTTTTACCATTCTCATCGCTTATATCTATATTGTCATTTAATTTCAATTTGGTGTTATTTGTAGCCTCATTAATTGTTTCATAGATCTTTCTCATATTATGAGTGTTATTCGAAATCTTTTCAGAATAATATTTCGTTTTTGCTTTAATTATAAGTTTGTTTAAAATATTTCTATAATTTTTATAGTCAGTGAAGAGGTCTGCATTTTCTCTTTTTTAATAGATGTTATAATAGCATTAGTTATCCAAGGTTTTATTTTGTTATGTTCTTTTACTTTGATTTTCTTACAAGTTTTACAAATATTGTATACAGTGTAAAATTTATCACTAAAACATTTCCACGCTCTATTGGGGTCTTGGAATGAAAGTACATCATCCCATCTGACTTTTTGATTAAAGTGTTAAACTTATTTTCGTCGAAAGATGTTATGCATTTATATGAAATGTTTGAGAAACTACTAGTATTGGCTACATCCTCAGAAATGAGTAAATGTATAGGGTAGTGATCAGTTATATTATGATTTATCACTGCTGGGTGAAATTCAAGTTTTTGCAGTTAATATTTTTCTCACAAATATGTGATCTAAGCAACTTCTTGATTCTTGTGTTACTCTGGTAAATACATTAATGATTGATTCAAAACCAAAAGACATAAGTAAAGATAGATAGTTATTTGTGATTGTAGAATCAGTGTCCAAAATATCAATATTGAAATCCCCTATCAGAATATCTATGTTTTCTTTTGCATTCTTCAACAGAAATAGTTGCAAGTCCTCCAGAAATGTTTTGTCCGAAGTAGATGGGGATCTATAGCAAGGCATTATGTTATATGATATATTATTTAAGTTTATTCTGATATTAGATATGGTTATTTGAGTCAATGGTAAAATTGTATGTTCTACTTTATAAGCTATTTTGTTATTTATAAAAATGAGAACGCCATCGTTTTGGTTCATTCTACTGTTATTGAAAATGGTTTGAAAACCTGGTATGCAATATGTCTCAACTGAAGGGTTATTTCTTGTTTCACCAAGGATTATTATGTCAATGTTTGCCAAGTTACATGTCTCCAGGAATATCAGAAGTTCATCAAAGTGTTTGCTAACACTTCTTATGTTAAAGTGCAAAATTTGCAGAAATTTATTCTTATTACTAAATTTATTTTTGAATTCTTCAATATCGTCAATCTTCATTTCTTGTTCTGTATTTGCTTCATTTTCTAAAATTTCTAACATTATTACTTCAGGAATATCCATAAATACCATTGATTATAATAACTAAAGAAAAATTTGTTGTGTAAGAAAAAAAAAACGAACAAGAGGAAGATAAAGCGAAATGAAATTGTTTTTTCAATTTTATTGGAATTTCACTTTTTTGAGTGATAATCAATACTGTTTTTTAGTCTTTGGAGATAGAATTTCATTGTTGGGCATTCTTTGTTGTATGCTTCATGATTTACATTGTGTCCTAAATTATATTTGGTAACCGATCTCAAGCAGTTACAGCATTTTTTAGTATCCTTCATACATTCCGTTAATCTATGTTCACCCCCACAGTATGTACATGCTAATCTATTTTTACAATTATTTTCCTTATGATCATATGCAAAACATTTTTACATCTTGAAATATTCAGATCCTCATAAACAGGGCATCTTTCCCAGTTGATAAACACTTTTTTTGAGTCATAAATTTTTATAGGTGAAACCTGAGCATTCAGCAAAAATAGTAAAGTTTCCGTTGATATTTTTCTTGATAAACGTTACACTCCGTGGTCCTCGTTGTAATAAAACTGTTTTGATTCCTCAAACAGTTCTCAATTTCTTCTTTATTTAGTTCTTCTCCACTGCTTCTTATTATTTTTATCCTTGGTTTTTTCATTTGAGATAATTGTATGTCGTATTTGGTGTCGAGTTTTTGTTTTTTTGTTTCTTGTAATAATTTCTCTGCTCCTTCAATCGATGAACACTTGATTGTGACATTTCCATTTCTGGCAGTTTTCAATGAATTTATTGAAACATTTATGGAATTTGGGTTGATTTTCTTTTGAATTTCTGCCTTTGTTAATTCTCCATCTTGTGGATTAAGTGGTTTTTGGGTTTTTTTTTGGTTTTTTCTGTTTGGTTAATTTTGATTTTTTTTTTCAATTCATTGATTTTTTTGTAGCATTTTAATAATGATGTTTTTATCTTCTATAATCTGTTCTTTATCCTCGATTGTTTTCCTGAGACAGTCATTGATTTCATTATTTCTGCATCTCGTGCAATTGAATTTGAGGTGGCGTTTTTGAAGAGGCATACATTTTATTTCAGACGGTGAGAGCTCAGAGCATTCTCCACAGTAATAGTTTCTACACGAGTCACATGCAAAAACTGGATTCTTGGTTTCCCTTAAATTACTTTTTATTTTACATTTGATACATTCAATTTTATCCATTTTGAAGAAACTATATTTATTGGCATAAACATTACAGTTTCATTTGGCAAATTGTTTTTGTCCCGCCACTGGAATATCACAATAAGAAAATTTCCTTATCTACTTTGTTCTATTTTTTGTCAGAACACCTGCTTTCTAGATTGTAGAATTATTCTTCTTTGTTACTGCTGTTTAATTAATTGCACTTTATGCACTTTTTGGGCTATATAACTTTGTAACAGATTATGCACATGTATAGAGAAGTAAATTCTGCTTCCACTGGTATACAACTTCACTTTTAATTCGTCTTTATACCTTAAGAATTTATCGTATTTCTGGAGTGTAATTCTACAAGCTTTTGTCGGCCAAATTTTTCTTATATTCTAGAATTTTCCAATTTCTGGGCAACTTTCCTTATTTTTTTTTCGTAAAAACCATCCTTGGGTACGAACATTAAAAAAAATTGCCAAATCGGTCCAGCTATTCTATCTTATTGCACCTATCCGCCTGGGGATTGAATTCGGGCCCTTGGCGTTACAAAGCACACGCTGTAACCACCGAACTACTTGGACCTTTACTAAAAGCTTAGCCGATATTGCTTTTGTTGGCCAAATTTTTCTTATATTCTAGAATTTTCCAATTTCCGGGCAATTTTCCTTATTTTTTTTTCGTAAAAACCATCCTTGGGCACGAACATTAAAAAAAATAGCCAAATTTTTACGTATTGCACCTACCCGCCCGGGGATTGAACCCGGGCCCTTGGCGTTACAAAGCACACGCTGTAACCACTGAACTACTTGGACCTTTACTAAAAGCTTAGCCGATATTGCTTTTGTTGGCCAAATTTTTCTTATATTCTCGAATTTTCCAATTTCCGGGCAACTTTCCTTATTTTTTTTTCGTAAAAACCATCCTCAGGCTATAACGAACATAAAAAAAAATTGCCAAATCGGTTCAGCCATTCTCACATATTGCACTCACAAAGACATTTTTATTATATAGATATGCTATGTATACTGTTATTTGTCACTATACGGGTATTCCTATTTATATGAATGAATGAATATTGCGCACGGCTCGAGAACCATGGCTCTTGCAGTGCGCGTTATTTTCGCCCCCACTCAGGTCCAATAGGTTATACGTTTTGTGTCCTGAAATCAAGTCTGAAAAACCTTTTTCTCAAAAAAATATAATACTTTCAATTTAGAACTATTTATAATAACGATAAAATTGGGAAAAATACGCTAGCGAATATATAGGGCTCAAGCAGTCAAAATCTATTTAATTTTACAATGCGAGATTTATCGTCTGGAGCTGTTAACCTGTTGGCGAATATAATGGTTTTGAGCAGCGAAAGGGTTAATAATTCTCTTAACTTATAACTCACTAGCAGCAGCGTTCTGCTGCTTGCCCATTCCTTTTAGTTTCACTGCGCTAGGCGATTGTTGTTTGTTTTTATAAGCACATGTAAAAGAAATATATACTTTCAACCCCTCATTGGAAATATAGCTTGGGTATAACAATTAAACTAACTATTAAAGTGAAATCATTGGTTGTCTTCATGCTTTTTGAGACATCTGGTTTGTTCACAAGGGAAGTATAAAATATAATTTTTTGTAGCGAAAGAAGATTTTGAAGAATTAGTTGTTAACTTGGACATCAAGAAGGCCAAAAAGGCAGGCCAATACTTAGATGGCTGTTCGGTATATATTATTAGGATAATTTAACTTCGACGTAATATAAGTATTCTTCATTTTAGGTCTATGTTACTGGATTCAACACTGAACATACAGACAAACTGAATAGAATACTCAATTTGAGTGGTGCTACTAGATACGATAATTTCTCTGATCGAGTCACCCACGTTATAGTTGGTGACCCCACTTTTCATGAAGTGAAAGTGATAAAAAATAAAGGGCCTTCTGCTTTGTTGGTTTCGGTTCGTTGGCTGATTGATAGTATCGAACAGGCATTTCCGGCGAATGAAGACAAATACCTCATTAACAGCTCAGATTTTGAAAACAGCCAATTAGGATCACCACTCAGTAAAAAGGTGAGTTTTGGAATATAAAAGAAATCTCTTCTGTTATGATAATCTCGAGTTTTCATGAATTGTTTTGAGATAATTTTTTGACTCTACTTCTCCACTTCCTGTGAAAAATTGAAAATCTAATTGAAAATGTTTCCCAAATCCATGCCTTCTCCATAAAAAATAACTTCTTCAGTAAAGTATATTTTCTATTGACTGGGTTGTCAAAAAACTTCATTCCGTAAAATGAAATGTTATACTCTACAATTATTGAAAATAATCACTATCTCGTCCAAAAAACCTGCTGACAAGGAAGTTTTCAATGAATATATTATTACAGAGCAATTAATGTAGCAAAAAGAAAATTATATGATAATTTCATACAGAGATCTAAAGATAAATCATGGGACACATATAAATTAGTGAATTATGAAAACACTCTTCACTATCATTGCCGATATTACTAACAATATATATCCTAATGATTTGAATCTATTGTTTTCAAACATAGCTGAAAACATTGAATGTATGCCAACTTGTGATCTCCACCAAATAGATTGTCTCTCTAGTTTCTCCTAACCCTGTTATTCCTTTTTTATGCTTCCTGTTACTAATGATGATGTGGTACTCGCTATTAATAAACTCAAAAATTCAAACTCATATTCATATTCTATTTGAACAGTCGGATCATCAAAGAAACATTGGACTTTATCATTGAGCCGCTAACCATTATTATAAAGCATTGTTTTAGCAAAGACCTCTTCCCAGATATTTATAAAAAATCAGCAAAGTAATCAAAACTCCCCAGACAACTACAGGCCCATTTCTATCATACCAATCCTGGACAGAATTATTGCAATAATTGTAAAAGAATAACTTTTGTCTTTTCTAAACATACAATATCCTACATGAACATCAATTTGGTTTCATCAAAATCCTGGACAGGATTATTGTGTTGTTTTTACTAAAACATTGTCGTTCAATGAACATATCAGAATTAGCTTTGAGTGCTACAGAAAACTCGGCTTCATCTTGAGATCAAGCCATGATTTTAAATACCAAGCATCTATAATACTATTTAATTCCTATGTTAGATCTAAGTTAGAGTACTGCTGTATTATTTGGAAACCTGAGACCATAACATATCCCGATATGCTTGAAAAAATAAAAAAAATAAAAAATCCATGCACTTAAAAAAATATGGAATATACCCATTGCACATATCCTACGAAAACCAAAGAAGAGATTTTGAAATTATGACTTTGAGCGAACGACGTGAAAGGATCCAGTTTCTTTTTGTCTTTGATATCTTACACAACTTGATCAATGTACCTGATATAGTGATGAACATTCACTTCAACGTACCAGACATAAGACTTAGAATCAGAAATAGCTCCTTCAAAATTCACAATTTAAGCGCCCCCATTAACAACTGCTTAGTCAGTGTTAACAACCTCTTGAGAACAGGAGAAATTGATTTCCTTAATATGTCTAAGACCTCACTACTCTCCCATTTGAGATACAACCAGGATAGTATAAGTGCCTTGTGATGTTTGTACATTATTTTTTAATAGTTTTAATATTGTTATATATATATATATATATATATATATATATGTGTTTGTATCTGTATAATTGTTATACTTCGCTTCTGTATGTATGTAATTTTCCAACTGATACATGTTATTAGACATAGTCTGTTTGTAATCAGTATAAATAAATTATTAAAATCATCATCGAAGAACATCTTATGTCTTGTACCCCTACTATCAAACTTTCACTATTCTCGGTTTTCCCTCGGGCGCCACCTTTTGGTTTATAGTGGAAAAGGCCACTTTTGCTCTGGGCAGTCTCAGTGAAGAAAAACACTCCAGGGGTCAGTATAGTCGTGACAATGTAACGGGGCAGCAAGGCAGGCTTTAACTGGGTTTCGAACCTGGGTGCCGACTGCGACTAGGTGTTTAAATTCTACTCAAGATAGTAAATAAAAGAATACTCTATAAACAGGTATATTATTCAAAGAAATACAGGAAGAGCGGCTGACGGCAGCCTCAAGTTATCACAACAAATAAACAAATGGCAAGCACTATATACAGAGAAAGCAGTTCGGGTGTTTTCAAGCAAGCAGGGTTAACTTAGCAACCAAAAAGCTCATGCGGTGGGGAGGGGGGTATCGTACGGACTAGTATGCAGAAATTACCAGCGCAGCATTGAAATGAATATGTGCCTCTTACGGCTATGGTTCGATCATGTGCACATCGAACCTATGGTACTTACAAATATTTCCTGATGTGTTTCACCTGATATAACATATTTACCCAAACTCCTATCTCACTGCTTCGGCAAGCTGGTCGGCAAGGCTTGTGACGGTAGTGAACTGCTTCGGTATTTGGCTCACACTCTGGATACTAGTTGTCGGACGCGTGACTGCTCTTGCTAGACTCGGTAAGCTAATAATTCTTTGAAACATTTCCAAACGGAACGCGCCGTTTTGTGTACTCTGCCGATTGAGATACAAATTATATTTTCATAATATAATTAACCAGCTTGTAAAATTCTTCGTGATGTGACGTCAGATCGCAGCGTGCACTTTTGAAATGAAATGAAATCTTTATTTGAAGTAGAAAGCTCTAATATACAAAATTGATAGTAAAGAAATATACACAGTGCATGATAGTGAACACATAAATCAAGTTTACGAATATCTACACAAACATACACACACAAATATATATATATATATATATATATATATATATACATACATATATACATACATATATACATACATACATATACATAACACACATACACTCACACACATGCACACATATATATTCAAACATATAGACATACAAAAGTTAAAATTATTGTAACAATAAAATTTAAAATAAGATAAATTAAAATAGAATAAAATAAAATAATATAAAATAACCATCCCAAGAAAACAACAATTTACAGATGGGTATGGATACTGACTAGTTGTTTTTATATATTATATTTACTAATTTAATGGATGAATTAGCTTTCTCAGTTGGTTTTTGAAAATTTGTAAGGACACTATTTTTACTTCAGTGGGTAGTTTGTTGAAGTCATCCAATCCTTTGATAAACAAAGATTTAGTACTCTGGCTTCTATCGGGTGACTGAATGTGCTCGGCGGCTTTTGTTCATAGCACTGCTGGCTCGATGAAAAATGATTTCTCGAGTCGCTGGCTGGCACAAGCAACACTCGCGCATTTCTTTATATATACGCCTTGCGGTATTGGCGTGATTTACGGAGAGTGTTTACCCTATTTATTGGGTTAGGTGTAATCCACGGATTTATCACGAACACTAATGGTATTTTTAGACCTATTATTACCGTCAAGATAAATTTAAATCCTTACAGGGAGCTTTTGGTTGATAAACATAGCAGGAAAATACTAACTTCGTTACAGTCTTTTCTAAACAAACAATATCCTACATGAACATCAATTTGGTTTTATCAAAAATATGCCTACAATTGATGCAGTACTTGAGGTCAACCTACAAATAATTAGAAATGCGGAAAACGGTGAACATAGTGCTGTAACACTGTGGAATCTGAGCAAGGCTTTTGACTGTGTTAATCACAATCTTTTAGTTGAGTAATTCACAAGAATAAAGCATCATACTCCACCCCTCAGATTATCATAACACAACAGAAATGCCGAGCACCTCTGACAACCAATTTTTAGATTAGATATGTCAATGAGAAATACTCTTGACACCTAACTGTATAACAACCTGTCATATGCCCTGAGACAATTGCACACCAATATGTTCAAAAGGAGATTTAAAGAACTTCTATTGAAAACATGTTTTCATTCGAAATTCTTGGTAATGAATTATCAATGAAATCAAGGACTTACGAATAAGATTTGATACCCAACTCACTTTTACTTATCATATTAATGAAATATCTACAAAGACCTATGAAATGTTGGGTTTTATCTTTAGGACATGCAAAAATAACTTTCAGGCACTATCAACAGTTCAGAATTACTCGATACCATTGGATTGAAAACTTTTGTGTATGATACTCATAATACTGAAATATTTATATACAACTTCATTCCAATCTTAATCTTTTTCGTATGAATCCAAGTATGATTGAGATAATTTTGAAAGATGTCAGAGTACTTTATTTACTTTTTATATATTTTCATCACTGAAATAATCTTGTATGTATTTATGTTGTGTTTAAGGTATTTATTTTGGGAAATATTTATTTTTTGTGAATTGGGTTATCCCATGATTAAATAAATTAATAGATATATGGTAAACTCATATGTTTTTCAGGGTTTGAATCTTCTTCGAACAAGTAAAACTGTTACAGAAAGAGAAATGGAAATAAATTTCAATAATACCAATAATGCTGAGGATAAAGTTGAAGATGATATAGTTCGGCAGTACTTGAAACCTAGCATTTCTAACTGTGAGCTATATTTGTCAACTTTGGGGTCCCATAAATTTCTGATTGATTTTTTTAGCCCAGGAAGATACTTTGGCCAAACTTCTAGAGGGAGTTAATAATACAAATTTCTCTAAGAAAGTACAAGAAATGCAAGAACCTCCAAAACTGACACCTCAGTTTAATCCGCCGGAAACGTCTACACAACAGTCTACATTTGTTACGCAAGATGTTGAAACTGAAATCAGTAAGATATTTGAGAATTATAAGTTTCTCCTATTGGGATTTGAAGAAGAAGAATATAAGGAATTGAAAGAAAACATTGAAGGTACGTTATCACTCAATATGGTTTGATAAGTTTCAGTAAAAAAAAAATTATTTCATATTGATAGTAATATATGGTGACAGATGGGCCGTAACCTGATTTGATCTATTGTGCCCACCTTCTACTTTTCTAGAAAATAGCCCCACAAGCCCCAAAGAACTTAAATATTTTGCGGGGATCTCAAAAAAAATTGCAAATAAGGATTGTTTATTGATACATCGGCAAACATTAATTCGGATTCGGCCTTTAACCCATAACTATTTGAGAGGGTATAATTCAAGGACACGGGATCTTATCACTATTTTTGAAATCTTAAAAAAAATCTAAGTTTGATATATATATATATATATATATATATTAACATCTAGAATGCTTTGAATGGGTAAAATAAGGAGGTATGCATCCATTTCTGCTAAATGAGATAGATCTGTCGAAATGTGGCTCTTATGATGTAATTTCGTTCTTGTAATATAGTTATTTATATCTGAGTGGCTAGAGAAAATGTTTAGATATGTTTTGATATCAAGAAGTTTTTGATAAATTATTAATGAATATACAGTCATCATTTTCAATGTGGTGAATAGCTTTTTACAGCTTGTGTTCCATTGAACACGTAAGATACTTCGGATGACAGCTTTCTGAAGTATAAAGTTTTAAGATAAGTGTACTGGTGCAACATTGCACTCCATGTAACAGATGATAGGGAAATAGGCTGTTACTGCAGCGTTTACATTTGAAACTTCGCTGATTTTTTAACGTATGTTGATTTTTCCAATTTAGAGGATTTGATTGAATTCCCAGAAAGGACCTCGCACCGCATAAATGGGAAAATTGGCTTTTGGTGAATTGGCTCGAATTTTTTATACATTGCAGAACTCGTGATGCTGATCAAATGTCTCCATTGTACCACCGCTCTAAATTCAACAGTTTAGATTATATAGGGTGCTAAAGATAACTTTTCCAAAATTTCAAATGGCTATTGTAAAGAGACTTTTTCGAATATATAAACCAAATCGAGTATGCATTGATTGTTCATATGGCCGATTTGAATACACTATAGAGAACAATGATCCCTGCACATATAGATGATATACAGGATGAGTCCAAAGTTTTTCAGTGATTTCCAAAAATTTGAGCGGTGGAATTTTATTCATTTTAGATATTTTGTAGGCTACCAATATCAATTGCAATTGATGATATCAGTATTTCCTGAATTAAACTGACATATCTATTATGTATTTCTCATGAAACGGCACAGTCCTGCTTATTGATATATCCAAATGCCTGAAATTCCGGAAAAATCGGTTACAAACTCGATCGTTCACGGTGAAAGTTCTCTCTGCAGATACATAAAATATACAGGGTGGATCAAAAACTAGGTCCTTTACTGATCATTTCCTTGAAGTAGTTATGATTGATATTGATGTCATTGAAGCATTTTCAGAAATACATTCTGTTCAACACACATCTGGCGGAAGATTTTGAACAATAATATTAGTAAATAAAACTTTATCTACTACGATTAGTAGAACAACTCGAATGATGGTAGAAGAATGTCGAGAAATATTGCGAATAATTAAAACAGAAACATTGATTTACAACAAAATAGGAAATGAAATATATTCCATTAAAAAGACATATATGGAATGTATAGGATGCTAATGAAGAACGACAGGATCTAGAATTATTCAAGTTTCAGTGTTCAGATGACATCCTGTTGGAAACCTTGGGCTTACTGCCAGACAACTGTCAATTGATTTTGATTGATGTATTATATTACCTACTTCAATATCAAAACTGTGGAATTATTTGGAAGGAAAAAGAATTTATAACATGGTACCAATGAACGAAAACGAATGATGACATGAACAACGTACAGAAAAGAATGATAGTCAGAAAACCTGATTAACTTGTCCCTCTCTATGTTCATCATCCTCTATATGGATGAGAAGGGCATTTGATGGATACCTTATATACTGTTCATGACATGCGTAGCCAAGGTACCAGATTACAGTGGCCACATGGGCACAACATCCAAGGGTCCTGGCTCCAGTTTTATAAGTGCAATAATATCCAAATATAACATTGTCAACACTATTGATTTGTTCAATATCCTCTACATTTGCTTCGAATGCTATGAATAATTGATATTGGTGGCATTTGGAGGAATCTTGAATGAACTCTCATTCGTAAAAATCCACGCTCATTCGTATTTGCATCCATTTGTTATATCTCGTACAAATTGTAAATCTAATCTTGGGAATTCATTGAAATGATCCTGTCTGAGTAATGCCTACTGACCACATCTCCTATTTAGATTTTCTGCTTCAACTTTGGCTTGAACTACATTGACTCTATTAGCATTTTCCAACATTATATTGCCTAATTCTAGGTTGTCATCTCTCATTTGAATAAGCGGATGGTACTTATTTATTATCGCACCTGCTATTTGTAGGAAACATTTTATATTTTTATGATGTGTATTAATTTTGTAATAAATTTTTTTTAACATGTCTTTAAATGACCATTCCGTTCATCTAGTTTTTGTTATGATTCTGGACTTGTTGTCTTCATCAGTTAGTAGTTGTCTTTGTCCTCGAGGTAGAACTGAAGGCATTTCACAATGAATGCCGATATTCTGAAGAAAAGGAAGAGCATCTCGGTAGCCCCTATCTACAATAAAAATATCACCTGGATGAAACCATCTTCTCATTTGGTTGACATCTATACTCAATTCATTCTGCAGTATGCGTGCATCAATATCCAAAATATAACCATCAGTACCCACAATAGGCATGATGACTGATTTTGAAAATTTGTTCTATGATGTTCGGAAGTATCTACTATTTCCAAAAAATATCGTATTTCTGCATAAAATAAAGGTTTGGTAGAAAAAAATTGCAATTATAATTCTTCGTTTAAAATTCACGCCAAAACGCCCGCCAGATCATGGCGGCTGCTCGTGACGTCACTTCAATCTTTGTCAACAGTAAACATTAGGTGCCAATGCAATAATTTAGTGATTTTGTGTGTTAGATATGTATTTTAAAGTATATAGAAGGTGTGCGGTCCCTCAGTGGGATAACACATAAAAAAAACTCCTAAGCAAGTTATTTGTTTACGTTCCACACAAGAAAACAATGCGCAATAAGTGGCTCAATCTTGCACGTCGAGATCCAACATCTATATGTCTAAATTCTCCAATTTCTTTCTGTGAAGATCACTTTGACGTAAGCTTTTGTTGGAGGACTAAATTTAATGATGAATTCAATCATTTGTGAGGTTAGCTGTCATCTCTTGTAATAATAACGAAGTGGCTAAATGCACGTTGATGTGCGCGTAATGATTTATTTGCGGACATGTGTATTTATTCATATTGCAGTTGCCAAATGATATGGACAATTATATGGAATATCATGTGATGGGATCGGTGTCGCAGGTCCGCATAAAAGCTTCAACATTCTCCGGTCCCGTATCGGCATATAAATTTAAAATCATACACGTCCTCAAACAAACCACTACGCGCACGTCATACGTGTACCTAGTCACTTCGTAATACGGACAATCTTTCAATAACATAACCTCTATACTAACTATCATGAAGTTCATACAAAAAGCAGATTTTACGGGTTTTGGACCTTTGAATACTTATATTTTTTAAAGATTATTAATGTACTTACATGGAAGTTTTAACATTCCTAAATTCTGCTGAACAAACGTCTTTTTTTTATCCAAGAAACTCTCCCAGCATCAACACATCAATTCTAGGCATATTTGAGCTATTTGCCTTGGTAAACCCTTGCTCCATGGTTAACGTTTCTTGAATTTGGTATACAACACAAACACAAAACTAGGTGAATGATTGTTAGGAACCACAAAATCCTTGATAAACGCTGGTACACGCAGATGAACAGTGCAGAGATTGTCGAAGTTCAAACGAAACAAAATGAGGTTTTCATAGAAGTGACGTAATTCACTTTGATTTTGTAGTTCTCTTTTCTAAAAAAAAAAAGGAACACACTCGCTCATAATATAAAAATAAATAGGTTTTTTATAATCCATAAATCCTATTTCATTAGATAAATATATCATTTCGGTGATTCTTGTCTCCCTTTGTGTTGAGAATATGATTGTCGTAATACCCGGAAGTTGCAACTTTTGTCGATGTACAAATAAGTACCAACTATATAAAATATTGCTTTTGGTTCATTGGGTTGTGGATTGTACAATTGATTCGAAAAAACACTAACATGTTCTATATATTATTTTAATGGTTACGAAACGAGTCATCATAGATTCTCGCACTTTAGTTATCACTAAACTTGTTGCCTGGCGGCTTGAACAATTGAATATGATGGTTAAAAATTCATCAGAAATACCTTGTTGGAGTTTGCATAAGAATGCCAATAAATCTTTTTTAGAAATATGTCTCCCACCTCTATCTTGTCTTGGTACAGATACACAATTATTATATAAGTCACCAAACTGTTCATTTGTGAGCGGAGCAATGGATTTGAATTCTTCATCAGAAAAACTATTCTCGTCTACGTAATCCAATTTATGCTTAGCGGCAGTTCTGAGTTCGTTTAAAATTGATTGAAATTCCTAATCTTTTAGAGCGTAAGGTCTATTGATATATCTTGAGCCTCTATCTGTAGGATGGGAAATAAAAACCCACAATCATCAAGATGAATTCTACAGGAACGGGTATTTTCTGGTATATAGATGTTCTGATTTATGGACACTTTGACTCTGCATTCTATTGTGAGTCTTTGAAGATCAGCTACACCATTGCAAATGAGACACGTGTGCCTTGAGGATTGTGTTAAAATATTCAATCTCAAACATCCTGGATCTTCTTGGGTGATGAATCTCTTGAATAATTGATTGGTTGCATGTCAAACAGATTCTTTTCCATCAATTTCTGCGACATGTGGAAGTCCCCTTTGGTTGCGTCTTTCAATGGCAATTTCTCGTTTCAATTCATTTGGTTCTCCATCGAATCGAGCCATATTTTGTGTATTGAATATAACATCACACGTAAAAGAATTCAATCGGTGACGATTAGCCATTTTTTCAATAATTATATGATTTCAATGAGAACTTAACATATGCAATGATTGCAAAATGACAATTCAGTATTTGTTAAACAAATGGATATGGTTGCTATATGTCATTCAAACCAGAGCCTTCTGACCAAACTAAAGTTGCAGTTTCTCCTCTCCAAGTGTGGGTACTTTTCAAATGAACTTAGTGTCGGGATAGTATACATGACTTAGAGTGAACATTTCATGGCATAGGCTTACAAATGGAAAGTGTGAGTCCATATTTTTTCGCAATAAAGAAAGCATTTATATGAGATTATATTGGACACAAATGGTTCACCTCAGGCTACTAAACATGTATTCCTTTCCATATACAGGAAGTTTCAATTACCAATCAATCGACATTTCACCAATTGAGGTGTGAATTCGAGTAACCAGTATGTTTTGCGAATTGGTAGTTTTACTAGTTATTGGTGGGAAGTCAATTGTGGTTTATTCTGAAATTCCATATGCAACATATATCTAGATTTTAGAAATTCTCCAAGGAATATTGAAATTGATTGTTGTTACGCGAATGTGATACACTCTCTATAGGCACGAAACATTTTTTGTAATGAAATATGAGCATATTCAGTTACCTATAACCTGTTATTCAATGATTTTGTTTTATTTTTTGATATTTTTCGAGATTCTTTTACTTTCACTCGAGTCATTCTACTACCATGGTATATATAGGTTTATACATATCATTCAAAATATTCCAGAGAAAATTGTTCAAAGTATTTCAATAGATGTGTGTCGAACACATATTTGTGGGAATGCTTCAATGACATCAATATTAATCATAACTACTTCAAGGATATTATCAGTAAAGGACACTAGTTTTTGATCCACCCTGTATATTTTAGATGGATTTATTGACAACGTTACACATTTTTACAAGTGTTTGTAGCAGGTCAGATAATTGTCAAAACTATAGAAATTATAAAACACCAGTATATAAAATAATAAAACATTGTTACTGACACAGAGGTACTTAGATTTACTAAATCAAGGACACACATAAGTTAGAACATTAAAACAATCATAAATTAAATCATTAAAACAATCACTCAAGTGAAAGAGAACATAATAAAATCATATAGCTAAGTGTGGCGAGAAAAGACATGGGGAGGCAAATGGAGTTTCCAAATATTCCTCTATAGAGTAAAAGCAGTGGTATAATAGATATTCTTTTACTGTGGATTTGAATGTGTGAGACTGGAGGGTTTTCCAATTTTCAGGTAAGATTGATTTGTTATACAGTCTGATATCCAGAGAGTTTTTGAACGATTTTGTCAAACGAAATCTGGGTGTTCTTATCAGGTTAGCAGATCTTGTCGAGTAATTATGTACATCCGATTGCATTGTGAAATTTTTGATATTTCCATGGATTTCAAGTAGGGTACTATATATGTATAAGCAGGGTAGAGGCATAATTCCAAAACTGATGAAAATTGGGCGACAGTGTTCAATATAGCTTGCGTTAGCTATGATCCTGATTACCTTTTTTTGTTTCTTGAAAATATTGTATGTATGAAAAATATCACCCAATATAAATATAGCAATAATTTCTTTTTCAAAATTCAGAATTAAATTTAAACATAATTAAGCCCAGAATTGAAAATTCCATAGTTCATTCATTTATTAGTAATCCTGTATATCGTCTGTACATGCAGGAATCATTGTTCTCTATAGTGTATCCAAATCGGCCGTAAGAACAATCGATGCATACTCGATTCGGTTTATATATTCGAAAAAGTCTCTTCACAATGGCCATTTGAAATTTTGGAAAAGTTATCTTTAGCACCCTATATAATCTAAACTGTTGAATTTAGAGCGGTGGTGTATTGGTGACATTTGATCAGCATCACGAGTTCTGCAATATATAAAAAATTCGAGCAAATTCACCGAAAGCCAATTTTCCATTGATGCGGTGCGAGGTCCTTTGGTTGATATTTATTTATTTATTGCAATACATCTTCCAAACAGAACAAGTTCTAGTATAAGGAAGTTAATTGATTGATTACAATTATAAATTTCAACCATTTTAGAACCAACTGGTAATAATAGATACCTATTCAAATCTTAACTAAATGTACATATATATATACACATACATACACATATATATATACATATATATACCTATACACATATATACACATACTTACATACATACACATAATTATAATTAAATATATTCACAAACACACACAGACACATATACACATTCATATCTTTAAATAAAAATTTAAATAAACACAAATAAACATATACATACATGTATTGTTGAACATCCTTATAACAGCATACTTTGTTTGAGTTTTTTTAAGAATATTTTCATTGATTTCAATTTTTTCAGATCATTTGAAAGTTTGTTATAAGTTTCCATTGAACTAGATATTGGATTATTTTTACCTTTATTCGAATGAATATTATGTAAGTGGATATTATCGCATTTCTAATATTATAATCGTGTAGTTTTGAATTTTTTTCAATTGAAGTATTATTTTTTGAAAATTGTTTTTTAGTTTGTATGCGAATTTTGCTTTCTCAAATTTTATTAGATTTTCTAATGTCAAATTATTAGTATTTTTGTATAATTCTAACGAAGGTGCTTCCCAGGGTTTTTTGAAAATAATTTTAATTGCTTTATTCATAAGACGATAAATGATACCTTTTTGTTTTTTACTACAGGATGACCATATTGTTATTAGATATCTGATATGAGAAAGAATATGGGCATTGTATATTAGTGTTTGAATATGAGTATTCAGAAATTCAACTCTTCTAATTGCTCCAATCAGAGGGATAATTGATTTTTTGATTTTATTTACATGACTTTCAAAATTTAGATTTTTATCTATAATCAGACCTAAATATTTGTGTTTTTCAACTTCAGTTATAATTTTATTCTTTATTGTCACTTTTAATTTTATTGGCTTTATATTTTTTTGTTTGAAAAGCATGAGAACAGTTTTTTCTAAATTGATTGTTGGATTTATGTCATCCAACCATTTTTCAATTAATTTCATATCTTTTTCTATATTTTTTCGAGTATTTTTGTGTCTTTCATGAGAACAGTTTTTTCTAAATTGATTGTTGGTTTATGTATCCAGGGATTCCAATTGAAAGAAAAATGTTTTCCTACAAAATTTATTTTAGTTATGCTATTTACATAAATCAAATAAAATATTGGGGCCAATACTGAGCCTTGTGGGACTCCAATTGTGCATTGTTTTTCAATTGAACTTTTATTTTCATTTATTATTACATATTGGATACGATTTTCAAAATAATTTTGGAAAAGTTTATAAGAGTGACCTCTTATTCCCAAATTATTCAGAATATCTAATAAAAATGTATGATTGACTGTGTCAAAAGCTTTTTTGATATCTAAAAAAAATTGCAGCGCCATTATTGCTCTGATCTAAAGTTTCATATATATCATGTATGAGATCAGTTACTGCAGATTGTGTATTAGAATTTGGTATGAAAGCATACTGAAATTTATCAAAGCCAGTATTATCACTAATGAATTTGATCAGTTGTATTTTCAATACTTTCTCGAAAATTTTTGAAAAAATATTTAAGAGTGCAATTGGACGATAGTTAGAAATTTCATTTCTTTCTCCTCCCTTATAAATTGGTTTCAATATGGTTCTTTTGAGGTAATTCGGAAAGACGCCATTTTCAATACATTTATTAATAACAAGTGATAGTGGAAGACTAATTAAATCTACTATATCTTTCAAGTTTCTTGAAGTTATTTGATCTTCACCAGGAGCAATGTTGGATTTGAGAGTCATTATTATTTCATGGATGTCTTTTTCCGACACTGGTTTTAAAAATATAGATTTATTGCAAGTTGATGACAATATTGGTTTAGTTTGGAATTTTTTTGATAAAATTAATCCAATTTCCGAGAAATAATTGATGAATTCATTACATATTTCTTTTTTAGATGTTATTAGTGTTCCAGATTTATTTTTAATTTGGCTAATGGAATGATTCTTTTTTTTATTTTTTTTTCCTATGTTGCTATTGATAACATCCCAAATTTTTTTTAGGTTTGTGTCAGCTTTTTGAAATTGTTTATTTAGGTTTTTCTTTTTTTTTATTATTTGGATCTTTTTTGAATTGTTTATATAATTTATCTCGAATTTTTATTTTATCAATCACAGTTTTAGTTATCCAATCATTGTTGTCTCGTATTTTGAGTTTTTTTATTTTGCTGGATTTTTCTTTAGATTTTTCAATACATTCAGCAAGTTCTTCAAATGTTGGTATATTCGCGAAAGAGTTTATTTCTTCAGAAATGCAATTTCGGAATTTATCTTTAATTTTTTTAATTTTTTGATTTTTTTTTGTTATTATTTCTGTTTTTATATTTATTATTTTATGATCAGAAAAATGGAAATCTTTATATTACTTGACACTGTTTAATTGAAAGTTAGTCACAGCATGATCTATGATTGTTTTTGTATTGTTGTGGTTTTGTCTTGTATAATGATGTTCATCAATTACATTTAATAGTTTGTAACCATTTGTGATGTAGATACTTTTGTATTCATCTACCAAATAATTTTTTTCTAATAAATTTAAATTCATATCGCCTAATAAAATGAGATTTTTATATCTTCCAGTAATATTATTAATAATTTTGAAGAATTCTAAAGTATTTGTATGAGGTGGTCGATAGATTATGCCAATTTTTGGTTTTGGACATAGAGATATTATTTCGAGAATAATAAATTCACAATTTCCCAAGGTTTTCTTTTCAAGAATGTTGAATTCCAAGTTTTCTTTCAAAAATATGGAGACTCCTCCGCCGCGCTTGATCTTTCTGCATTCGTGGATTTCTGAGTAGTGCTGAATTTTCATGAATGGAATTTCATCAGGGTATAACCATGTTTCCGATAATGTTAAGATATCAATTTCTTCTTTTTTCATATATAATTCTATATCCATTAATTTATTTCTTAAACTTCTTATGTTCATATATGATATTGATAATGTTCTATGAGTCATAATCAATCTGGGATATGTATTTGGTATAATAGAAAGTTCTTATTGGACATTTTTCATTGGTTGCTGCATGCTCAATATAATGATTCGTTTTGTACGTCATATTTGAAAATTCACAGTTTGAACATTTCATTTTGATTTCCTCACAGTTTTTTTCTTCATGTATTCCTCCACATCGAGCACAAACTATCGCGTTTTTACAGTTTTTTGATGAGTGGTTGTATCGGTGGCATTTAAAACACTGTGTTATTTTATTATTTTCATACACTTGCACATTTTGCCAATTTATAAATAGTTTTCCATTGTTTTGTTCAAATATTTTTCGGAATAAGTTACCATTCACTTCTGCAAAAATTGTATATTTGTTTTTGTGAGGGATGAATTTCACATAAGATATTTTTATAAAATCATTTTCATTTATGAAGTGGTTTTGTTTTTTCAGCAGATTTTCTAAATTTTCATTATTAATAGGTTTTCTATTTATTTTATTTTAATCATTTTTAGATTCCATTTTTTGTTTGTTTTACAGCAGTAATATTTATTTTTAGCTCTCCAATGTCAATATTTTCTTTAAGGTCTTTTTTTATTTTCGAATGATCTTGATTTGATGTTGGTTTGATAATCAAGGACTCAAAATGAGATGGTTTTTTCATTATTCTAGGATTATTTAATATTTGAGAATATGTTGGTTTTACTTCAGGAACATATTTTTTCTCAATTTCTTCAATTTTTCTGGTGATTTTACTCAAGCTTTCCATTATTGTCTCTTTTTCCACTAGATTTGAAGTAATTAATTCATAGTTATAAAGTAATCTTTCGTTTTCTTTCTGTAGTTGTGTAACATTTTTATCTTTTTCTATAATTAGACATTCTTTTTCCTCAATTATTTTCCATAAATGTTGATTTTCTTCTTTGAGCTTTCGAATTGCTTCTACTTCTTCACTATGGCTCAAATTTTCATAGTCATATCTTATGAATTGTGATTCTTGTGATTTATCTTCATAGTTTTCAGAAGAGCTGTTTCTTTTCTTTCGTCTAGGCATTTCTTTATTTTTACTTTTTCTACTGGACTATTAAATTTGGTTTAGGATCATTTTACAAAATGACATATCAATAAAATGTCATACGAATTTTCACTTTACTTTTTCTTCGAATTCAGGAGTAATTTCACTGTAACTTCTTCAAATTTCTGTTCTCTCTGTGTTGGGCTTCAGGAAGGTGCCTTAAGGTGTTTTCTATTCGACGTCGTTTATGCAAATCTCAATCAAATTAGGAGCTGTCACTGGTGCTGTTATGACTTAAAATTATCCTATTCGTCTTTATGCTGAAGTATACTGAGTTCGTATTGGTTTCATTTAAAAATCACTCTTTTACAAAAAAACATTTTTTAACCTGTAATATATCTTGTTTTATTTGGCGCATTTATTCATCTATCTCGAAAGCGAATTTGCATGTGATTTCATTTCTTTATGTAATGTCAGTAGGCATATCATTGATGTGGATTAGAAAAAATAGTGGTCCCAGTATCGAACCCTGAGGAACTCCTCTACTTATCCATAGCACATCCTTTTTATTTATTCTGTTCGATAGATATGATTTGAAGAATGTCAGATATATTCCACAAATGCCATATGTACCTAATAATTTTGTTGATAAGGCTTATGAGGTTGACACACAAATTCTATATACTTAGTTCAGTACAGTAAGGCAACTGTTGTGGATAATCCTTTCCTAAACCATTTTGACTCTGTTTTTCGTGTATATATTCAGGGTGATTCAAAAGTACTTTGACAAACTTCAAACTTCACAATATTCTAATATGAATTGTTCAAATAAATATATGTCCGGAAACGCTTCGTTTCCAAGATACAGGGTGTTGAAGTTTTATTTTCGTTTTTTTTAAATAACTTCCAAATACTGACCTTAATTAAACGAAATTGGTATTGAGAGGTTTTTTGAGATGTCGAATTCGAACCTGATGTTATTATTGCTCTTACTCGTAGGGGGCGCCACCTACACGTCTTTTTCTTTTTCGAAGATTCATAACTTTTTTGAGCCTACTTCTAGCACATTTTTCAGTAAAAAAATCAATTCCTCTATCGTATCTATGTAAAAAAGCTACCCTTATTACAAGTCGCTATAAGCAACCGTTTTCTTGATATTTGGACTTGAAAATTTCAAGTTGTTTATTCGATAATCGATGCGTGTTGAAGTTATTAGCATTATTTTGCATTTTTCACAAGAATTCTTAAGAAATGAATTTGATGTTTAAGTAAGTAGTTTTGTTTTTTTGTAGTTTCTATTTATTTTTACTTGTTTGTAATACTTATTTTTGTGTCAAGGGTGCAAAATCTGTATTTGTTTTAATAAAATTTGCAAGAAATATCATCATTTTATTTCAAGAAATTTTTAATATGTAGAATAAAATAAAATAAAGGAAACTAAATTGTATTCAAATAAATTGTTCAAAGTGTCCACCTTCAGCGAAGATCCAGGCATTCAGTCTTCTAGTCATTGAATCTCGTACCCGCTCAAAAATTATTGGTGTGTTTCTTATTGTTTCACAGGCGTCTTCCTCATTCGCTACTGGAGTTTTATAAACTAGTGACTTCAAATGTCCCCAAAAATAAAAATATAGCGGGTATAGATCTGGGGACCTTGGTGCCCACGCCTGGTTAGGTTCTACACCATCGATTTGGATAGACAGTGTTAAGGAATTCCCTGGCTACAACGCTAAAATGGGCCGGAGCTCCATCATGCATTAACCACATGCGGATACGAATTTCTAATGGTACATTCTGAAGTAGTCCCGGCAATTCATTTTCTACAAAGTCTCTGTAAGTTGCGCCATTCAGTCAGTACGGAAGAAAGAAAGGACCTTTCAAGTAATTATCAATTATTGCCGCCCATACATTTACAGAAAATTGATACTGATAATGTCTTTCACTAACTGCGTGCGGATTTTCCAGAGCCCAAACATGGTTGTTATGAAAGTTTGTGATAGCATTTCGGGAGAAGTTTGCCTTGTCCGGAAGAGTACATATCTTAAAAATTGAGGATTTCCAGCCAATTTTCTCAAAAACCACTCAGACATAGTAATGCGTTGGGGAAAGTCTCGTGGCAAAAGAGCTTGTACCCTTTGAATATGGTATCGATAAAATTGTTGATCGTGGATAATTCTCCAAACTGTGGACTGAGTAGAATTGAGAGCTTCAGCAATTATTCTTGTACTTGTTTCTGGATTCTCCTCGAGAGCGTTCAAAACAGCTTCTTTCAATTCTGGGGTTGGGACCGCTTGTGGTCTTCCAATAATATCAGCTGCCCTCTTCTAACTACCTGTTTCTGCCACGACATTTCGAATGTTTTTTCCTACAGGGCGATAGGATTCCTCCTATTACTCCTAGGTGCCCGGTATTGTCGTTTACCGTGTTTGCGTACCATATATTTTCACGAACTACGCTTCAACACGGCCGACCACATCAGGATTTTTTCGGGCGATAGGATTCCTCCTATTACTCCTAGGTGCCCGGTATTGTCGGCTGTAACACGCTTAATTGAAAAACCTCGTCGATTGACTCGATCGTCAAGAGAGACCAGTCATCTAATGAGCGCTCAACTATTACTCGCCCTTCGAACGCTACACAGAACGCTGTAAAGAAACGTAATACAGTACGACGACGACGTAGTCCGCCTTAGTATATCATTGTCGGCGTGTTTTATAGAATAGTCAACGCGACCGTCGAGCCGATCTCTGAACGAATTCCCGAAGATGAAATGCGTATTCCTGTAGACCACGCAAGCGTTCAGTATCGCGATAATATCATCTTCTCCGAAAACGTCGTCTTCGAGATCTCCAACTAGACGATTCGTCGCATGTTATTTTCTATACACACCGTGTACTTCAAATGATAAACGGCAATTAGTTCAAATGATAGAATCATGAATGTGTGGTTAGAGACGAAAATCTCGCATACCACATCATTCATCTATCGGATCAGACTTGTCGTAGGACAAACACTGTAATGATCCTTCCGCAGGTTCACCTACGGAAACCTTGTTACGACTTTTACTTCCTCTAAATGATCAAGTTTGGTCATATTTCCGAAACATCGAAGACGCCGAAATGCCACCGCGCTCAGTCCGAAGACCTCATTAAATCATTCAATCGGTAGTAGCGACGGGCGGTGTGTACTGACGGTGGAGGCTGGTAAATGTTGGAGCTGAAGGCAGTACTGGATTAGGAAATAGCTCCTGGTAAATATGTCTTGCTTCGCGCGCATTGCCATCCGCAAGGCCTTGAACAAAATGCATATCGGCTAAATGAGCCTTCTTGTTTAAATAATCCATTTTTTCAAAATTAGTGTTTTAAAACTTACAGAAACTTTAACAAAACAACAAAATGTTTAACTGTCACATAATATGTAATTACCAAAACTACTTACTTAAACGTCAAATTCATTTCCTAAGCATTCTTGTGAAAAATGAAAAATAAATGGTGATAACTTCAACACGCATCGATTACCAAATAATTGACTTGAAATTTTCAAGTCCAAATATCTAGAAAACTGTTGCTTATAGCGACTTGTAACAAGGGTATTTTTTTACGTAGATATGATAGAGGAATTGATTTTTTCACTTCAAAATGTGCTAGAAGTACGCACAAAAAAGTTATGAATCTTCAAAAAAGAAATAGACATGTAGGTGGCGCCCCCTACGAGTAAGAGCAATAATAACATCAGGTTCGAATTTGACACCTCAAAAAACCTCTCAATACCAATTTTCGTTTAATTAAGGTCAGTATTTCGAAAGTTATTTAAAAAAAACGAAAATAAAAATAAAACTTCAACGCCCTGTATCTTGGAAACGAAGCGTTTTCGGACATATATTTATTTGGACAATTCATATCAGAATATTGTGAGGAATCACCTCCTGAAGTTTGTCAAAGTACTCTTGAATCACCCTGTATATATATATTTCAACGTTTTTATAGAAAGCTGGCCATATTGTAATCTGTCTGAGGTTATTTGGTATTGAGTAAGTAAGTAAGTAAGTTTATTAATATAGGTATCCTAATATACAATATATAAATATAAATGTTACAATATAAATATAAATGTTACATCTTAACAATAATAACATTGTAGTAAAATATTCGCTAAGCAAGAATATGAAATGATATTGAAAAAAAAAGAAAATAAATGAAAATTATATTATTTTAACTATTTTGTAGCCATAAACAAATGAAATGGTGTAAATATGATAAATAAACCTTAAACTGATTTAAATATATTTTGATTTCAGGTAATCTATAAGTAATTTTTTGAAATGTATTATAGAACTGCTACTTATAATGTCTTTGGAAAGCTTGTTATATTCAATGAGACCTCGTTCTCTTTCTTATATCGGACAGACTTTACCTTGTTTCCGGTCAGTCGGGATAGTAGATATGTATCTGAGAATTTTTGTATTCTTTCAGTATTTTTATTCATAGTATATGATGTTTGGTTATTTTCAGTACTTTCTTAATGCTAAACTATCCATATCTGATATCCTCAAGATGTTTTTCTCTCAGGTCTTAGTGGCGAATTGGTCCCTAAAAATTACAAAGGCGTTCCTGACTACATCGTAGTTCCCGTTTTCAATAAATCAGAAATACACCACACCGCTTCTGAAATCGTCAATGACTTATACATCAGCGAATGTATCAGGGAGGAAACGCTGCTCCCTGATATTTTGTATTACCATAGGCCATTTGACGTACTAGACACGAATCCGCTTGAAAACTGTGTTATTACGATCAGCAGTTATTCTGGAACAGAAAGGGTGTTTTTGAAGAATCTCATCGAAGCCTTAGGAGGAGTGGCTCAGGAGCAATTCGCCAGAGTTAGATCGGATGCTAAAGGGGTTTTGGCGTCTACACATTTAGTCAGCGCTGAGGCTACTGGGAAAAAATACGGGGCTGCGTTGAAGTGGGGGTTGCCTGTACTCAGTAAAGAATGGTTACTTGAATGTGCTAAGGTCAGGAAGCTGGTATGCGAGGAAGATTATCTGTTGGGAGTATCCAAAGGTATGTAAATTTGAAAACATAGTAACATATTGTTGAAGGTAATATAGCAGGGTATTTTATTATTCATGTTCTTTTTACAATGACGGATTAATAATTGAACAAATTCAAAGTAATGCCAACAGACAAACGAAATAATATCTATAATGTTCGTATTGCACTAATTATTAATAATTTTATAAAATAAGAGGCAGTTTTATTATTAATATTTTTTTTACAATAATGTAATATAATTGAACAAATTCAAAATCATGCATAGACAAACAAAATTATTATCTATAATGTTCGTATTTCTATAATTATTAATAATTTATTTTGTATGACTCATTAAAGAGTGGATATAAATATCTTCATAAATTACATGACTTTACTGCAGACCCTAATTCTCTTTGTTGCTTATGTGATCTCAAATATTCAATCTACTGTTAGAAAAACATTTAAAATTTCATTACTTTTTTGTTATGTTAGTGTTTTTATTCGTTTGTAATCTCAGTTTTGACTGATAATAATCATAGAAAGCAAATTAGGATGAAAATGAGCTGATTTTGCATATAAACATTATATATATATATATATATATATATATATATATATAATAACGGGGATCTTCAGTGAGCACAAGTGTTGAAATATAAAAAACTCTTTAATACTTTGGACCAAGCTTTCGTTTCAATTTTGAAACTACTTCAGGGTCCTAAAATATGTAAATTACATTATTGAGAAAAAATACTTAAAATGAAGGAAGTACTTACAGTAATGTGAGTCGTTGATTGATGAACATTAACTTTCAGAAAAAGAAAACGTAAAATATGAAAACATTGGTCGGAATGGTGTTATAGCTTGGTCCAAAGTATTAAAGAGTTTTTCATATTTCAACACTGACTGACTGAAGATCCCCGTTATTCCCCACTGTTCATACCAATTTTCAGTCATTATATCTAAATTTATATATCTTTATATATATATATATATATATATATATATATATATATATATATATATATATATATATATATATATATATTAATTTTTTTTTAGCGAATTTCAAAATATATTGAGAAGCAAAATTGATAATACCATTTTTATAAAAAGATCAGTTGTCCAGGTTTAATTGAACTCATCAGTCATAATGTAAATCCTAGGAGAATAAGAACTTCAGAATCATTTATGGTTCTTTATCATAGTACAAACTATGGCCAAAACGAATCATTTACTAGAAGGGTTAAATTAACGAACAAAAAATGGTGAATCAATGCTTAATCGATTCATCTACTTATTCTTTTAGGCAGCAAATGAGAGACATACATTTGTTGTAAGTTAGTGAGCTGTTATTGTTAAATATTGATATGTTTAAATTTTTATTTTTACTTCTGTACAATTTTCTCACATACCTCAATGTTCTTTGTAAATTGGCACGTTCGTAAATAAATATTGTGAGGGAAATTCAGAAATAGCTAACTTTAATATTATACCTATGGCAGTAAGTGGAAAAATAACAGCAACACAACAATTAGGAAACAATAAGAAACGTTTCGCAGTAGTCATTTATATTTTAATTTATTGATAGTAGTCTTATCTGAATTTTGTTTTTGATAGTGATTGTGTTTTTTAAATCGGATCAAACACGTGTGTTTGATCCGATTTAATTATTATATGTTGATCCGATTTAATTGAAAGATGTTAACCAACATCTTCCAGAATAGGAATTAGAAAAAAACTGTAGGTAAACATTGCATTTGAAAAATCTCGGGTATGTTGAAATAAAATAATGCTGTAAAACCTTTCATCATATGTTGGTGTAATTCCCGAGAAACATTTTCTGTTTTCTTTGCTTTTGCTTTGAGTTATAATACATTCAATTAAATCATTTCAAATATAATTTTTCCGTAACTTATGTAATTTCTCCTTAATATTTTAATGCCTTCTTTTTCATCAATTGATGATAATTATATTGATCATCTAGAATGCTGTGGAAATTTACAAATTTTGGAAAAGTCTATAAAACGGAACATTTGTCTGAAAAAAATCACAAAAATAAACGACTGTTCTTCAGTTGATGAAAGTAACTGACAGTAACCATGAACAACGATATACTCATATATGAATGATAAACTTACTGAAGATTTGGTAACTTTTGAACTCAAATTGATATTGTAGCCCCGGAAAGGTCCAGATCCCCTCAGGAGGCACTGCAGCCACCACAGAAAAGTACTTCAGAAGTGACAAAAAGTACCACTCCATCTAGTAGCAGAATGTCTAGGGTACTAACACCTGTTAATCACCTAACACCAGCTTACAAGAGGTTTTTGGATAGTGCAGGTAGTAATCTGAATTACTAATTTTCCATATAATAACTTCAATAGTAAGAATGGCCCATAATTATCAGAATTAAAGAGGAAATTTTTAAAAGTGTTTGTAACTCAAATACTGTGATCAAATAATGCAGTTATAAGTAGGTATTTCAGCATATATGCTTAAATACGAAGGTGAGGTGGATTGAAAGAATTCCGACCCAACAAAGATACAAGCCATTTTTTCTTCAAATTTATTTTCATTTTCCTACATAGTCTCCTTGTAAGTCTACACACTTCTCCCAACGATGCTCCCATCGTCCCATGTATTTTCCATATTCATAGTAAGATTATTGGATGAGAACCATTTCTCTGAACGGGATTTTAGGTTTTTGATTTTGTCAGTTAAATTCCTATCCTTTTTGTCTGATACTATGAGGGAGGTATCGTCCGCAAACAATATACATTTATCTGGACTCAAGTAGTTGTCCAAGTCATTGATGTAAATGATGAACAACAGTGGGCCCTAGACGGAGCCTTGAGGGAAACAATGTCGAATCAATTGGTAGGAAGATGAAAAGTTATCATTTTCTAATTTCTGACGATTTGAGAGATATGACTCTATGAGTGCCAAGGCGACTCCACGGATTCCATAGTACCGTAATTTTCCCAAAAGTATTTTGTGGGAGACACAGTCGAAGGCTTACGTCAAATCACACATTGTTACAGATGTATGGAAGCCCTTTTCAAAGCCCTCGACAATCTCATTAACAATTTTAAAGACAGTGTTGATGGTTGAGTGATTTTTTCGAAGCCATGTGATTATTTGTCAGAAATATTTTGTTCTCAAAATAGGTGAGCAGTCGTTTCAAAATAATTTCAATAGGTTTGGAGAAAATCGATATTGGTCGCTAGTTACTTGGGGCCGTGGGATCGCCTTTTTTCAAGATAGGAATCATCTTGGTCAGTTTGAGGGAGTCGGGAAAAGTGCCATTTGTAAATATAAGATTTATTAGTGTTGTTAATATATATATATATATATATATATAACTCTTTATTAGCACACCATTTGCTCTTTACATGAATATAATACACTTATGACTACGAATAAAACTAAAATTAAACATACCATACAATACTCCATCAGTTAAAAGAAGATTACACAATAAAATATCCATTTAAATACTATTAGCATTAAAAGTTCATACAAGCTAGTAGGTTGTGATTTCTGTCTCAAGCAACATATTAAAAATACCTACTACCAATTACAAGTCATTAACAATAATACAACATATTAAAAATTATCACAAGAATTTCTAGTTTAAAATTGTTCTAATACATATTCACTACATTGTTTTTTGAATTGGTTCAAGGAGGTGATGTTTTTGATCTCAATTGGTAAACTATTGAAAAGTATTAGACCCCTATTGAATATTGTGTCACACACTGTGTTTTCAGTTTTTACATAAAAATCATTTACTGTTCGAGCTCTAGTGTTATGAGTGTGTACATTACTTATATACTTTAATTCGTCACTGAGGTATGTCGGTAACATATCGTGTTTGAGCTTGAACACAAATATCAACATATTATAGTGTATTCTTTGTTTTACCAACATTAACGATAATATCTCTAGCATGTTCTTAATTGAAGTACGTCTGTTACACATGAGTATAGCTCTCATGGCTCGATTTTGAGTTTTTTTGAATAGTACTCAACTGGTCACTATTGAGAAAAAATAAAAGGGTTCCACAGTAATCAAGATGAGGTGCTATTATTGATTTGTAAATAGTCAACTTGGAAAACAATGAAACTTCACCATTAAGCCTGTACAAAAAATGAACTTTTTTTGCGACCTTCCTTTTTATAATCACACTTTTTAATTCTTATTACTCCTAGGTACTTGATTGTTTTCACCTTCTCAATATTACTGTCATTAATCAACAAGGTCATTTTAAAATCCTTATCCTTCAACCTTTTAAGTTTGCTTCTGTTCCCTATCAACATACATTTGGTCTTTTCAAGATTCAACATTAGTCCATTATCACACAACCGTGTGGAAATATGTTTTAAGTCCTCATTTAAAGAGGATTCTATTTCCTCTGGTTCACCAGCGAAGTAAATCAATGTATCATCAGCGAATAATTTTAGTTGGCATTTTTTCACTTGATTTATGATATCATTTATAAACAAGCTAAATAATATTGGCCCCAAAACGGAACCTTGAGGAACTCCATACTGATTTTCTAATTCATGTGAAAATTCATTGTTATACTTCACCTTCTGTGTTCTATGACGTAAATAAGTATTGAACCAGTTTAATACATTGCCCGTTATACCATACCGATTTAGTTTTAATAACAATAAATCTATGTTAACAGTTTCAAACGCACGCTTAAAGTCCAAAAAAACAACTCCTATTACATGGTTTTTGCTGATACTTGTTTTCCACTGGGTTATTAAAAATTGTAGTGATGTCTCACATGAGTGCGATTGTCGAAATCCTGATTGTTGTTTGATGATTATATCGTTGCTTCCAATAAATTTGAGCAGCTGCTCTTTGACCACGGTTTCCAATAGTTTTTCATATATAGGAAGGGTATTTATGGGTCGAAATTCGCTACAGTTTGTAGTATTGGTCACTTTCTGAATTGGTATAACTGTTGATAGTTTCCAGGCACCTGGAAAAGTACCAGTCCTTAATGATGTGTTAATAACATCCAAGAAGTAGTTTCCAACTGCCTGAAAAGCTATCCTAACTATACTAAGATCAATTCCATTACTATCAGGACTATTTTTCTTCATTAACTCCAGCATTTTTTCAAATCTATTATATTGACCATTTCAAATTTATCAAATCTAGCATGTACTGATTGAATATGAAATATAACATTATTGAAATCGTTAAGTGGTTTTATATTGTGAACAATTTTTTGTATACTTTTTCAATCACAACACCATCAAAATTGATACTTGCCGGACTATCTTGTTTTTTTCCTTTCAGTAGTTCTTTCAATGATTTCCACATGGCCTTATTATCATATTTATTTTCATCAATTACTTTTTTATAATATTTTCTTTTTTCTGTTCTTATCACATTGTTCACAATGTTTCGAATTTTCTTATATTCTACCCAGTCATGATCCAATCTGGTTTGTTTTGCTATTTTGTATAGGATATCTCTTTCTTTGATTTTTTTTATAGCTTCCTCAGAAAACCAAACATTCAATTTGAAATTGTTGAATATTTTATATTCTTTGAAGGGTGCATATATATTCAGGTTATTGACAATGATATCCACTAATGACATTGACATATAATCTACGTCAACGGTGGATGAATTCCATTCCGTATCTAACAAACCCATCTGGAATTAATTAAATTTTATAGTTTCTTTTAATAGTCACTGAATTTTTACATTTAAGACTTGTATTATACATTTCAATTTATTTCTTTAATTCTTAATTTACTGAATCATTTGTTCGCCTTGTGTTTTGTTTTATTAATTGACTTAATCCTAATGATTGTGTTAATCTTATAATTTTTCTGCTGTATGTAGAATCTAAATTGAGGTTAATATAAAATCCCCAACAATAATGACAGTTGACTTATCAGATACCAAGTCTTCAATAATTTCTTCTAAGTATTCTATAAACTGTGCATGCGAAGAGTTTGGAGAATGATATAGAACACATATAGTAATCCAGTTTTCTACTAATTTCACTTTGATTCCTAATATCCATAGATTCATATTATATGATCTATTGAGAAGTTGTCTATATTGCAACCCCTTCTTTATGTAAATTGCCACTCCCCCAGTATGTCTACTATTTGAATTAGCTAAAATTAAGTTATAACTGTCAATGTTGATTTCATGTCCATCAATTTCATTGGTTATATGAGTTTCAGATAAACAAATGAGTCATGGGTTATACCGATGAACACAGTACACTACGTTATCTAAATTTTTCAATAAACTCTGACAGTTAACATAGAATATATGTGTGACAGAATTAACATCAAAATCTAACCCCTTATTCAAAGTTGTTTCTACTGTTTGTTTCTCTGGGTCCTTGTTGTGTCTAAAAAATTTTGTTTACTATCACTCACTCTGGGCTCATTGCGTATTGGTCTATCCTTGATGATCTGTGTTGTCCTGTGGGTTGTTTCTTTCATTCTTCGTTGAGATTTTCGATTTGTTTGCGAGATCAGTTGCAATGTTCTTTTCACTAAGTGTTTACAAATATGCCATTTTCCATTATCATTCAAAGTGAAACCGTCTGAACAATAGTTTGATTTTCTCAGTATACTGTTGCACTCTATGATGTTTGATGTACTTAATTTTTGCTTGTGTAGTTCTTTGTACATAGCGAGATTGTCTTCATATATTGCAAAATTCAACTTTTCCTTCATATCAAGTTGGTAGGGCTCTGTGATAATCAGTGGATTTGTGTTGTTCAGTTTGAGGATGAAGTCATTCACGAGCTTCTTGTTTCCTATATTAGGCCACAAAATTACAGCATCATTTTTGGTTAAGTTACTTGAGTATTCTATGGCGGTTGTCAGCAATTCCTTATTGCTGGCGTTAGGTTTTATTACTGACTGGATTTGAAAATTGTTGTTTAGGAGTTGTACTAGATTTTTAGCTAGTTGTCTACCATGTCCATTGGCTATAATGAAAATTTTATGATTTGTATGTAGTGTGCACTCAGGATTATGTGTACGCTTCGTTTTAATGGGTAGAAGTGGGTTTTTAGAGGGGGTATTGGTTTTGCAAATGTTATCAAGTGATTTTTGTAACTCGTCACTCATGTTATTGAGTTCTTCGGAGTACTTATTGTTTTGATCAATAAGTCTCACCATTTCCATTTCAAACTGTTTATTAATAAATTCGTAGACAATCAAGTTGTGTTTCAGTTCAGTTATTTCTTTGTTTAGAGTAGTACATAAGTCATTAGATATTTCGCTTTTCATCTGTATATTTTCCCTTAGTTGGCTACTGCTTGGTGGGATTTTCTTTTTCTTTATTTTTGATTCTGTAACATATTTTCCTGATTCTTGTTGCATGATTTCATCTGGCAATGCTGTTGGTTCATTATCCTCAGTCTGTGTAGATATGCTATTCATCGCTTTTATTTCACTTGATTTGTTCTCTTCATGATTTTGTTCGTTTGTTTGTGTGCTTGCAAAAGTAAGAACTTTGTTGGGTTTTTCTGCCAACAATTTACCTTGCAGTTCTTTTATGGTGTTCTCTAAGTCATGGATTGCTTTTTGATGGTCCTTGATTTTAATTTCATAATCTGTTTCCATTTTCAGTGCTTCGTCATAAAATATGTTATGTTTTTTTTAAAGTTATATATAAAATCATCTTTCTGCTCATTCTCCTTTCTCAGTTCATCAATTAATTCTATATAAGTGTTTTCCTTGTCCTCTCCATTATCCTCATATTCGCAGTTTTTGCAGAGTATTTTATGTTTTTCTAGGTATTTCTTTGGTTTGAATCTGGGTAGGCAACTCTTATGAAACACTTTTAGACACTTCACACACACATAGTAAGTAGTGTTAACTTTATTCTTACAACACTCGAAGAAATAATCGGCCATTTTAATGTTTCCTTTGTGTTGGGTTGTTTAGAAGCCGGCCCTGTCTGCAATAATAGAAGTAGCAGATTTCCTATTTTCACTGGGGTAGTGTAGAAGTTCAGGACAAGAAGGTCAATTTGTGTTGGATGGTTTTTGCACTGATCTGATGAAAGTTTTGTGACCCTTTTATTTATTCTTATCTACTTTGGTTGTTTTTTCAGCTGAACACCTGTTTGCCTGTGTTGAGGAAATAGTCTTCTTTATGATAGAGTCAACTGAACAAACTGCACTATTTTGGGCCAGGAAAAATTGGACACAACTTAGCAATTCATTTCACTTTATAACTTTAACAACTGTCCAAATTCGAGAGAGAAACTTTTTTCACTACCTATCGGTTTGAAAGTTGAAATTGTTAATGGATTTAAAATGATTTCAGACACCCCTTTAAGTAGTTCTATTTTTGGACATCCTGAACGTTCATCGTCTCCCAAGTTGGTTAGGCTACGAAGTTTAAATTCAACTGCCCAAAATTTCATGGTGGTAAATGTTGCAGATACCCCGTACACGCGTCCAACTCGCGTTATATTTGCGAAGGCATATTGCCTTTCAAAAACAAATATTTAATGACAGCTCAATACTCGATTTTTTCCATTTTCACAAAAACACTCACATCGACTAACTCACACGATTGTTAAATAACAACTGCGCATCCAAAATGGCTGCTATTGTTGACGAGGGCTGCCATCTTCATGTTTAGCTCAGAAACTTTTTAAACTACCCTCGTAATTTTTTTGAATACTTACCTGACTTACAGCAGCACAATATGGCAGTTTAAAAGTAAAAATAGACTGAAAATCTGGACCTCGGTCATAAAAACAGAATTCAATTCATCATCTATCAATCTTGCCACCATACACACTAAGATGAACAAACTGTGATTTGTTCATCTTAGTGTGTATGCTGGTCGTATTTCATTAAACCTGTATATGTATTAATATAATACATACATTTTATTCTTTTCTGTTTTTGAGAACGAGGAAAACCAACCTAAATAGTCCTGAAGATGAAACAATAAAGTTCCGAAACGTCGACAATTGTTATTGAAATTGATACTTTCATTATGGATTTCAGAGAAACCATTCAGTCAAGTAACCCCAGTAAACAAAATAATGAAACATTTCCGGGAGAGTAATCTAAACTCGTCACTACCTAGGGAGAAAAAAGAATATACACTGCCCCAGCCTTGGATGAGTATCAAAACTCCAGATACTCCTTTGGGAGCATGCATGACTCCTAATCCGTCTCCAGGACTGAGGAAGCAGTGTGAGTACTGGCTCCAACAATTCCCCGATAAGGAATCCCCCAAGAGCAATATGAGCACGGTGAGTGAACTGAAGTTTTACTCATCTCTTCACATGATTGTACAAAAATAATTCAGTAGTTATATAAAGTGATTAACTTAATAACATACAAGCATAAACCTCTGAACACAGTTGACATTTTTTTAAAATATTGAAGCATAATTTCAATTTATCCAATAGAAAGAAATGGCCATGGCCCATTGGTTTCTCTTTTGTATGCACAAAAAAAAACAAATTATATGGTGCAACTACTGAGCTAGTTCAAAGAAATCATACTTATCTTGGACACAAATTGATTTAAACTATTTTGGTATGAACGAAAGTTAGAAACAGCTTTCCCTGTATATGGATATGGGCTTATAAAATGTTGACGTACAGTCCACTTATCATAGTTTTTCTATCAAGTTTTAACTGCTTGAAAATACTAAATTTTTCATCATCATATACTGTGTAATTCCACTGGTAATTCCCCGTCTCCAAGAAATTTCTTTCGATAGTAATTATACATAAGCTGCATTTGTTTCACACCAAAACAACCGTTCCTGTCTTTTGATCATACAGTGATTCCCATTATAGTTGCCAATCTTCATGTTACCTGAATGGACAGATTCTTTGGAATGTGATGTTGAATTGGCGTTTGTTTTGTGAACCAAATATTTTTTCATTAGTTTGTTATGCACAATACATTTTATATATCCTGAAGTAACTAAAGGAGTGGAATGAATTCATTGTTCTTTAAGGTAGTTCAGCTGCTACAAACAGTGTCAAAAATTAGGCGGCTCGATTGTAGCGCGACGCTATACATGTGCAAACGCTGAATGAGAGGGTTCTTTTTTAAGGGAACTGTACACCCAGAATCGCAACTAGCGAGCATGATACATCAAATAAGCCATGACTGGACTGTTGGCAACGTCGCAATCCAACGATCGCTCGCATTCAATAGTTCAAGATACTCTTATGAACAAGCAGTCAGCTATGGATTGATTTCGCGCAAAAAATGGTAGGTTTGCTATAAAGCAAAAGTTGAAAAAATGAAAAATAAATTGTCTGAACTGTCTAAGGCTCGAAATACAACAAAAAACAGTATAATGAAAATGATGTGCGTGAAGGAAATCGCATTATTAATGTCAAAGAACTTGGGAAAATTTTGAAGAGTCAGAATTATTAACATGCATGAAATCATATAAAGAATGTATTTCAGAGCAACTTGAGAACGAAACAATATCTTGTAATTTACCTAATTTAAGTGTCTTAAAAAATGTTATATCACGGGATTTATTGGAAAAAATTGCACAACATAATATAACATACAATTTTCTGAAACAAATGTATCACGATGAAGGAGAAGAATCACCTAACTGAAAAATTGGGGAATGGAAAACCTAGAGTTACTTGAAAATAGGAAAGCATTAACTAAAATCACTCCCGTCGATTCCCATTCACGAAGTGCTACGCAAATTCAAAGAATGGTTTAAACCGTGCATTCTTGTGGCACACAATGCCAAATTTGACACTCCACGGTTACTGCAAGCTCTAAAAAAAAATTCGATGTTAGAAGACCTAAAAAATGTCATCGTTGCATTCGCCGACACTCTCGTCATTCTAAGAAAGCTTCATCCTCAAAGGAAAGGTCCTGGCATATTCAAACTTTCCAGGCTCGCTGAAGATCTACTTCACATTGAACCCGCGCCGACACTCTCGTCATTCTAAGAAAGCTTCATCCTCAAGAAAAATTAATTGCGAATAGCAAATCTTTCACGGAGTGTTTCGTTCACGAAGCTCGTTTGCAAAAGGCAGCGGTACTCGAACGATCTTTGAATGCTTTCAAGGGTGTTATTTCTGCAGGGATGATTAAGAAAATAGCAAGTGCGGGGATAGACAATACAAAAATACAAAAAGTATATGCAGAAAGTAGAAGAGACGGTATAGTACAATTATTGTCAACCAACCAATCAGACAAAAAACCTCGTGTCACGAAAGACAAGAAAATCTTGGAAAAGATTCTTGTATTCTTAGAAACCAAAAAAAAGCTTAGCAATCGTCTAGTGACAAAAGAAAAATGTTGTTAAAAAAACATGTTATTATTAATATATATATATATATATATATATATATATATAACATTGTTACGTTATGTTTTATGAAAGAGAAAAAGATTTTTGTTTTAAATATACGTTTGTTATTTTTGAGCTAACCTCAAAAAAAAATGTTTAAAAAAACGTGTTATTATATATATATCTCTTTATTTAGTTGAAAAACTAATTCATTTACAATAGTACATACATTGTCACATTATAAATAAAATTAAATTAACATGAAAAAATACAAACAGCCTGATTAAAAATACATAAATACATTGTCACATTATAAATAAAATAAAATTAACATGAAAAAATACAAACAGCCTGATTAAACATACATACATATAGATAAAAAGTTACATAAAAAAGTCATACACAATAATATACTAATTTTTTATTAAGTAATCCTTCAATCGTCTTTTGAATGTATTTATCGAACCACTCTCTTTAATTTCTTGTGGGAGGTCATTAAAACAATCTACTCCTTTATAAAATAATGAATTATGTGTACTATTTTTTTTATATTTTTCAACCTTTATGTTGTTTCTGTTTCTTGTGTTATACTCATGTATGTCAGCCACATAAGTTAATTTATTCTGTAGATATACAGGTGAATATCCAATTTTGATTTTAAAAATAAAGATTAGTGTTTGGTACTCGAAGAGTTTCTTCACTGGTAGCCATTGAAGGGTTTGCAACATATTTGCTATCGGTGTTATCCTCGAACATTGTAAGATTATTCGCATAGCACGATTCTGCATCTTTTGTAGTCTGTTTATTTCATTTTGATTGAGAAAAAATAGAATGGTAGAACAATAATTTAAATGTGGAAGGATTATGGAGTTGTATACTAATAATTTAGACCACTGGCTGAGATATGGGGAACATCTTCTTAAATAGTTGATTTTGTAAGCTACTGTTTTGATAATCTGATTAGCATGTTCTTTGAATTTTAATTTACTGTCAATAGTTACACCCAAGTACACGAATTTGTTTACCTTTTCTATATCACTGTCATTCAATCGTAGAAGTAGGTTTTCATTATTATGCTCTTTTATGTTTCCCTAATAACATCCATTTTGTTTTATTTATGTTCACCTTTAGCAGATTTGCACAGCAATATCTATACACCCTTTCAAGACTAGCTGCTCATAGTATCAACACACTCATGTACATCTTTACTACTAAAGTACAGTAGGGTGTCGCGCAAATAAGTGAATTTTACATTCTTCTGCTATGGTTACAATGTCATTTAAATATATTAGGAATAACAATGGTCCCAAAATAGACCCTTGGGGTACTCCTATATTATTTTGCATTTTATCTGAATAAACTTCATCTAGTTTCAACCTTTGCTGTCTATTGCTTAGATAATTCATGATCCAGTTTAGTGCTATTCCATCAATACCTACGCTTTCAATCTTTCTAATCAGTCTGCATCTATCTACCGTTTCAAATGCTCTTTGAAGGTCAAGAAATACTGCAATAGTATACTGATTGTTTTCCTCACTTTTCTTCCAGTCTGTTAAAACACATTGTAACGCAGTTTCACAACTATGTTTGTCAAAACCCGATTGATACTCACATAGGACCCTATTACTCTCCAAATAATCCACTATCTGCTCATATACAGCCTTCTCCAATACTTTAGCTGTAGCATTAATCATGTTTATTGGTCTCAATTGAATAGCTTGGTTTGTATTTGGCACTTTTGGTATAGGTATAATAGTAGATAGTTTTGATTCAGTTGGTACTTCACTCTCTCTAAAGAACTGTTGATAATGTTCAACAATGGATTACAAATGGCACTGAAACACTTCTTCAGAAGTTCTACACAAATTTCATCGGGCTACTTTTTTTTTCAAAGAACCAACAATTCTTTCTAGATCTACCATATTGATAAGACTAAAGTTGGACAATTTATTATGAGTAATTCTTTTAGTAATAGGAAAGCTATGAGAAAATTTGTTGTCAATTCCATCAGTTATATTTATTATACTTTTGATATAAAATGTGTTCAGGCCATCTGGTATCAAAGTCATATCAGAAATTATTTCACCATTGCCAAAATCAATAGTTGTAAGATTGTATTCTTTGTTATTATCCGGTACTAATGTCTTCAGTGTTTTCCACATTTCAGTAGGATTGTTCTTATTTGAGTCAATCTTTGTCTCTAAATAGTTCTTCTTCTCCTGTCTCAATTGTTTTCACTGCTATATTTCTTTTTTTGTTTATACTTCTCCCAATTATCCGTTGTTTTATTGACTGCATAATGTTTGTAACTCATATCGCTTTTTTTTGTAGCTTGCCTCACCTTCTCATTCCAGAATTCCTTTTAATGTCCAAATATCTTGACCGGTTTTTTGGAGCACTTCATTCAAAATTGACAATACATTGTCCAAAAAATTGTTCATATCTATGATTTAAATCCTCCTCTGTGTAGTTCCATTTTATAAGTTTTAGTTTTGACTCAATTTGTTCATAATCAATATTTTTTCCCCTAGTTTCAATTTTGAATGTTTTTGTGTCTTTTGGTAGAATATTTGGTAATGATATTTTTATATTATGGTGTGTACTTATTTTTGGTGAATCTAATACAGTAACATCTAAGTCAGTATTCGTGAAAACTAGATCTATCATTGACCCTCCTGTAGCAGTTAAATGTGTGATCTCATCAATTAAGTTCGAAAACCCATGTCAGTCCATAAAGTTCTTTAGTCTTATGGTATTTGTGTTTGTTTCTAATCAATTCAAATTAGAATCGCCTCAAATAATTATTCTGGAATTTTTTTCAGTTTCATTTTCTTCAGCCCCAATCTTCAAACAATTGCAAAATTGTGCTATGCTACTACTGGGAGACCTGTATAAAACAAAGACAATATAAGTTTTTTTGAATAAAACCGATACTCCTTAACCAAAACACTTTATCAATGCATTCCTTGAACACTTCAACTATCTTTAAACTTTTTTCAGTCAATATTGCAGTTCCACCTGTATGTCTACTACTACTATCGGTTCTAGTCAATATATAGTTTTCTATATTAATTTCTGAATTGAATATATCGCAGTAACATGGGTTTGGACAGACATACTATTGAGGGTTTTTTTATACCCACAAAAGTCCTAATTTCATCAATATGTGCAGGTACACTTTGAGCATTGAAATATAAAATAAAATTATCTAAAGTGAAGTTATTGTCTATACAGGATGTTTTCGGACAACTGTTGTTTCTAAAAAAGAATCATCATGAATGACAGTGGAATTTTCAGTATTGTTATCTGATTCTGCTTGACTAGGACGAACACTATTAGTACATTCAATATTACTAGTTTTTTTTTCAAGAGCAGTTTCATAAACACTTTCATTGCCGATCTTCTTTGAAGGACTGTTCTCTTTATACCTCCACTTCTATCTATCATTTCTATTATTCTTTTCATCAGTTTAACTTTACCTACATACTTAAACATAAGAAATTTTTAAATAAAAATTTGAGTAATTCAATATTGAATTGACATGCAAAAATACAATATTTTTCATTTCCTTAACGTCATAATGAATTTTTATATTAATATCATCAATAAATTTGTTGAGTACTTTTCGGTTTGCCCATCGAGGGATTGAGAAAATTATAACATTTGTTCTCAAGCTTACCTCCTTAAGTGCGTCAAATATGTTTTCATTTACCCCTTTACCTCTCATAGCATTTGTCAAACCTGCTGCAATTATAACATGGTCGGTGAGTGTAAATGACTCACAAATTTCTGATATCAACAATAATATCCTCTAGTTCAGCATTGTGTTTGATAAAAGCTTGTACTAAATATTTGTTGGGCTGAAGGTTGTTTAATATTTTCGTTAAGTCAGTTGAATTACTATCACCTAATATGAGAATTTTTTTCTTAATCTTGACTTCCTTGTTTCTGTAAATATTTTCTTCCTGAGTTCTTCTCCCTCTTGACAATCATCATGAATTTTGTTGCAATATGTTTTGCTTAACGTCTGTCTTTTCTTCATTGTTACGTTTTTCATAGTTTTTCCACTCTTTCTGTTCTCTTCTATATAGATCATTTTCTGCAGTTAAAACTTCCATGGATGTGATCATATTATCATTTATTGTTATTAACTCCCATATATCATCTTCTAGTTTCCTCATGTCATTTTTCAGATTTTCCGCTTCATTTCCAAAAATTTCATAATTTTTTTGTAAATCTGTGATATCTCCTTTGGTTAATTCCGTTTGTACACTGGATATTTTGTGTTTGCTAATTTTCGTTGTGGTTTGTACAGGTACGGACCTTGTGTTGTTGGAGGTAGTTTGAGTTTCGGAATGAGTATGATCTTTACGTGTTAGTCTTAACTGGGTTTCAAGTTCTTCAATTTTATCATTGGCTTTCAAAATCTCTTTCTCACGAATATTTATTATTTCTTTCAGTTCTTCTTCAGTTTTGATAGCGTCTTCTACGAATTTCTGTCTTTATAATTTTATTTGTACCATATGTTTGTTTTTTAATTCATTTTCTTCTTCCATATCCTCTAATGTCTTTTCTAGAATGCTCTTTTCCATTTCCACTAGAGCCATTTCCTTTGTTTTTTGTTTTTCACAACACATTATTGTTTGTCCACTCAACAATTGAAATTTGCCCTTGTTACTTAGAACACAGGATTTGTGATACATACTGGAGCAGTTTACACAGAAATAATAGGGAGCGGGTCTGGTTCTACAGCATTTAAACATTGCCATTTTGATTAAAAAGGGCTACGCCACTGGTTTCCTGATTTACTAAAGGAATCCCCTTTCTTTTACTCTTATCGGTTTTTCACGTATTGTCCGCAAAAAAATGGATTCTTCCTATAGCTTATTACCACTTTTTTCACTATTTCAGATTGTGGTGCTAGTGCCAATGACCCTTTTTTTGTGGTGAACTTTTTATCACTCGATGGGAGCACCTGGAGATAAGCCCTTTTTTATAGTGCAAATCAGATGAGATTTTGCTTAGTTTTTATGATGAAAGAGAGATTGATTACTAGCATTCAAATGCGATTTCTGCTTGTAGAGACCTTTGAGTTTGGTAGAGATACACAGTTACAGGTGTGCCAAATTCTTCTGTGGAGTTTGATGCCACTTTCAATATTTTCGGTAGAGTTTAAACCACTAAAAACTGGTGAATATAAGCAAGTTGCTGTCACACACACACACATCACACCCAATAAGTATTAATATATTACATTATTACGTTGTTATATGAAAAATAAAAAGATCATTTAAAAAAATATACGTTTGTTATTTCGAAGCTAACCTTGAATTGATGTATGCTCGAATCACAAAGATTGTTAATATTAAAAGATATATTAACAATAAGTATGCTTCGAAGTGTTTCGCCAATTTTTGCAAGTAGTAATTTTTCCCTACGAGACCGATATGTGAGCTGTTCAAACTGAGCACCTGGCCGTGCGTACACTGTTGCCGTCTCTCCGTTCCATTCCCCACCATTCGCTCGTTCGCTTGCAAAATATATCATATGCAGCCTGAACCTTAGTACTTCTCGAGATTATATCTGTCAAACTAGATGCTCCTCGTTTTTCATAAACTTCCTAATTTTAGTACTAACAATCCAAACCCAATCCATTAGTAGAGCCCCGACAGTGAACCCAAGATTCAAGTTTCCAGCAAACACCTTGATGGAATGCCTCAACACTTTAGCAGAAAGGCCAGGAAATTAACAAACCTCTAATTTTTGTTTTTTTTTTGCAAATTAAAATATATGTATATATATATATATATATATATATATATTTATATATATATTTGCATATACAAAATAATGTAACTATCACTGAATTACGAATGTATAACAGGCTGAAGGACTCCGGTCGGTAGCCTGTTGGGTAACCAATTAAGTACTTTTATTATTATTATTATTATTTAGTACTAACGGTAGAATTAATAATGTGCGCTTCCCAGTGGACTATTTTGAATAACGAGAGTAGTTTTGATTATATCTGTCAAACTAGATGGTCAATCACTTTGTTTTTTTTTTCACAATATCTGTGATATCCTGCTCTAGCTCCTCCTCGTTTTTCATAAACTTCTCAATTTTAGTACTAACGGTAGAATTAATAATGTGCGCTTACCCGTGGTGAATAACGAGAGTAGTTTTGATTATATCTGTCAAACTAGATGGTCAATTACTTTGATTTTTTTTCACAATATCTGTGATATCCTGCTCTAGCTCCTACTCGTTTTTCATAAACTTTTATTTATTTATTTATTTTTATTTATTTATTTATACGGGATAAACCCCATTACAATGAAAATTTTTACAAAATAAGTACTAATGATATAAATATAATATACAGAATTATATGTAAGAATATAAAAGGAATGTGTTCTCAATAAAAGAGAAACCTATTTCATAAAATAAGTACTAATGATATAAATATAATATACAGTATATATGTAAGAATATAAAAGGAATGTGTTCTTAATAAAAGAGGAACCTATTGCTCTTGCAGAAAGCCAATATGTACAGCATAAAATAAAATTAGGTTTTACTATATAACATAAATTTAAACAATCACCAACTTATATTATTCAATGATTTCTTGAATTTATCATAAGAGACTCCAAAAACACAGATGCCTTTGTCATTCAATAACTTTAGGGTTCTTTCTAAAGGTGTATGTTTGCCATAATTCGTAAGATGGAGGGGTATAAAAAATAAATAGCTGTGCCTGAGGTTTCTGTTCGGAACATGAAAGTTGACAGATTCAAGTAATTCAGGACAAGCCACCTGTCCATTGAGTAGCTTGAATGCATAACAAAGTGGCGGAACTACCTTAAAGGCCTAGATAGCTTCAATAAGATACCTAATAAGATCAAAAATGTAAGTTCCTTAAAATATATTTAAACGTAAAGAATTTCGCTGTGGAAACTCACGTTGAATGCTGTGCTGCCGAGGTTTGTACAGAAAAGGGCAAAATCATCATTATTACAGTCTATAGACCTCCAGATGACCTGCCTGATAGAATATGTGTCTAGACTAAGCCCTAATATAGTATTATGTGGCGACCTAAATATTAACAGCCAAAATAAAATATGAAACAAAGTACAAACTACTCCATGATCTTTTGGAGTCAACCAACAAGGGTATGTACTACCAACAGAGGAAGCTCAGCTACCTCAATAGATTATATGACTACTAACATCAAGATGGATACCATCAACTGTGAAGTTATCTAACCACACCTATCCAACCACCGCATGATAGTAATGAAAATTACTACAATACAAGAATAACGTGAAGCAACTGAAAACATACCTAAGTAAAGAAAAATGGGACGATCTACTTGAAGCAAATGTTGACGAGGCATTCAAATTGTTCTTACAAACTGTCTAATGGTATTTCCACTTAGCTTGCCCGATAAAACAAATAAAACAAGGCAAACAAAGACAAAACTGGATCACAAGCCAAATAAAGCAAAACAAAAGAAAATCTCAAAGAATTCTATGACCTAGCTAAACAAACAAAGAATGAGAATATTGAGACTCAATACAGAATAAAGAAAAAAGAACACAGAAAATATCTCAAAGAACAAAAAGCCAACTTCAACCAAAACATAATTGATAACGCCGAAAACAAACCTCAAAAAATATGGCAGCTGATAAACGAAGAACTGGGACGGAAGAAACAAACAAAGCCAATCCATCTCATAAATGAGGGACACGAAATTTCTGAAAAAAGAGACATAGCCAACAAATTCGGGGAATACTTCGCATCAGTGGCAGAAAAAAAGATTACAGAGCATTTTGGATCAAAACTATCAAACATGCCAACAACATCAAAAATGGTAAACCAATCCATATTCCTACAACCCGTGACAGTACAAAACATAATAAAAAAATTACAAAATAAAACCTCAATAGGAATAGATGGCATCCCAACAGCAATCTTAAAGAAAATCCGCAACGAGATCAAAAAACCACTCACTATATTGATCAATAAAGCTTTTACAACTGGAAAGTTTCCATCAGCATTAAAAGTAGCAACTATTATACCTATCTACAAAAAAGGAGAAAAGAAAATTATAGGCCTATATCGATCTCAACTGCATTTTCAAAGATCTTTGAAAGGGCACTATACAGTGCTAGTCAAAAGTCCCCTCCCCCCCTCGTATCTTTTGAACGGGTATACTTATAATAATGAAATTTGGAGGGTGGAAATAAACGGATGTAGGCTTCTCAACTGGTCATAACAGGTGACGCAATAGTCATAAATGACGTCACAAGGCCACTGTGACCAATAATTTTAAATGGGACCCTATGGCAAGTGACAGCTCGTTTGAAAGGTATTGAAAATACCTATTCAGTCATACCAATTTTGTTTGGGTTTCGGCTGATTTTGATTGATAAATTGAAGAAATACGAAAATTATAGTTTCGCATTTAATTAATAAAGATTTTAAAGTACGCCTCTGGTTAATTGTCAAAAAGGTTGACGTTTTTGAATTCTCTACTTGTCAAAAGTGTTTATACCTTGAAAATTTACCTAAGCTATTGTTTAACGAGACGCTTAAGTGTTTACATAGGCAAAATGGTACGCACTGTAGCCACAAAGTAGCAGCTATCTTAATAATTGGTGAATGTAGAAACAATTTCCATGCAGCGAACGACTGTTTAATGAGAGGTACCCGATCGCCCTATATCGAGGGTTTATTTGAGGGAGCTTCTTCGAAGTTTGAAGCATCAGGTAGTGTTCAAGATGCCAAACGATCTGGTCGACCAACAATTAGTGATGACAAAAAATTGACATAATTGGAGAAATGGTAGTAAACCCTACTTCTTCCACAGCCCAAGTTGCGTCTATCTGTGGAGTCAGTCAAAGGACAGTACATAGGGTGTTGGCTAAAACAAATTTCATCCATACAAATTAAAAATGGTGCACCAACTTTCAGATGATGACCCGAATCAAGACTAGAATTCTGTGAAACTATGTCCAATAAAATGAACGAACAACCAGGCTACATACAGACAATTTGTTTTAGTGACGAAAGTACTTTCTTTCTCAATGGAATGTTAACACTCAAAATGTGAGGTATTGAGTGACACAAATCCTCACATCTTTCGTGAAAACATACTCAATTTCCAGAAAAAGTAAATGTTTGGGCAGGTATTTTGGGAAACCACATAGTTGGGCCTCTTTTCTCAATGCTAACTTAACCGTGAATTGTATCTGGAGATGTTACAAAATGATATTGAGGCTTAATTTTGAAATTCTAGAAGATAATCCAGATGAATTCGACAACTTGGAAATAACGCTTCAACAAGATGGTGCTCCTGCACACTATTACGGTGCAGTAAGACGCTACCTAGATGAAGAATATCGTGGTAGATGGATTGACGACGAGGTTCGATCGAATGGCCAGCTCGGTCACCGGACCTTACACCATTAGATTTTTTCTATGGGGGTACTTGAAATCTAAGGTTTACGCTACAGCACCTGACAGTATTGCCATTCTGAACCTACGAATTGTTGAAGAATGTAGGCCACTTTTCGCTGACATACTTGGACGAAAGTACGACAAGAGTTTAGCAATAGGATGCATTACTGCCAGGAAGTAGATGGAGCACATTTTGAACACTTATTATAAGAACTGGTTCTTAAATCTTTATTAATTAAATGCGAAACTATAATTTTCGTATTTCTTCAATTTATCAATCAAAATCAGCCGAAACCCAAACAAAATTGGTATGACTGAATAGGTATTTTCAATACCTTTCAAACGAGCTGTCACTTGCCATAGGGTCCCATTTAAAATTATTGGTCACAGTGGCCTTGTGACGTCATTTATGACTATTGCGTCACCTGTTATGACCAGTTGAGACGCCTACATCCGTTTATTTCCACCCTCCAAATTTCATTATTATAAGTATACCCGTTCAAAAGATACGAGGGGGGGAGGGGACTTTTGACTAGCACTGTATAATAGACTAATGAACTATCTAAACACATTTGAAATAATAGACGATGCGCAACATGGATTTCGACCAGGACGATCTACAGAGACGGCTTCTTTTGAATTTGTCGAATTTGTACACAAATTACTCGAAAAGGGACATACAATAGTCGGCCTTTTCTTCGACTTGTCCAGAGCCTTCAACACATTGAACTTTCAATTCATCGAAAGTAAATTGTACAACTTTGGCATAAGGGGACAAACCTTTTACTAATAAGGTCGTTTCTATCCGAACGAAAGATCTTGGTTAGAATAAGTAACTACACCTCTGAAGAGTATAAGACTAATATTGGAGCAGCACAAGGATCCGTATTGGCACCACTAATATTCTTACTATTCATCAACGACTTAAATCTACCTGGAGCAACAATGAAATTTGCTGATGATAAGTCGGCAGCAATATCTGGTACAAACGAAGAAGAGACAATGATGAAAATTACTGAGGTACGTGAACAAATGGAAAAGTGGTTTTGCAAATCGTCTAATATTGAATCAAGAAAAGACAATTATGGTATACTTCCACAAAAGTAATCCTAAACTAAACGAAGAGAATTACACACTTACAATAAAATTTCTGGGAAAGTATCTAGACTCCAAAATATCCTGGGAAACACAACTGGACCACATACGCAAATCTCTGAACAGATCATTCTTTGCACTACTAAAACTAAAGCACTCCATACAGATACCACATCTAATAACATCTTATTAGGATCTCGTATACCCACATATCTGATATAATATCATACTATGAGGACAGGCAGTGGAAGTAAACAGAGTGTTTATACTACAAAAAAGGATGATACTCCTCATATTTGGAATGAAACCACAGGAAACATGCAGACATGCTTTTAAAAACCAAAAGATCCTCACTGTAACATCGATATATATATACTAAAATGTGCGACATATGTCTACAAAAACAGAGAAACATTCAAACAAAATAGGGAGTTTCACAAGTACCAAACAAGAACCAGAAATGAACTAGTGGTTCCCAGACATCGCAGCAGACTATACGAAAAATCACCGCAGTATGCTTGTATACAGATCTTCAACAAACTACCAACTAAAGTAAAGGAAGCTACAACACTCAACAGCTTTAAGAAACTATTGAAGGAGTTCTTAATTGATAGTTCTTTTTATAATTTCAGGAAATTTTTAGATATACAAGACGTACAAAAATAAAATGAAGAGTTAGAATACAGTACATATAAGGTTAAATAGTCATTGTCCAAATCTTGTTCCAGTAAAAACACCTTTACCACGTCCATTATTATTATTTATTAATGCTATCACTTGTTACTAAATACTTAGGAATAGTTAATTTTATTCTCGATTTAACCTAGCATATAGTTATACTTGATTATCTGACTTATCTATTGTCAATAACTTGACCTGAAGATCAATAAATGAACTTGAATATATTTATGTCGAAATGATATCCTCTCAGCTCTGCCCTTGTTTATTTAGGCGAATCATTTCAATTTCTAATTTCTAGCCTTTATCAGAAATAAAACGACAACTGTGGAATAAAGTACTGAAGAAGAATGGCGAGGTACTGGATTTCAATCAATCACAAGGTGAACAACAATGTGAGGCAAAAATGGACAGCGATGATAATGTTCAAGAAGTAAGAATTGCAGTGGAATTTAAATGTATTTATGTTGTGATGGTACCAATTTGTCTATAAATGTTTTCTATTTTCAGGGTTCTATTCCAAGTGTTCCAAACACCCCTGAAAATCCTCAACTAGCTAGTAGGCTTCAACAGTTAGAAGATATGTTAAGTGCCAGTGGGGGAGGTAGAAGACAAAGTAGAAATTTTCAGTCCACTGTTCCAGTTCCTGGTAAGCTCAATGTTTCAGTTCCTGGTATGCTCAATGTTTCAGTAAGGATGTATACATCTAAAAGTTCTCCTTTACTGTTTTTACACGCTTTATATTAGCTTCACTTGTATGTTTGTTTGTAACCGACTCCTTTGGGCGCCATTTTGACCCACTTCCAGACGTATGAATGATTTGAAATTTGGCAGGTGTACATAATTCCGTTGACAATGCATTAAGAAATTTTTGTGTGAAAAAAAAACAAAATGGCGGCTCCAATATGGCGTATGAGTTTTGTGATTATGGTCCGATTCGCTTCAAAATTGGTATCTGGGGGTTTTCGTGGTCGGAGATTATGATTCATTCTTCAACATTGAAAAATTCAAGATGGTGGCTTTAAAATGGCGGCCGAGTTTTGTGATTATGGTCTGATTCTATTCAAAATTGGTATGTGGGGGTTTTTGGGGTCGAATATTATGATTCTTTTGTAAAAATTGAAAAATTCAAGATGGCGGCTTTAAAATGGCGGCCGAGTTTTGTGATTATGGTCTGATTCTATTCAAAATTGGTATGTGGGGGTTTTCGGGGTCGAATATTATGATTCTTTTGTAAAAATTGAAAAATTCAAGATGGCGGCCGAGTTTCGTGATTATGGTCTGATTCTATTCAAAATTGGTATGTGGGGGTTTTTGCGGCCGGAGATTATGATTACCTGATTTGAAAAAATTATTCCATTTTTTTATTTGCAAAAAAATAATAAAAATAATAGTTTAAAAAAAAAAAATTTTTAGAAACCAGACTAAATAAAAATAAGAAAAAATTTATTTTATTTAAAAAAGCGTGGGGTGCATGGTATCAATAATTATATAGTACATTACACACCTAGGGCAGTAAAGTAAGAAATGTCTCAGATCACAGGTAATTGTTGGCCGAGGCGATACCATGCACCCCACGCTTTTTTTTAAATAAAATACATTTTTTTCTTATTTTCCATTTTTTTAGTCTGGTTTTCTATAAAAGCGTGTTTTTTAGTTTTTTAAACTATTAATTATTATATATGGATTTTTATTTGAAGAGTGCCCCAAAAAGTTTTATTTTCTTAAAATTTGCTCGTTTGTCAATTTTATTATTTCCATCACTTGTTGAAATGAAAAAAAAATGGACTCTCATGATCGAGAGAAAAAAATAGAAGACTGAAAAATGATTTAGTGTTTTTTTTGCAGCCAGAAATACAGAGTTTAAGGATTCTCAACCCTGTACTGTTGGATGGGATTTTACGGAACAAGTAAGTTGGTATAACATTGAATTATAATAATAATAGTTTATTGGTTCTTTAGATTATGTCTAGCGTAATATAGAACAAGTCAGTATAGTACAGTATCAGTTGTAAAATTTTACATAAGATAAATTAATATTTGAAACATTTTTCACAAATTGTGGTCAATATAATTAATATACTTTATGATTTAACTAAGTGCATGAAAGCATAAAAAATGACTTAATATAATAATAATAATGATTAATTTTTAATTTTTGGTTCTATGACTATTACTTGCATAATACAGAACAAGTCAGGTGTCAGAAACAGTTTTACCAAGCGAATTTTCGACAATACTTTATAAGAGACTTATATTACAAACAGATTACAAATTATACATAAGAAGATCTAAAAGCAAGAAAATCAAGTAGTTTAATAAAAGATAAAATATGAAAATATACGTACATACATAAATATACAATCAGTTAAAATCTGTATCTCCCAAATACTCACTTATTGAGTAGTACGCTTTTTTTAGTAAGATATTTTTGACTACTATTTTGAATTTATTCGAAGGAAGATCTTTGTAGTAGTTTGGTAGATGATTAATCAGGGTTATTGCCATGTATTTTGGACAACGTTCTGTTTTTTGGAGACGGTGACTCGGAACTTCCAGTATTGCAGAATTTCTTGTGTGATATCTACTGTTTCCCAGCACTCTGAATGAGGCCAGCTCTGTTTTGGCATATATCAGGATATGCATGACATACAATGAATGGAAAGTCAGGATTTTCAGCAGTACAAATATATTCTTACAACTTCCTTTCCTGGCAACTCCAACGATATTTCTAACGGCTCTTTTCTGGAGTTTGAGAACCCTATCGGCCTCATGGGATCCCATATGCTATGACTGACTGAAAGTGTGCAAAAAATATTATCATCAATACAGATTTTTCGACGGTCTTCCTGAGTTGGTACAGGAGATAACACTTTGGAGCTAGTTTTTTGCACACTTCATTTATATGGGTAGACCATGTACAGTGTTCATTCACATGGAGCCCAAGGAACTTCATAGAAGGTGCTTGAGTGATAGATCTGCCGTTAGATCTTAGCAACAAGCTGTGATCGAATTTATTATTTGACTGACTAAATCTTATAAACTTTGTCTTCCCCATGTTCAAAACTAATTTATTTGAAGAGAACCATTCTTCAGATATTTTGATTTCTTCATTGGCCTTCAAGACTGTGCTCTACATTACTCCCTGTAGTTATGAGGGAGGTGTCATCTGCATACATTATACAACTCTCATTAGAAATGTCATTCACATATATCAGATATAATAGAGGACCCAAAAAAAAACAGAGCCCTGGGGAACCCCTATATCATTTATTGTTTTCAACGAAGTGTGATTGTTTGCTTGAACATATTGCATCCTGTTTGTGAGATAACTTTTTAGCCAATTATGTACCACTCCTCTGAAACCGGACAGTTCTAGTTTTGTTAGAAGAATTTCATGATTGACAAGATCGAATGCCTTGCTCAGATCCAAAAAGGTACAAACCACCTTGTTACCTTTGTCTAACTCCTCCGAAAGTCTATTCACAAGCGTCACCATTCCATTTGAGGTTGATTTGCCTTTTTGGAACCCATATTGATTCGAGTTCATTAAATCAAACCTATCCATAAATTCTGTTATTGCATTTGCAACATATTTTCCAAAAAGCTTAGCAAAGGGACTCAATAGCGCAATTGGTCTGAAATTTTGAATATCTGAGATTTTTCCCGATTTGTGAATCGGAATAATTTTTGCCATTTTGAGGCATGATGGAAAAGTACCTTCTTCAAGAGAACAATTTAATAGATACGTTAATGGTTACGTCAATAGATTGGCACACTTTTTTACACGCTTTATATTAGCTTCACTTGTATGTTTGTTTGTTTGTAACCGACTCCTTTGGGCGCGATTTTGACCCACTTCCAGGCGTCCGAATGATTTGAAATTTGGCAGGTGTACATCATTCCGGTGACAATGCATTGAGAAATTTTTGTGTGAAAAAAAAACAAAATGGCGGCTCCAATATGACGTACGAGTTTTGTGATTATGGTCCGATTTGCCTCAAAATTGGTATGTGGGGGTTTTTGGGGTCGGAGATTATGATTATTTTGTCAAAATTGAAGGATTCAAGATGGCGGCTCCAAAATGGCCGCGAGTTTTGTCATTATGGTCTGATTCTATTCAAAATTGGTATGTTGGGGTCGAATACTATGATTCTTTTGTAAAAATTGAAAAATTCAAGATGGCGGCTTTAAAATGGCGGCCGAGTTTTGTGATTATGGTCTGATTCTATTCAAAATTGGTATGGGGGGTTTTTGGGGTCGAATATTATGATTCTTTTGTGAAAATGGAAAAATTCAAGATGGCGGCTTCAAAATGGCCGCCGAGTTCATGATTATTTTGTCAAAATTGAAGGATTCAAGTTGGCGGCTCCAGAATGGCCGCGAGTTTTGTGATTATGGTCCGATTCTATTCAATATTGGAGAATAATAGTTAAAAAAAATTAATAATAATAATAATAATAGTTTGAAAAACTAAAAACACGTGTTAATAGAAAACTAAACTGAAAAGTTGAAAATAAATAATAGTTTAAAAAAACTAAAAAACTCGCTTTTATAGAAAACCAGACTAAAAAAATAGAAAATAAGAAAAAAAAATAATTTATTTTAAAAAAAGCGTGGTATATATGGTATCAATAATTATATAGTACATTACACACCTAGGGCAGTAAAGTAAGAAATGTCTCAGATCACAGGTAATTGTTGGCCGAGGCGATACCATGCACCCCACGTTTTTTTTTAAATAAAATAAATTTTTTTCTCATTTCCAATTTTTTTAGTCTGGTTTTCTATAAAAGCGTGTTTTTTAGTTTTTTTAAACTATTATTTTTATTAGATTTGTTATTATATGATCATCTCCCTGTAAGTGGGAGCTCTTTAGATTTGGGATGATGTTTAAGATTTCTGATTCAGTTGCTGGATTCATAAAGAATGTATTTGGATATCTATTTTTCAGAGTTTGTTGAAACGGTTCATTTGTTATGTTGATTAGAAGGCGTGGAATATTTGTGAAATAGTTATTAAATTGATTAAAAACTATTTCAGGGTCGTTGGTCAAATCATCATTTATTTCAAGTGTTATATTCGATGTTGAAGAAGGGTTTTTACTAGTAGTGGGTTTAATTATTTTCCAAGCTGCTTTTGTTTTATTTTTCGACCTATTAATCAATTGAGTATTGTATTCAAATTTGGCTTTGTTTAGTAGTTGGTTGTAGATTTTCTTATAACGTTTGTAGTATTGGATGGCTTCTTCATTGCCATTGCCAGTTAATTGATGAAGATATTTTAATCTCTGTCCTGATATAAGCTATCCCCTTGTTAACCACGGTTTTCTTCGATTTTGTTTCCTGTTTACCTTTCGCTTTAAAGGAAAGCCAGATTCAAAGTAAAAAATTATGGTTCTGGAAAAAATGTCAAATTTGTCACTTACATTATCTTGAGATGAGTATAGTTCTTCCAACGAGATGAAATTTACAATATTATTTTCATTCCGAAAGTCTCTATAGTATATTTCATTGCAATGGCTGTATTTTCTGAGAATTGCATCGAAACAGTTTGAGCAAAATGCTCACTGAAGTGATTATTAATTACTCTGGCATCAATTACCTTAGGGCCATTGTCATTAGCACATATATTGTCCAGACATGCCTTGCCCTTAGTTGGTTCCATGCTTAACTTATTAATACAGTATGACTCAAGCAAATCTCTTAATAAAGTCAAGTTTACAGATTCCACAAGAAAATCCACATTAAAATCACCACAAATCAGTACCTTATGCTTGATAAACTTTTTGATAATTGTTTGTAGTACTTCCTCTGATTTTGTAGCAAAAATATCAAACTTGCTAGATGGTGTTCTATATACAACTATTATGATAACACTTAGTGTTTTGTTTAATTTGCATTCAATACCAGTGCATTCGAAATGTTCTTCTACTGATAATCTCTCTATAAATTTGAGATTATTGGATTTAACGCCCTTTCTAGTATAAGTTTAATATAAATATAAGTATGCATAAAGAATATTGGCATTACAAGTGGTATTTTTTGAAAAGTTTGGATTGGATCACATGTTTGAGTTCTGAATTAACTTTATTTTTCTAAAATTTTGGTTATTTGATGGGAATTCTTCCAGGGATAATAATATTATTATTACAAACTTTTATTTAACTTTACATTTTGTATGTATGTATAGTTCAAATCTTGCAAGTGAATTTTGACCCACTTCTAGTTCGATTAACGTGAAATTTGGCAGATGTTCATAATTGCGGTGACAATGCATTATGGAATCTTTACTAGAGAAAAACAAAATGGCGGCTCCAATCTGGCGGAGGAGCTTTGTGATTATGGTTCGATTCTTTCAAAATTGGGTGAAGGGGTTTTCCGGGACAGAGATCACGAATTTTTTGTCAAAATTCATAAATTCAAGATGACGACGAGTTTTGTAGTTATAGCCCGATTCCAATAAAAATTGGTCTTAGATCATGATTTTTACACGCTTTCTATTAGCTTCACTTGTATGTTTGTTTGTTTGTGACAGACTCCTTTGGGCGCGATTTTGACCCACTTCTAGACGTACGAATGATTTGAAATTTGGCAGGTGTTCATAATTACGGTGACAATGCATTGAGAAATTTTTGTTTGAGAAAAAACAAAATGGCGGCTCCCAATATGGCGGACGAGTTTTTTGATTATGGTCCGATTCGCTTCAAAATTGGTATCTAAGGGTTTTCGTGGTCGGAGATTATGATTATTTTGTCATAATTGAAAGATTCAAGATGGTGGCTCCAAAATGGCGGACGAGTTTTGTGATTATGGTCCGATTCTATTCAAAATTGGAGAATAATAGTTAAAAAAATTAAATTATAATAATAATAGTTTGAAAAACTAAAAAACACGCTTTAATGGAAAACAAAACTAAAAAGTTGAAAATAAATAATAGTTTAAAAACTAAAGAACACGCTTTAATAGAAAACTAAACTAAAAAGTAGAAAATAATTTTAAATTAGTTTGAAATAAGAATACAGTGATTAACAACAAATTTATTTCATCATAAAAAAGCGTGGGGTGCTTTTTAAGATATTTTCATAATGATTCTACTTTTACCAATATCTGTCCATGAAATATTAACAACAATTGACATCAAGCACCCCACGCTTTTTTACGATGAAATAAATTTGTTGTTAATTACTGTATTCTTATTTCAAACTCATTTGAAATTATTTTCTACTTTTTAGTTTAGTTTTTAGTTTTTAAACTATTATTTTTGTCAAAATCCTCGATGGCGGCTCCAAGATGGCAACGAGTTTTGTGATTATAGCCCGATTCCATTCAAAATTGGTGTAGGGGGTTTTTGGAGTTGGACATCGTGATGTTTTTGTCAAAAATCATGCATTTAAGATGGCGGCTCGTTATTATGGCCCGATTCGATTCAAAATTGTTTTTTTGTGCTTCAGAGATTATCAATTTTTCACAGAATTCAACATGACGGACTTGAAAATTTTTAATAAAAATGATTGAGAAACATTTTCTAAGACAAGCTTTTTTACAAATACGCTAAAAAGGAAAAAAATATTTCTTCAGTTGTTTGACCTAGATTATTCTGTTAGTAGCAGATTCAAAAGCTTGACGCGAATATGAAATAGATATTCTTGCGCGACAAGATTTTGAATCTGCTATTTACAGAATAACCTAGGTCAAACAAAAGAAATTATTTTTTTATTGGAACCCTATTTTGCTTATTTAAAGTACGCCTCAGCGTAAAGACGCGCGTGTTTATCATGGCAACATCAACAACCCGAGAAATGTAAAGTCTAAATGTCAACTTTTTAATTATTGATCTGACAGGAGTACCTTGTAACGTCAAATAAAATATTACTAACAAATGTTTCAGAAGCTTTATTCAAATACTTAATAATCTTAATTTTTTAAATGAATGTGAAAAATACAGTTGGTATTCTTAGAAATATTAATTCTTCGGTTTTTTAAATCAGAGGAAATGCTGTTCAATTTAATACTACTACCATTCTCGGAAGTCAATGAGGTTGCACTTCCATTAATGGCTCTCCCAATAATGTTTGAAACATTCTTCTTATTGCTAATACTCTCTTCAACGTAACCAGTCACCACAGCTGCCGATTTCCATCCTACTAGTTGTTGAATTCGATCTATTGTCATACCACTATGCGGCATAATGGTAGCGGACATACGTCGAAAAACATGTCCCGTGTATTTCTCAGGATCGTCCAATTTAAGATAACATGCAATTTGCAAGGGACATGATCCAAATGTTTTAATACCAACCACTTGGTTGGTGCACTTACCCTTAACATTCCGTAAGAAAACTCGGTCTGTACTTACATTTTGGGGGCACAATGAAAGGGTTAAAACACTTGCTCTAGTTCTAGCACGACGGCGCGTGTTTTGAAGATCTTAATATCCACTTATACTATTTTTCTTTTTTAGTGCATTTGTATAAAAGCTTGCCTTAAAAATGTTTGCTTTTAATTATTTGTATTTTTCGGAATATGATTCAATCACTCAGTAATTATAAAAAATCCTGAGTTTTTCTAGTGATCCTAGTTATTCAGTTTGGGGTACAAAGAGAAAAATGTGAAATCTAAGATTTTCTTGCTTCTAATCTTCTAATCACTATTGGTTTCACCATAATCTGTTATTTATATATATATATATATATATTGTTCATACAAGTTAAAAAAGCAACACTACTCACTATACAATACAAACAATCATGCACGGTGGTTAAAAACGTATATATAAGAATATCCATACTGCTTGATTTGTTGAAAATATGAACAGGATGTTCATAAAATCAGATATGGAATCATCTGCGACTGAAAGTTAAACTTTAGTCACTATCTTCCATCGTCAAGATAACCTCTTGTGGGGTATTCATGTTGAAAAGGGAAACATTCTCAATTGAGAATGTTTCCCTTTTCAACATCCATACTGCATAGGTAAACATTCCTTAAAATAAAACGTGATATTGTTGAAATGTTGTAAGTATAAAGAAATAAAATGATTTTACAATTATTTTCCAAACAATTAGGGATTGCTTTCAAAAAAATTAGGGATTGCTTCCTTCCAACAAATGTTTTTTCACAGTAGTTTTGAAAGAATAGAGAGAGCGTGCACTTTTTATTTCAGATGATAACTCATTGAATGCTCTTAATGATAAAAATGGAGTTTTGCATAAATCTTTTGTGGAACTGGGGAATATGGAAATCTCTTCTAGATCTCGTTTCATAGTGGTCATATTCAAAATTATAGGTTACTTTATCTTTCAGGTAGTCTGGTACATTTCCATTGCTTATTTTAAATACAAAAATGGGTGCCTGTACGTAGAAATTCTTTTACTGACAACCATTCTAGTCTGCTCAACATTATTGTAATAGGAGTACATCTATTGCACGATCAATTCTGTAATTTTTAAAATCTATATATTTGATTTTGGTTCAGTAAATACAAAATAGTTGAGCAGTAAGTGAAATTTATCTATAATGTTGCACCACGTTAGACATACAAATGCCTCAAATTTATTTCTCAGCCCCTTGAACCAAAAAGAAATATTGAAATTTTTTGGTTTAATTGTTTTTAATACTATTATTTTAATTATACCAATATTGTTATATTATTACCCGATCGTTTATCTTGGGAAATACATTTTTGTAATGAATATTACCGTTATTATGATCATGTCCATTTTATTTGTATTTTGTGCAATTTTATGACAATTACAGAACACTTTCGACCTAAAAGGTCATCATCAGTGCTTGCTCGTTAGGTAAGAGGAATCCATAAAATTCACAATGCTAAAAAAGTTAAAATCTATAAATATATAATAATCAGTGTGGAATGAAAATAAATTTAAAATCATATTTATCAAACTGCAACCCTTTCCCAGTTTGCCAATTTTAGATTGAAGTTTTCAATTTCAAATGAAGATAATTTTTTTTCCAATTCTGAATATTTTGCTTAGCTTGACAGCTAATGTTTTTGTGCAAATCCGACAATCACATAAGTAAAATAAATTCTCATACCCGAGCTGGCAAATTGTAAAAGGAAAGGCAGGAAGTGGGTTGGCTTCATGAAGTAGAACATTGTTTAATGTTTTATAAATGTGTTCGTTGATAGAGATGATCCGTTAAAACTTAAATTTATGTCCGAAGAAGCAATTTGATATTCTATGTTTCAGCCCCCCAAACAAACAAAAATATTTGCCATTTCTGGAATTGCCGATGATAATGCGAGAGCAAATATGGTCCAACAACTGAAAAACTTTGGGGCTATAGTTTCGAGTAGTATAAACTATGATCCTACCTGCACTCATTTACTGTGTCCAAAACCTGCAAGGAATGAAAAATCTTTGTCTTTTATGGCTGCTGGAAAATGGGTTCTTCATATTTCTTATTTGGATAAGTCTGTTGATGCTGGATATTTTTTGGATGTAAGTTTTTTCTCCCTTTCCCACAATACTTATATCAAACCTTCAACTTAAAGTTTTTCCCTAGGGGACAATTAGATGTTTATTAACAATGAAATATTATTGTATATAAAGAAATATGTATCTATTTCAAAAGGTTTAATTTTGAGCGGTCAGTAATTTTTTTTTAAATACCTACAATTATGACCTTTGAAAATCAAAACCCTTTTCATAATATGAATAAACAATAATGTATAATTTTTTTAATGCATACCTATTTTAGGGTGAGAGATGAATTAAAAAGAAAGAAATGATAAAATAACTTTTCTATGCCTTAAAAAATATTTCTGGTTGGCAAACAAGTATTCTTATTTCCAGACACTATACTACAACTTTAATACATAAGAAAACAAGATTTGGGAAAATTTCTAATGATAATTATGCAAAGCTGCTTCAGAAATTATGTCAAATCATATTTCCACATAATTGATAGTGAAAAACCAGGCGGCTTTCCAAAATCCTTTTCCTGCATTGAGTTATTAAACAAAGTGTTTTCAACACGCTTTATATTAGCTTCACTTGTATGTTTGTTTGTAACCGACTCCTTTGGACTTGATTTTCACCCACTTCCAGACGACCGAATTATTTGAAATTTGGCAGGTGTACATAATTCCGGTGACAATGCATTAATTTTGGTGTGAAAAAAAAAAAAATGGCGGCTCCAATAGGGCGGACGAGTTTTGTGATTATGGTCCGATTCGCTTCAAAATTGGTATCTAAGGGTTTTCGTGGTCGGAGATTATGATTCATTTGTGAAAATTGAAAAATTCAAGATGGCGGCTCCAAAATGGTGGACGAGTTTTGTGATTATGGGCTGATTCTATTCAAAATTGGTATGTGGGGGTTTTTGGAGTCGAATATTATGATTCTTTTGTCAAAATTGAAAAATTCAAGATGGCGGCTCCAAAATGGTGGACGAGTTTTGTGATTATGGTCCGATTCTATTCAAAATTGGTATGTGGGGGTTTTTGGAGTCGAATATTATGATTCTTTCGTGAAAATTGAAAAATTCAAGATGGCGGCTCCAAAATGGTGGACGAGTTTTGTGATTATGGTTTGATTCTATTCAAAATTGTTATGTAGGGGTTTTTGGAGTCGAATATTATGATTCTTTCGTGAAAATTGAAAAATTCAAGATGGCGGCTCCAAAATGGTGGACGAGTTTTGTGATTATGGTCCGATTCTATTCAAAATTGGTATGTGGGGGTTTTTGGAGTCGAATATTATGATTCTTTCGTGAAAATTGAAAAATTCAAGATGGCGGCTCCAAAATGGTGGACGAGTTTTGTGATTATGGTCCGATTCTATTCAAAATTGGTATGTGGGGGTTTTTGAGTTGAATATTATGATTCTTTCGTGAGAATTGAAAAATTCAAGATGGCGGCTCCAAAATGGTGGACGAGTTTTGTAATTATGGTCCGATTCTATTCAAAATTGGTATGTGGGAGTTTTTGGAGTCAAATATTATGATTCTTTCGTGAAAATTGAAAAATTCAAGATGGCGGCTCACTGTATATATATTGACAACGTTAAAATCTTTGAATGACTTCTAAAATCGAGATTTGACTATTAATACAGCTGTACACATTAATGATTTGGAAAATAATTACAGTTATTAATAGTAATCACGGAATTAATAGTAGATTAGAACAAATAATAGTTTAAAAAAATCAAAAAAACACGCTTTTATAAATAAACCAAACTAAAAAGTAGAAAATAAATAATAGTTTAAAAAAACTAAAAAACACGCTTTTTATAAAAAACCGAACTAAAAAATAAATAAATAATAGTTTGAAAAAACTAAAAAACACGCATTTATAGAAAACCAAACTAAAAAAATATAAAATCAATTTTAATAAATTTGAATTAAGAATAGTGTAAACAATTTTAATAAATATAAATTAATAATAATGTAAATAAGAAAAAAAAATATTTTATTTAAGAAAAAGCGTGGGGTGCTTTTTAAGTTTCAGATTAAGCACCCCACACTTTCTTTAAATAAAGTAAAAAAAATCTTATTTACATTATTATTAATTTATATTTATTAAATTTGTTTACACTATTCTTAATTCTAATTTAATAAAAATTAATTTTCAATTTTTTCAGTTTGGTTTTCTATAAAAGCGTGTTTTTTAGTTTTTTTAAACTATTATTTATTTATTTTTTAGTTCGGTTTTAAACTATTATTTATTTTTTCTTCAAAATACTAGGTCACGATTTCAAGATTGAATATAATTTTGTATCCTCAACAATTAATAAAAATATTGTCTACCTTGATATTTAATGTAATTTTACTGATTTCATATTTTATAAATCCTGTAAACTATAAGAAATTTTGCAATGTTGATGAATTACTAGTTTGAAGAGATGCGAAGATTTTGATCAAGCATAAAAGTTTCTGAATCATTAATAAAATAAAGGGTATCCATATGATGCATATAAGAAAATACATGAATAAAATAATTGAATGAATAAAGTAATGTATTTCCCATACTGTGTTTCTGATAAATTTTATAATTAACATTGGTGCATGGTGCGCCCCTAATCATTCTCGGAGAAAGCCCTGTAGATATTGAACTGAGGGGACTCGGAATTTTGTGAACATGAAAAATATTTACTGAGTCCTGATTTCAAGTCGACAGAAAGCACAAAATAGTACTCTGCACTTTTTGAATAAATTTGTCATTTGTATGCAGGAGGAAGAATTTGAATTTGGTAACCCGAAATCGGAGGGTAAATTCAGCATACCCCAGGACAGAGACACAGAATTGAGGATTCAACGAATGCATTGGTGGAGGACGGAAATAACACAGAGAGGATACGGAGCTTTCAACGACATGAGAGCCATTATCGTGGCAGAAAAAAGGGAGCCCATTGTTAGAGTGATTGAAGCGGGAGGTGGCGTAGTCATAGATGTAAAGTGAGTCGATTTCAAGTAATTGCATTTTAAAGAAAACATAATTTTTTTGAGTCACCGACTTTCCATAACCAAGAAATTTTCTAGAGTAGATTGGGAGGGGGCAAGTGCCTCCCCTCAAAAAAAATTTTTTTTTGTTTCAAATCGAAAAGTCTCAAAAAAATTTTCGATTCTGTCGAAAACAATATTTTTGTCGAAAATAAAGGGAATTTCTCACAGATTACGAATATGTAATTAGTTTTGGTGTCAAAATTAATAATTTTTTCTTCTCTATCCGAAAAAATCATTTTCAAAAAAAAAAGGTATATATTGAAAATTTTAAAAAATCGTAGCATTCAAACGGTTTGACTTGAGAGCATGAGTACGTCCTAAAAATATGATTTTGATATCAAAAAATTTCATTTTTCATTTTACATTCGATGAATATTTTTTCATATTTTAAAAACTGATAAAAATAATTAAAAAAAATATTTTTCGAAAATTAAAACCCTTAAGAAATCCTACCGTCTAAACGGTACGTCCTAAAAATTTGATTTTGATATCAAAAAATTTTATTTTTTATTTTACGTTTTTTAAGTATTTTTCCAAATTTTTAAAATCTTATTTTCGATATGAATTTTTCTAAAAACGTTAGGGGGGGGGACATGCGACCCTTCTCGGCGAAATCCTCGAGCAGTATTCAACAAAGAATTATAGAAATAAAATTGGAAATTTCCAATTTTCAGTAATATTTTTTTGATGAGAAGGGGGGCAAAAGAGGTTTGAAAAATATGATGAATCAAGATGAATCGTTAGCATATGTTTTTATATTTTTATGATTTTATTTGAGCGAGTAATTTTCGAATACATTTTTTTGGACCCCCCCCCACCTATGTAGAAATATGCATAACTTATTTTTCGATAAAATGTTTCCCGAATACTTTTTGATAGGACATATTGTTTTCGTGTTATTATTTTAATTATATTATATAGCGCAGAGCACGAAGGGGGGGTCGTAGAGAGATGGTGATTTTTTCCCAAAAATTTTAAAAATCGCGTTTAAAAAAAAAAAAAAAAGTCTTTGGTCATAATTGCAAAAATCTTAAAAAAATTCTTCACCTAGTAAAAAACGCATTGGATCCGATTTCAAAAAATTGTTCAGATAACTTTTTTTATGAAATTAAAATTACTCTCGTTATTCAAAATAGTCCAAGGGGAAACGCACAGCCCAATGGGGGGGTCGTAGAGGAATGCGGATTGTGCCAGGGGACTTTTTAAAGAAGGACTGGGGACCATTTGAGGGTCTGAACGCGAAAAAATAATTCCTTCTCCTAGTTGACCCCATCGATTTTAACGATACCCCCCCCCCCCAAAAGTTCGAAAAGGGTTCTACAAAAAAGTCCAACGAAGTTTTATCAAAAAACGATAATTATTCCCCATGTATAATTTTTACCAAGGAGGGGGGATCCGAATTTTTTTTTTGGCTGCGCTTTTTGGAGACGTAAATTTTACCGACTTTCCATAACGAAAAAAAAATCTAGAGTCGATTGGGGGGCAAGTGCCCCCCTCAAATTTTTTTTTTGTTTCAATGATGCAAATGTTTATTTAAATTTTTGTATTTACTTGTATTTGTATAACTGTATTGTTATATCTATGAATAAACATTATTATTATATTATTACACTCCCAGTTTTTGTTCGTATTGGAGATAGCTGATAGGCTTCAAAAACTGTTCATAAAATGTATCAACAGCATGTTGCAATCATTTTTAACCGACGAAACCAAAAAGGAGGAGGTTCTCTAGTCAACGCATATATTTTTTTTTTATCATTTTTTTTTTGTATGATCACGCATAACTTTTTACAGAGACGTCCGATTCCGATAATTCTTTTTTCAGTGGATAGGGTGTACTTCGAAGTTGGTCCCATTTGAATTTAAAAGATGAAATCCTCCCCTAAGGGTAGCAAAATGAAGGATATTGATCACTCACCTTCTGAATTCTGGTCCGTTAACTGATTCTATCTGGCATAACTTTGTACTGGGTTCTTCGATTTGGATGATTCTTTTCTTAATAGATAGGGTATACCTCATATTTGGATTTCCAATGAAATTATCCACCCTTACGGGTAGAAAAATAGGGGATAATTGATTTTTTACTTGTGAACATTGGCACACACATGTAGTTGACAATGACAGATCGCTACTGTCATTATTTTTGCTCCACATCTGTCACAATAATTATATTCTATGAGAGGATGGAATGATATACAAAGTTATGAAATAAACTAACCAGAACAACAAAAATAATTCATATTACAACAAATAGTAAAAGTAGATAATCATATTATTTAACTGGTAATAGTTGAAGTAAGGTGGGTAAGTAAGTATTTTGGAAGTAATAAAAAAGCAAGTAGGTAGTAATTAGTAAATTTCAGCCACAAAACTCATTTTGAGTCGGCGCCAAACGAACAATCAGCGAAGATCATTAAATTACTTCAGAAAAATTATCAGAATGTCACCGCGCATTTTACGCCTTACCTAATTCATTTGCTTGTTTGTTTGGCACCGACTCAAAATTAGTTACTTACATTAGTTTAGGAGCTTAGTTATTGAGGCTAAGAAGGTTCATTTTATTTTCTACTTTTCAGTTCCGTATTTCGTCGGTTTAATTTTTTGTTAAAAAGTTTTTATGAATTACTCATTTGGTTTTTGTTTATTTCAACCTTTTCAGGATCATATTCTCTTTTTCTAGGCCTCCTTTCGATGACACAGTACATGCTACCCATTGCCTCTTGGAACAGAGAAGTGTTGAACATGTTGCTGATTATATACCACTGGCCAGGCAAGGAGTTTACTTAGTTAACACCATCTATATCAGTGACTATTTGCATCAGCCCAATAAAGATATAAGAGACTGTATATTACCATATTTTTCAAAATTTTATTCTCGGAATTAAATCTCATAGTTTAGTATTTCGAAGAATAAATGGATTGATGAAGACTAACAGTAGATTTTCAATTTTGATTGTTGGTAGTGAAAACTGTGTTGATATTGAATAATTTTACAGCATAGCTACACCACTGTACTGATTATTATAGATAATTCAAATCACAATTTTGTTTTCTGATATATAAATCCAGTTTTGTAGGAATTTGAAGGGTCAGTTTATAAAAAGTATTGTGATAATCAAATAATTTTATACACCTCTTATACGTTATTTTTTTAAATAAAACAAATGAAACGTGTTCTTTATTTTCCTAATTTTCATTGGAATAAAAAAAATTGAACTGAATTAAATAGTGAGTGAAAAGATTACTTACTCAGCACATTGAATGAATGAATTGGTTCGAAGACTTGATTTCTGATTCTTCACATTTTTAGGATTTCATGTACAATCCATAGAAGGGGACTGTAAACTTTAGGTTGCTCCAATACCAATTCTAATGTAAAAGAGCTTGCTTAGAATACAGTAACTTTCCGGTGTAGTACTGTAAGTTTTTCATGGTTTTACGAGAATTGAGATATATAAAAATGTCATCCTCAAGTGCCACAACAAATAATAATTATAGCTCTTCTTTCCTCAGGTATTCCATCTGTCGACACGTTACCTTGTTAATGATAATTGTAGGTGGTGACAGATGCACTAGACCTGAACCTCCTCCTATATGAGCTTGGAACCTATATCTCTAAAATGAATGAGCGCTTGAGAAGCTAGATTATAAAAGAAATATCATCAGGAAACTTCAATGTTAAATTCAATTCTTTCGATAATCAGGCACATCAGTTATGCATTCTCTTTGTATCATACGGATTGCACCGTACCGAGAGCACACCTACTAAAGGTAAAAAATAAAATAACTAATGAAAAACATTTTTAAAGAATTATTTGGTTTAAAAAAAACTGTCGCGAACTGTCCATAAAAGTAGGTACCAATTAATTTTATTGGGCAGTGATTGGTTGGTAAGTAAGAACTGGTCGAAGTATTAATTTTATTACAATTCCAAGATTTTTGAAACCAAATAATTCAACAAAAAATAATCAAATCATTGTCAGCGACGACTTAAACTTATTTTATACATTTTGGTACACGGCTTTTGTTTTTAAAAAGGTTTTTTATTAGTTATTTTATTTTTTGCTTTTTAGTTAGTTTGCCTTAATCTGTTCATTTCTAATAGAGCATCGTTATTACAAGGACTCTTCCCCGTAAGTTTTGAGCTGAAAGAAATCATAATCTCCGACCCCAAAAACTCTCACACACCAATTTTGAAAAGAATCTGACCATAATCACAAAACTTGTCCGCCATCCTGAATTTATAGATTTTGACAAAAAATTCATAAACTCCGAACCTGAAAATCCTCACATACCAATTTTGAATAAAATATGACCATAATCAGAAAACTGGTCCTCCATCTTGGGGCCGCCATATTGAATTTATAGATTTTGACAAAAAATTCAAAATCTCCAACCGCAAAAACCAATTTTGAATTGAATCGGACCATAATCACAAAACTCGTCCTCCATCTTGGGGCCGCCATCTTGAATTCATGTATTTCGACAAAAAAATCATAATCTCCGACCCTTGCAAACCCCCGCGTACCAATTTTGAATCGAATTGGACCATAATCCCAAAACTACCTATTTTATTTATTTAATTAAAGTCTTACAGAACACCCAGGAGTAATTGAAATGCAAGACACAGTATAGTTTCCTTAACACTAACACTTAGAAAAAAATATATACATATGAATTTAATGGACATAGCCCTCAGAGAAAAGTGTTAACCGTGTTTCGGCCTCTCGGCCCTCATCAGTACGGTGGAGAAGTTCAAGGATGAACAACACTTGGTAGAAAACGACAAACCAACGGAGTAAATAAACAGAAGCCAGCCGCTCATTTGTGGTTTGGGTCAGCAGACCCTGCATTCCAGGGCAACAACCAACGCCACCACAGAGGCAGCTATAGCTACCTGCGTGACATCCGAGTCTAGGAATATAAATATGAAAGAGAGGAATATCGAGGGGACTGTTAAAAACAAAATGGCAGGAATTGAATGGACATAGCCCTCAGAGAAAAGTGTTAACCAATATTTTCAATTGTTTTATATTTTAATGAGGTTTTATTTTTCATTTTGAGTTTGGGGAAATTTAAATGAGAAATTAGATTATGTATTTAATTTAGTGGGATAAATAAACACGTGTTTCGGGCTCTCGGCCCTCATCAGTATGGTAAAGAACTGCAAAGATGAACAACACTTGGTAGAAAACGACAAATCAACGCAGTCAACAAACAGCAGCCAGCCGCTCATTTGTGGTTTCGGTCAGCAAGTGTTGTTCATCCTTGCACTTCTCCACTGTACTGATGAGGGCCGAGAGCCCAAAACACGTGTTTATTTATCCCACTAAATTAAATACATAATCTAATTTCTCATTTAAATTTCCCCAAACTTAAAATGAAAAATAAAACCTCACTAAAGTATAAAACAATTGAAAATATTGGTTAACACTTTTCTCTTAGGGCTATGTCCATTAAATTCCTGCCATTTTGTTTTTAACAGTCCCCTCGATATTCCTCTCTTTCATATATATATATATATATATATATGTTGTTATGATTGATTGTTTATATGATTTTAAATTTGTATATATTTTTCGTGAATTCATTTCACAGATTATAATTTCTGAATCCGTATCATAACAAATAAAAACTCCGGCTATGTTATGTTACCTTTCTCTTTTTCAACCTCTTTTACCTTATCCCAGCTCAGTCAGGTACGCCTATGAACATGAGTCTCTCCTTCTCAGCAGTCGATTCCTGCGATCTATATTGCCGACCTGGCACTAACGATTCGATAAGAAAAGCTGTTCAGTGGAGAAAAGTGAGGTTAGAAATTGAAAAATAAACACCAGTTGCAGAGAATAATCAAATTGGTTGGTTTTTTATTCAAATAAAAACTTATAAATACCCTACTCTGCGATAGCTACCTTATACTATCAAAACAATGACATAAAATGTTGCAATATGGATGTTTGTGACAATGAAAGTATTGAAAAAGAAAGTTTGAACTTATTATCAGTCCTTTGACATGGAATTTTATATGAAAGTTCAATCCAAAACAAAGTATCCAGTGATTTAGACACGCAAAGTTATTGGTTTACTGTGAAAAGTTGCACTTTGATGAGTTCAGTTATTGAATACCTTGTGGCTGCTTTTCTGTTGAAGTTTCCAATCCCGTGGACATATTTCTGGGATCTCAATGACAGCTTACTTGCTCTCCTTCCAAGATTTATCTTCTAGACCAGGTAGATGGAATTTTTATTTACTATGTACTTCTTCTGTTCAGCCTTTCAAGAATTTTTCTTGTTCGGAATTTTTATAATAGGTTTTTCTTATATTATCTATTAATGCTTCTTTTAAAATTTTCTACGTGGCTTCACTTTTTGAACTTTTTTCCAATCTCCTCCAAACTTGTTATCTCCTCCCATGGTAACACTCAAATTTTTATTTTTTCACAATTTCCGAATTTGTATCACTTCCTACCTAATTATTTGCTGTTCTAATTAATATTAATGATTTTATGAATGAATCTAATTCTAACTCTTACATACTATTTACAAATTCATATAAAATTATTTTTTTCAATTTCTGCCATTACATTTTATTGTATATCATCACTTTTCCCACACAAACTCTTTCGAATCCCATTGGTGGGTTTTCTGTTGATGTGAATTGTCATACAGGATGTTCAAAACTTATCTATACGTTGATCTTACTCTAATTCAATGTTTGCTATAAATTTCATTTTGATATGGTTTAATCGTGGATTTTTATTAGATATATCGTTGGATATATTTTTGATACCAGAACTACTTCTGGAATGCTCTCCTTATACATATGTATCGACGACTAGAACATAGTATAAGGTTCTATAGTCGTGAAAAAGTAAAGAAAATTGTAAAATAACATAGCATTAACAATGATAATAAAAATAACTAATAATAATAATAATGATAATTATAAGTTTGATTATTTAACAACATTTCCTAACATAATATATATATATATATATATACAGAATTACAGACACTTACATACAGAAGTTGATTAGTCAAATTTTAGACAAGAGGGGTGGGAGTGAAGCGTTACATTGTAAGTTCCTTTAGTGCTTTCACATCAGTATGAAAGAAATCAACATCCTTGAAGAGGTTGTTACAAAGTATTAACATTTTGCTTATAGGATTTTCAGATGAGTACTTAATACTAAAAAGTTTATCGCATTTAGGTCTAAGCTTGACTTTTGGCACAGGATTTTGAATCAAATCGGACCATAATTTCAAATCTCGTAGCCAGCTTGGAGCCGCCAATTAGATTTTTTCTCTAACAAAAATTCCATAATGCATTGTCACCGGAATTATGAACATTTGCCAAATTTCAAATTAATCGGACGACTAGAAGTTGGTCAAAATTCACTTGCAAGATTTGACCCAAACTAACGAACTAACTAACAAGTGAAACTGAATAAAAGCTTGTAAAAATTGTCTTGATAATGTATTCACTAACTTCAGTGAGGATCACTATCAGTCAGAAGTCTTTGACCCATGCATATCTGATCATTCAGCCATAAATTTCAACTTTGCAAAAGAAAAGAGTAGTGATGTAACATATAGAATACATTTCAGTACCAATCACAGATGCTGGACTATTCTCTTTATTAATGCCCTAGAAAACGTAAATTGGAATGATATAAATCAAGATATTTGTGTAAGGTTTGAGAAATTCATAAATATCATCATAAAAAAACTGAATACTCCACGCCCAAAAAATCTAAGTTAAACACAACATCCATAAATAATGTTCTAAAGATTCAATGATGACTTGATTCAAATCAGATATATACTCCTACTCATGAATGATGTAGGTACATAAAAGTAACCCCGAAGTTATTTTAAGAGAAAGTATTCAACATTACAGGCGCTTCTATCGCCAAAGCATTTCTAATGCAAAGAGAAAAGCACATGATGTTAATGAAAAAGCTCCTTCAAAACAGTCATATGGAAAGAAATCAAAGGCAACAACCCAATCATAAAATCTGAAAATGGTCAAAATTTATCAGTTGATAACTTTAATGTCTATTTCTCTAGCCTAGCCTAGTGGAAAAAAAACCAGACTCCCTTCAATCCCGCAGAAAAAATTCATATCAATGCAAACCGGAAATTTTGTTTCCATATGTAAGCTACAGAGAGGTAGGTCATTTGCAATATGTCATACATAACAGCTATGTCTCTAAAAAGCCTGGATAAAACTTGCCCCAAGGCCCTATTCTCTAATATACATACATGATCTATCTATTGATAGCAAAGTTATACTGTTTGTTCATCTAATAACCTTGAAACACTTAGAGCTAATGTGAAGACTCAGAATACGATCATCCAAAACTGGTTTACAGCCAACAAGTCGACTCTAAAAGATGGCAAATCTCAATCGCTACTTTTCACCTTACGACACCATGAGATAACCCCAGTAGAACCTGTAAAATTTTTAGGTGTATACATTGGACCCTCTTCTAACATGGGAAACTCATGCAAACAAATTGAGCAAAATACTCTCTTCTATTACCTATATGATTGTGAATCTCAAAAATAACGTATTTGTGGATGTCCTCATGACAGCTTACTTTACCTATTTCATTCGAACATGACATATGCTATGTTAAGCTGGGGTCACTCATACTACCTGTTTTCGGAGTACAAGGACGCTGTGTGAGAGTCATCTCTAGGCAATCCTACAGAAACTGTTGCAAAATAAAATTTAAAGAAATGGGTATACTCACAGTTGCTTGTGCTTATATCCTCAAAAGTGTAACCTACTTCAAGAACAGTCTGACTGCTTATAGTACTGCTCGAGATTCCTATGGTTATGTCACACGAACTAGAGGCAAACTGTTACCAAAATATCATCACCTTGCAAAGACCAGAGATGGTACTAGTTACTATGTCCCCAAACTGTACAAAGTACTTCCAGATACAATAAAAAATCTGAAGGAAAGAGTATAAAGAAATATCTCCTTAGGAAGGTGTTTTTCTCTATTGATGAATACCTCAAAAATAATTTTAATGATTTGGCACTCTAGTAACAGACTTATCAGGTCATACCGAAAATGTTTAATGGATTTTTTCATGTTTGATTTAGAAAGTACATAAGTAGTCCAATTATATATACAAGTAGTGAAATTTTACTGACTTGTGTAAGTACTGATATATATATATATATATATATATATATATATATATATATATATATATATATATATATTAGCACCAATAAATCTCTCTATCTATCAGCCGATCGAGCCCAAAATTCCTGATGAGAATTTTCAAGGGATCAATGTGTAGTATTTCTCCCAATGTCAGCTGGTACTATCTCAGGTGCTTCAGTTTTTTTGATGTACAACGTCTCACTCCACCAGCATATGGAGGGTAGTTCTCTGAGTTCACAGTGCCCCTCTAGAAATCCCGTAATTGACTTGAGACTCCTCTTGCTTGAGTAAAATTTTGGATTTTTCTCAATTGTTGAGTTTTAGCCTGCCACGTGCCTGGAATCCTCTGCCATTTTGTTGTTTTCAACGCTTCTTCATTTTTCAAATTGGAGTTTTTCAGTCTAGAATGATTCTGGCCTGATAAGTGACGTTGATGCCAATTTTGTGCCAGCACATCCGCTTGTTCGTTCCCCCACTCAAGCGTGCCCTGGAATCTAGAGGAGGATTACTTTGTTGTTTCAACCTAATCAATTTATTTTATGAAGGTATTCCCATACCATCTTCGAATTGTTAATGGGGGAGCTCAACGCTTTCATGACTGCTTGAATATTGGACAGAATTGTAATGTACTTCTTCCTGTAATCTTGTAGTTATATTACTGCTCAGGGATTTGCACATGGGCATTATGGTGTTTGCTCTCAATGTGTGTATATATTCTAACCACTTTTTGAATGGTTTGTGACTTGATTACATTAAATCGTAAATTTTGTTGGAGTAAGGTCCAATAACTAAAATCACTATCGATATTTTGCCGACGTTTCGACTTTTATAAAGTCATCATCAGGGCACTACAACTTGAATGGGAATATAAATCATGTATAGATCAAAATGGTGAAAACAAATCAAGATTTGTATACATTAACAATAAAGCATAAAAACATTGTAAAATATAACTTAATATACACCTATACCCATAAATATATAGGGTGTTCTCAAAGATGTGAGGCATATTTTTCAACAGAATGTAGAACTCTTCAAAATAGGCCACTTTGTCGTGAATTGAAAGTTTCACGGATCTATAAACATAACCTAATCAACAGTAATCTAGTGCCTGGTGATGAATTGTCTTCGATAATTTCTAGGATTTCTTCCTCAATATCAGCCACTTCAGGTAGAACAGGTCTTCTACATGCCTTTCTCGTTCTCTCAAAGACAGATTGGCTACTGACAACAGCGCTGCCTGTTGTCTTTGTCTCAGTGGGCGTATTTTGAAACTCGTTCGGAGCAAGCTCTGACCAGGACCATATTTGAATTTTCTACAATTTACCACAATTTTCAATCGATGATATCTCTGCTATTCTGCTATTCTTTAAGGATGTCTAATCATGTAATGAAACTTTTGCATTCATTTATTTTGTTAGGATAGTGTTGATGTTAAAAATTAAAAATAAAGTTTTTTTATAATTTCCAAGGCTTTTATATTTCTTAGGGTACTGCAATTAAGATTTCATCTCATAAAACAGATTCAATGTGAAATATACTAACCACTAATTTTGAAGATAACTGCAATATTAGATTAGATATTTTCTTATATATGATTTCAATTGTATCTCTAGGAAGGAAGATTTAGTTGAAATTATAATTAAAAGATTCATTTTCACAGTGATTCTTCAGTTTTATCACCAACCGAATTCTTCTATTTGAAGAGTCAACATAGTTCAGGTCGCATAAGTCTTTTGGAAAACATGAGAAGTTGTTTTTTATTTTCCAACTCCCCATAATCTGAAAACTAACAAAGTTCCTAATGGATAAATGATAAAGAAAACATGTCGTTTTTTTCAAGAATTTTTGACTACAGATTCAAACACTCTAAAATACACATTGATATAAAAAATGTCTATTATATAATTAGTAATGTTCAGTACACTTCAAACACTCGATCACTTTCCACGTTTTTCTCAGTTGAAAATAAAAAAAAAACTTTCAACCAACGCCGTCAACTACAAAACAAGGCAGAAAGAGAATCAGAATGCACTGAATTCTGAATGCAGTGCAGTGTTCCACGTGCCATGCAGTCCAGTTGTTCTGGGATGTTTATCAAGCGTACCGCGTACCACACTGAATGGCCAAATTGTAACAATGTAACATAGCGGAAATTTCAAAATGAAACAGAAAATTAGTGGATATGTCATTTGGACAATGGTTTTTATTATAACGAATAATATTGGTTTCATTTGTTTATGAAAATATAAGAATGTTTTTCCTGTCCTTTGCAAAATAGGAGGTATTGGTATTAAAATGAAGGAATCCAAATAAAATAAATAGTTGAAAGTGAAGGGCCAAAAAATATAAACATTCTAAGATTTAATTTTTAACTTTTTGTTGTGTGAAATGATCAAGTTATTAAATAAAATTGTCGAGAACCAGTATGAAACTGAACAATAAATGTATATTCAATATCTGGGATGAACCTCTCAAGGCGAACTATGTTATGTCTAGAAAGAACATCCACACGTTAACATTTTTTTGATTTCGCCAATACTTCGCAGTAGGCATACAAAGAAATGCCACAGAAGAACAAATACAATACTTCGAACAACCTTCAGCTCTCTTTGGAAAGTGCATATTGCGCCTCAAAAAAACATCCTCATGCCAACATTTTCAAAACATCCCAAAAACTCCCAGGGATGTTTGATGCTCGCTGGGATATGACCTTTAAAGTTGATAAATTTCGATATTTGTGATTATGATTAAGATGACATATAGAACGCGCATGTGCAAAGATATCTATTTGACAAATGACATTAGGAATTATTAATTTTGACTTTTGTTTCTGAAAAAAATGTTGTATGAAATGATTGAAAAAACTTTGGGATGTGAAAGATTTATTTTTTAAAGACAAAACCGCCATTGGGAATTCGTGGAAAACAATTGCTGAAATAATGCTAAAGCTGTGATGCATAATCATGAAAATGTCTAAAGACAACGACTTTACAAAATCTACTAGGAATTTTCGATCAATGCATACAAATTTTGCAATAGGTACTCTGAAAACAAAATTGATTATATATGCACCAATCGATCTCCTGAAGATGTAGACTGCACAGTAATCTCGGCAGCCATTTCTGACCATGAGGCTGTCATTTGCAATGCCAAGGTCTTTTTTAATAATACTACTAATAAAATCAAGGAAAGTAAATTCAGAACTGGCAGACTATTCAGCAGAACAAACTTATTTTTTTTTACAACGAATGTTTAAATAAGGGTTGGATTTCTGTCAGCACTATTCCCAGATGTTGCCTGGTGAACATTCTTGAGATAACAGCTGATGGTCCCCTCGCGTGGTGAATATTCGCCTGGGCTAGTCTGGTATGAGTTGTGCTGCTGTTCGCCATTGCTGCTACCGATCTGGAGTGCTAGTGGTGGTTTTTTCTGTAGCGCCTGCTGGGCAAGGTTCATGCTCTCCGTCGAATTATCGATGCTGGTTGCTGTTCCTTTGTGGGGTTGTGGTTGATGTCTTGCCCACTTCTAGTGTTTGCCCGTCCTCTTATTTCCTTTTGATTCTCTTGGTAGACCACATATGGAAATGTTTGCTAAATATAAAGTTGATGGTGTGTCTCTCCTTCTTGATGGCCACGCAAGATTTATCGTCGATGTTGAGCAACTGATCATCACCCCCTTTTTTGCTGCATAGTATTTTCCACAGTTGAGTGCGCAGCCTCACATTCCACATAACTATTGGAATCAGCAATTTTTCTGTTTCGAATTCTGCGCTCCTCGGATATAACACATTGATGTTGTGTGCTCTTAGGATAATTTCTCCCACACACATCATAAGCTCCGCGCCATTCCAGATGCTCAGAATGGGGGCGTTTGCCCTCTGCTTCTTTGGCGATGCTTGGGCGGAAGTGAATCCCTCCAGACTGGAGTTTGCAATCCCGATTCTGTCCTTCTTTTGACATTCGGTTATTGGGGGAATGTTTTTGGCTCTTATTTTCTCGGCACTTTTCTATGCCTTTCGGTGGCTTCCTTTTTTTGTTCGGAGAAGCGCAGATACCATCTACCTCCTGCTCCAACCCACACAGCTCATGTACGTACAATGGACGTTGAATATGGAAGTTCAAGACATCCACTGGATGTCCAGAATTAGTCCAATGTACATTCAATGGACGTTCAATGGACGGCCAGGACACCACTTTGGACGTACAATTAAAGCCCAGATAACGTCAAATGGCTGTACATTGTGCGTATTTAGGGCATCCATTGTATGTCCATATTTGGTGAAATGGATCTCCAGAACAAATCCAAATAACAACCACTGTGGTCGTCCAATGTACATCCATTGTATATCCAAAATGAATCCAGAGGATACAGATTATACAAGGTGTCTTGTAAATAATGGGCAATACTTTGGAAACATATTGTTAAGGTAAAACTAACACAAGTTCTCATATATACATTGTTCTTGTAGTGTGCCCCTTTTAGACATTATTTCTACTTGAATAGAGAATCACAAAGACTTCTCGATGAAGTTATCACAAAAATCTCGGTGAATATTCAAAAGGGAATAAGTACCAAGTGTTATTTTTTTACCTATACCATATGTTAGCAAAAGTATTGCCCAATATTTCAACACCCTGTATAAATTTCATATCAGAAAGTTGACATTTGATTGTTAGAACCCAAAATTCCTTAGTGTTCTGGATCTTAATTAAAATGTTTACGAGCATGGTATATCAGGATAAATATTCTTTGATAAGTAATTTTTCGTAAAATCAATAATTTTGGAAATATACATTTTTCAATTCAAAATTATAATTCATATTCCAAAAACTAACACAATTCACAAAAAAATGGTAACATAAGTTGTTCATCTTGAACCTATCAAACTTATAATAAACAATTTTCTCTAGACAATTCCACAAATAGATTTTAATGAAATTTGTCTTCTCACATATTTCAAAGGTTGAAATCCAACTAAAAATTGATACAACCAAAATTGAGCTACTAGAACTCTCTAGTTTCATTCTTTTATATCTTGCCCATATCAAAATTGACGACACTTTCAAAAACTAACTGTTTACACATCATCCACCAAAGAAATTCATTAAATAACAACATAAATGTAAGTAGATTCTCTGAAAAAAATTATAATAAAACAAAAGAATAACAACACTGGTCAAAAGTATAAATGATTAAAAATAATCTGAGAACGATTCATTTCCTTTCATTTGCTCTCCTTAACCATATCATATTTGCCTTCTCTATTTCTTTTTTGTTCTGCAGCACCTGTATGTAAATGTTCGATAATAATCAACAATATATCTTTTGTTCCACCCACTGATCAGCAAGCCGGCCATTCTCAAATACTTGAATGATTGTTTCATTTTCGACGTGGTAACTATATTGAGATGGGAGACCTTTGCTTATAAGTCGGGATGAACGCCTTTTCATTAACTCATATGTGTTCCCTCCTCCTGTTTTTGACATCTACTTTGACTGAAAAATGAATAATCAACATAAAGGAATAAAACTTTGCTTCAAAAAGTACGTACAGGAAAGATTTGCCAAGTTTGAGTTTGTTATATATGATCATTACTCAAGACTACTTGGAAAATTATACACCTTCATTTATTTCACTATTGATCCAATCCTGTTTTTATTGTAGGCTTGAATGGAGTAGTTTGCCATTTGCTTCAGTATTGACAGGAGACACATGAGAGGGACTCAATCCTTTTTTCATTGCAGGCTTGAATGGGGGACGTAGAGGTAATTTTCATTTGCTTCATCGGCCTCACTTTCTTCTGAAGAAAATACACCCTTCTTCTTTCTATATTTTCTAGACTAAGGATCATCATCATTCAGATCACTGCTGTATTCAGCCACTTTTGTTTTATTTCTTGCTTCCAAGATATCTGTACTCATTTTCATCTGAATTAGATTCACCACCATGCATCAGTCGCACTATCTTATAATATTTATTCGAAAGTTTTCTAGAACCCATATTAATCAGTAATGAAAAGTATAAGTACTTATTTATTACCATCGATGAACGAACGAAACGGAGTCATAAATGGAGAGCAAAGACGCGGAAGCATTAACCTCACATTTCTCAACAACACTAAAGGCTAAAGGCACGTTCCACTAAACGTTCGCGGCGCTCGCAAAACGACCCGCGAATTTCGAAAATATTTCATAGGCGGCAAGAAAAAATAGCAACCGGAAAAATATCGTTTTTTGATCCCGAAAAGAATACAGTAGGGTTAAAGTATTGTTGAATTTGGAAGATGCGAGATGTACCCATAATGATAAGCAATTAATACGTGACAATGTATTTGTTCATATATCGTTTATTATAAAAGAAATTATGATTGTATTTGAATGGGACGTATAATGGATGTTAATTGTTGAATGTACAATGAATATCCAGAAATGTACATGAACTGGCCCAATAAAATATTCCATCACGGTTGAAATTTTTGAATGAATTTCAGTTTCATTTGAAATAAAAATAAGATTCTTAGGGATCAAACTGAAATTCATATAAATATTTTTGGACATTGAATGAATGCACAATGAACGAACGTTTTTAACATCCAATGGACATCCATGTTCACATGTACAATGAACATCCATTCAATGTCCATGGACGTTTGGACTTGAGATGGACCTGGAATGGACGTCCAATGGATGTCGAGTGTTCTATGGGAAGGATGCCTCTTTTCAGTGGGTCGACGATACCTCTCATTCTGGCGGTGGTAGGTATCTCCTGTTTCTTTGTTGCTTTTTGTTTGTTTGTTTTCCTAGATGAGATCGGTACTCTAGAGGTTTGCTGACTATCACCAACAACTGCGGTTGCGCTGATGTCCCGCAAGTATCTACATTTTACTTGACCGGCCCCTTCGAGTGGTCAAGTAATGTAATCGTGTGAAAAAATATCGAGCTTAAATTTGGTATGAAGATACAGTTTCTGCCTCAAATGCGACTATTAGTTTTTGACTGTCATCTGTCAAACGGTAGTGTCACCATTAAAAAATGACAGGAACTGATGTATCGCACGAAACTTGACTCGCAATGTGTCATTTGAAAGTCCTTGAAAAATTGTACTCAGACTGGTCAAAATTATTTCTCCTACTGACATCTGTCAAAAATAAAAAAATGTCTAAGTTCAACATTTTGCCATTCAATTATTCGAAATATATCCGATGGATTAGAACTGAATTCGGCAGGGAAGAACACAACAAAAGAATCAAATTAAGTCTGCAGTTGGAGCTCTCCACCGTTTCCCAGTCTGACGCTACAAATGTTATTTTTTTTCCAGGGCGTTACCATCTGAGACGGCCGCTTACCCGGGCTTTGACTAGAACGACCCGCGTTTGGTGCACGACCTCTCAACTGACTGGGGTCAAATATCTCCCTTGGTCAATTGACAGTTGAATTGACCGATCAAATTGACTTCGTACAGACTAAATTTTTATTATTGTTTCATTTCAAAATAACCCCATTCTCCGGAGGCCCGTGCCGGTCAAGTTCTGGGGTGTTACACAGCTGATTTTTATTGTTTCGGATTGCTCTTTCCCACTCCCTCGACGCTCCCTGAAGTCCAAACTCACCTTCACGTAGTATGGGGTGAACGGGCCGCGGCCGCGCAGCGAATGGGACGGTTCATGGACATTCATATAGCATGTGGGCGGCCGCGACTTGACTTCTGCGGCTCTGGCAAACATACCTAAATCCAAGCTGTGAGCGCCGTGGCGGCGGATGTATGACACCGGGGTCTTAAAACAAATGGTGCCGCAACGGAGCCTCTGAGAAACAAGGCGAAATCTCGGAGTAATCAGCCTTAGCCCTGTGTGACCAACCCCTCCCCCCCCACTCGGGGGTACAAATGACCACGAGACGAAACACCGAAAGGGGATGAGGACAACTCTTGGCCTTCTCGGTTTCTTTCAGGCACTGAAGAGGTTATGATTCCGAGCGGTCATCGAGATCGGAAGAGGACTCTTCAGGGTGCTGAACAAACGTCAGGGACCGCCCAGATGAACCTCCAGCATCGCAAGGTAGCCACGGCAGTACATGCAGTCGCTAGGACGGAACTCGAAGCGGAACTTAATCGGGAACCATGGATACGACATGGTGAAAAAAATCGTACCAGGTAAGATACAATGTGCCAGAGTCGTCGGAGGCCACAGCCTGACGAGCCTACAGGGTGGAGTTTTAGTGGGTCCCACACTACCGTAAGGTATTGTCCGTTATGGATTTCCTCCACCTCCCAAAAAAAACCACCACGCATCTATCGGCATTGGTCGAGTTTCTCCTTAGATAGGAGTGTTGTTCAGCGTCATCTTATTGGTTATAACTTCAGTTAGTTGTAAGTAAAGAAATTTTGACATACATATATATTTCCATACACATCCAGTTATCCAATTAGTTGAAATTTGGCATGTGTACATGGATTATTCGCGGGACACTTCATTTTGCCACATTGACGAAATCTTTTCCTTTTCTGTTGAGGAATTACATAAAGGACCAGGTTTTAACGCACTGAAAATTAAAAAATAATTTTAATATTCAATGACAATGAATATTCAAATAAAAAACAAATCATTTCTCAATTTCAAAGTGAAAAATTAAAAAAAATCGTCAAGGGTGGGGATTCGAACCCTCGCTAACTTTTGAGATCCAGAGCTTAGATCTCGCGCCTTAGACCGCTCGGCAAACTGGACGATATTTGTCAAACGCATTACCATACTTTAACGTAAGTAAGAAAAATGTGTATGTATTTTTGTACCTACTACCTGTAAAAGGGCCCCGCTTTCATGCTAGCAAGTACGCATACGTTCTCAACTACATATCACACTACTCATACTCAAAATTTCAACTTTGCTAAAATGCCGGCTCTGGGATCTTGGAATATTTTAATTGACTTCGACAAAGCACACCACGCTTTTTGGCATAGTCGTTGAATGCTAAAATTATTTTTACTTTTTAGTGCGTTGAAAGCGTGTTCTCATCCTTGGAAAAAAACGGAAACTAATGCTACATAGAAAACTACGTTGTCAGCTGGGGTCAATATCACCAATTGTATGAATTATGTTATCAATAATTATAATTAGCTTTTACCATACATATTATGTATTGAATTCGAATAAAATGTATCTTCATAATATGTACAGTGAATAAGTACTTCAAGTAGTTTAGCCTTAAAATTATAACAAATTTTATTCCTGTATTTTTTGCAAGTGGTGGTGAAATTCACTTTTTCTACGTTTATGCAAAAAACAAAACTTTATTGAACTACATTTAGAGAAAAAAGTGTTTCTTTATTTCACTGTGCAATAAAATGTTTATTGCACTCATCTGTCATTCTACATCTAACATTCTACATCTATCATTCTACATCTATCATTCTACATCTATCATTCTACATCTATCATTCTACATCTGTCATTTGTGATCATGACAAATATAAACGTCAAATCGACGCAATTTTTAGCACCCTTTTTATTTTCCTACACTTAGTGCCAACTGAAGAAAACATTTTTTAGTTTTTGTATGAACGTAGAAAAAATATTGTATGCAACTCGTGCAAAAAGTGTTTATTGCACTCGACGTGTTGTCCAACTCGGCCTGGCAGCCTCGTCGTACAACTTCACGTCGAGTGCAATAAACACTTACTTTTTGCACTTGTTACATAAATAACTATTTCATCACCAGTTGCGAAAAAAAATATTTTTCGCAACTGGTCATGAAAAGTAAAACATTTGATAACGCCGGCAAAGGGTTATTACATCTTTTGTACTAAATACTATGGAAAAGATACCGGAAACATGGAAGGTGTGCAAGGAACCCTTCTAGCAAAATCAACATACGTAAGTGGAAGGTCGACAGAAAATACGTAATCTGCAATGACCTACTAACCAGGGGAACACCTCCCATACTGGTTATCTGGGTAGCAACACTATAGGCCTTAGGGTGGTTGAAAGCCAGGCAGACATCGAAAGGAGGGGCTTCGTCTAAATACCCATCTCTGACGATCAAGATGAAAATTATTCTGTTCACAAGGAGAAAAGAGAGACTGGGTCAGATTACTGGACTTGAAGCTAACACGAGAGCTATATGTCCTACATTGGTCGGAATCTTATATGGTAGCCAAATATAGAACGAATAACCGGCTCAATGACGACGATCCTATAGGTGGTAGATGTCCTGATGTTGTCAACCATCGCATAAAGAAGGAAGAAATCGTGACTCACTTGAGAATGCGAGATTTTGGGAGTTAGCGAGGAGAGGGTTCACAGGACATACCGAGATTGTAAGAATGACAGAAATTGAAATCCCACTTGTCACTGTCAAAATAATCCTGGCAGAGAACAAGATCAGAAAAATAATCTCCCTAGAAATCCCAGATATAAAAAGTGGGACGTTTAGCCTGCTTCACAATTGGATCAAAAGTGAAAAAAGGACAGATTGGAGCAGGAGCTTTCTCCTCGCCACTGTCTTCCAAGAAGTGCTCAAGGTAGACACATGTCTGTTCTAACTGGCTCAAAAGGCAACTGGTTCTAATGAGAGAGTCAAATATGATTCAGTGTGCTCAAGATGTGGGGAAGATGAAGTCCTAGGGCTTGCGAAAAAAGGCCCACTGGGACTGATATGTGTTAGAACTCCCTGTATTAGTAATTCATCAATAACATTCGCACTTGGATAGATTTGTCAGTTAATATTAGAATTGTCATTCAAGAACTGAAATATATATTATTAGTTATTGACTCCTCATTCAATATATCACAGGAGATAACAGTTGGCGACGAAGGATTATGGATTCTGAGGTGTTCGTGAAGTTGTTGGAACAGCAGAACAAAATTCTGGAAATGCTTACACTGAAGGTAAACACTGACAGGTTACCAGAATCAAAATCTGAAAACACTGAGTTCATCATCGAATCATTGGCCAGACACATAGTTGAATTTGTACCAGATCCGGAAAACAATATCACATTCGAATCTTGGTATAAAAGATACGAAGATCTGTTTGTCCTCGATGGAAAAAAGTTGGATGATGCAGCCAGAGTTCGACTTTTACTGCGAAATCTCAATACTATTGCACATGAAAGGTACACTAACTTCATTTTGCCGAAACACCCCAGAGAAATTCAGTTCGAGGAAACTATAAAGATTCTCAAGAAAATGTTTGGAAAACAATCATCTATATTCAGTACTCGATACAAGTGTCTACAGCTGAATAAAATCGAATCCGACGATTTTTTAACATATGCTGGTATCGTGAACAAACATTGTGAAGCTTTCCAACTGAAGAAACTGAACGAGAATCGATTCAAATGTCTCATGTTTATAATTGGTTTGAAATCTTCCGAATATTCGGACATTACAACACGTCTCTTATCAAAAATTGACAAAGATGAAAAAGACGACAACTCTTTAGAATATTTAGTGGATGAATGTCATCGAATATCGAGTTTGAAGGAAGATACAGCTCTCGTTGAACACAGAACTTGTACCACAGTTCACGTAGTTTTCAACAAGGACAAGAACATCAAAGCAGTTTCGACAAACCCAGAACACCTTGTTGGCAATGCGGGGAGATGCATTTCAAGAAGGATTGCAGTTTCTCTAAACACAAATGTGGAGTCTGTTCCAAAATTGGACATAAAGAAGGCTATTGTTCCTGTTTCACAGATAAAACGACAGAAACTCATCAAACCGAAAACAGTAAGTGGTTCAAGAAGAATGAAGGTCGAAATAAAAATACGAAAAATATATTCATCAACCAAATAAATTCTTCCCGGAAATTCGTCACTTTGGTCATCAATGGTGTACAAACTTCACTTCAGTTTGACACCGCGTCAGATATCACAATCATTGATGAAAACGTATGGAAAACAATTGGCCAACCAGAAATAATTCAAACCCAGGAAGTTGCGTTCAACGCTTCTAAACAAGAGGTGAATTTACTTGGGAGAATAAACTGTCAGGTGATACTGAGTGATCATTCACAACCGGTAGAGAAGACATGTTTCGTGACATCAATTAGTGAGTTGAATATATTGGGAATCGACTGGATCGAGGAATTTGGATTATGGGACATTCCAATTAATTCAATCTGCAAGAAAATTGATTCTTTCCAGACACCATCAAAAATAAGTTTGGAATACTTAAAAAGCACTTTTCTGAAGGTTTTCAAGGATGGTTTGGGACACTGCACCAAATCAAAAGTGGAAATACATACGAAAACCCGGTGCCAAACCTATTTACCGACCGAAACGACCAGTAGCATACAATGTTAGACAATTAGTTGAGGAGGCATTGGACCGATTAGAGAGAGAGGGAGCAATTACACCTATTGATTTTTCTGATTGGGCAGCACCAATTGTAGTAGTTCGCAATCCGAATGGAAAAATTCGTATTTGCGCCGATTACTCATCAGGCCTAAATGATGTTATAGAATCACATTGTTATCCATTGCCAGTTCCAGAGGATATTTTTTCGAAAATTTCAAATGGAGTTATATTCAGCAACCTTGACTTATCCGATGCCTATCTACAAGTCGAAGTTGACGATGAATCCAAGAAACTTCTGACAATTTCAACACACAGAGGGCTCTACTTGTTCAATCGTCTTTCTTTTGGAGTCAAGATGGCCCCAAGAGCTTTTCAGCAGTTGATGGATACTATGTTAGCGGGTTTGGATATGGTCGCACCTTATCTAGATGATATCATCGTTTCTGGTAGAACCGAGATGGAACATAATCAAAATCTCTTCAAAGTTCTGAAACGCATTCAGGATTATGGTTTCCGCCTGAAAATCGGAAAATGCAAGTTTTTCATGTCACAAATAAAATATTTGGGTCATATTCTAGACAAAAATGGAATCAGACCTGATCCATCAAGAATCACAGCGATTTCACAAATGCCACCACCCAATGATCTCACAACACTTCAATCATTTTTGGGTGCCATTAATTATTATGGCAAATTTGTGAACAACATGAAGCAGATTCGTGGACCGCTGGATGATCTTTTGAAGAAAGACATCAAATGGAATTGGTCAGATAAATTCCCCCAAAAAGCATTTGAGAAACTGAAGGCTGTGTTGTCTTCTGATTTATTACTCACTCATTATAAACCAGAATTACCCATTATTGTAGCAGCTGATGCGTCAGGCTATGGCCTTGGAGCGTATATTCTCCACAAATTTCCAAATGGAAGTATCAAAGCAATTTGTCACGCGTCTCGTTCTTTAACATCAGCGGAACAAAAATACAGTCAAATAGAAAAAGAGGGCCTTGCACTTATTTTTGCCGTGACCAAATTCCACAAAATGATTTTCGGAAGAAAATTTACACTTCAGACAGATCACAAACCACTTCTGTCAATTTTTGGATCGAAAAAAGGGATTCCTGTGTACATTGCAAATCGTATACAGAGATGGGCCCTGACTTTGCTCTCATATGATTTCAATACACATCATCTTTGGCATTTGGACATGCAGATGTTTTATCAAGACTTATGGATCGCGAATCGAAGCCCGATGAGGAGTTTGTCATTGTAGCTCTGTATATGGAAAATACAGTCAAGCAAATTATCGAGAAAGCTACGAATTATTTTCCAATAACAGCTGAAATGATAGCGAGAGAGACTCCTAAGGATGCTGTTCTAAAAAAAGTATCAGACTACATTTCCTACAGTTGGCCTCAAGAAATAGACGAACCAGATATTCGACAATTCCATAATAGAAGAGAATCTCTATCTATATCAGAAAATTGTATACTCTTTGGATGTCGAGTGGTCATTCCCACCATTTTTCGAAAGAGGATTCTAAAACAACTACATAAAGGACATCCTGGGAGAGATAGAATGAAGGCGTTAGCGAGGAGTTATGTTTATTGGCCTGGTATAGATAAAGAAATCGAATCGATTGATCTAGGTTAAATGGATCCAGTTTTCTCATCATAGTGGATGCTTATGCCAAATGGCCCGAAGTTTTCAAGATGGAGACAACCACTGCTACGGCTACCATCAAGAAACTAAAGGGATTGTTCTCAATTTTCGGACATCCAAGAACCATAGTTACAGATAATGGGACACAATTTACCAGTTCACTCTTTAAAGATTTCTGCCAAGTCAACGGAATTGATCATATCTGTACACCAGTTTACCATCCCCAATCAAATGGTTTGGCAGAACGCTTTGTAGATACTTTTAAATGCGCTCTAAAAAAATGAGCGGAAAAAAAACTACGTATGAGATTATAACTACTTTTCTTCAGACATATCGTTCAACTCCAAACAAGAATGCTCCAGAAAGAAAATCACCTGCAGAATTGATGTTTGGAAGGAAAACAAGATCAATTATGGATTAAGTCCTACCTTATTCCAAAGAGGACAATTCTGGCAACTCAAGAATGGAACACCAATTCAATAAGAAACATGGAGCAAAGAAACGAAATTTCGAAGTTGGTCAACCAGTTTTTGCAAAAACCTATTCACACAAAGAAAAGTGGGTCCCAGATAAAATCATTGAATGCCGTGGGAATGTTATGTACAACGTGTTCCTTGAGGGAGATCATAAATTAATCCGATCCCATGCAAACCAACTCAAGGAAAATGATATTCCAAATGAAAGGGAACTAATACCAATTAATATTCTATTGGATACGTTCGATGTAACTCCTTTGAGGGAATCGGTTGAGTTAAATTTGGATGAACCACCACATCCTCTCCAAGAAATTGGTTGTTTCCAAGAAGAGAGAAGTAGAAATCAGGATCAGCCTGATGAGAAATCTGAGGACCTTCCAATTCAAAGACCAAGACGAGAAACTCGTTTACCAAAAAAATCATAGGATTTCAATGTGGAACATTTCAAAAGGGGGAGATGTTAGAACTCCCTGTATTAGTAATTCATCAATAACATTCGCACTTTGATAGATTTGTCAGTTAATATTAGAATTGTCATTCAAAAACTGAATATATATTTTATTAGTTATTGACTCCTCATTCAATATATCACAGGAGATAACAATATGCTAGTCATTCCTCATCAGTATCATAACATTTTTTTAATACATGTTTCACTCACTTGACTTGAAATTTGGCATGGCACATGTTATATTTGATTAAAAAAATTAGGGTCGAGGTATATGAATTTTTTGACAAAATTCAAGATGAGATAACCTTTTGTGATATTTATCGTCCATTCGGTATTTGTAAGTTTTTGGGGGGCGCTGATTAATTTTATGGTCTGATTCGACTCAAGCTGGATATCTGGAGGGTTCTGGAGTCCAGAATTCAGCAAGCAATGACTAAAAGAATCGAATGAATATGAGTGGGTAAAACTCTTTGAAGAAAAGCCTGCTATTTGAGTACATACATGTATTTTTTATATTAACAAAAGTTCCCAGATTTCCTAATATCTGAATGTGGAATGATGCAATTAATTTCATGCAACCTTTCAACATATTTATTGATAAATACTCAAAGGAATGTGAGGATTAAGTATATATCAATTCATGATGGTATACAGATGTGGGTTACCAGTCTTCCAACAGGTAGGGTGAGTATATAAGAAGTGTTAATTAGTTTGTTGGAACACTAGAGCTCAAAATGTATAAAGTTATTACATTTTTTATATTTCTTATTCTTCTAGTTGATTTCATCATCAAAGGTGAGTAGTTACTTGTACATATTTTATTCATTTATATTGACATATATCAGACAATTTGGTTCTTCTTATTAGATTTGTTGAAATGAGTTCACAGCTAGGACAGAAAGTATTTACATGAAATACTACACGTAAACTAATGAATATGAGCGAGAGAGGAAGGGAAAAAAATGACCTACTTTGTACAAAAAAAGGTTTCAATTGGAACAGTTTTACCTAATATACTTGTTAATTTTATTACACACAAATTGTCACTTATAATATAAGTAGTTCTTAAATTATTCAAGGATTCATTTCGAGATCATCCCTGGGAACTTGTCTGTTTAGTATAATGCAAAACGATTTCTTCGCAGATTGTATCATGTTTCCAGGCTCTGATAACAAACATTTCCAATATATAGCTTCCTTTGTAAAAATGACTGAGATTTTGCATGGTTGATTTCTAGGACAATGTGGGAACACAAATCCATATTTTTAAACTGTCTGTCCCAACAAAATTGAGTTTTGTATTCGCATTTGAAAAGAGAGAGAGCAATTTCACGCGTTTTGTCCTCGATTTCGAGATATATGTAATTATTAGAGTAAAGAAATGGATAATCGCATTTTTAGATTTACCTGTAGATTGTTTTTATATCAATTATTATTGATACAAAGAAATTGTTTACTATACATTTCTTCAATTCACAAGTCTAATCTTGGGGTTGATCACTCCAAAAATAATGGAAAATCCCTCTAACCAAATCGTGCTGCCAACGATTTTTTCAAAAACGTTGCGAGGGAATTCGTGTCTAACTTCACATACATCATGTATTCATTTATTTGTTGCTGTGCTCATAAGATCAAACATGTTTTGCAGAGGAATCTGAATTATGAGAATGGCCAGGAATACTAACAAATTATTCCAAAAACATATTCCTCTACTAATAATTTGAATAATACTTTGATGATATTCCGAGAGAAATATTCGAGTTTCATCCCATTTGAATAATCTTAAAATAATCCCCTAGAATGGAAATATTTCAAGAATATTCACATTCATTGATTTGTTGAAAATATAAACAGGATGTTCATAAAATCAGATGTGGAATCATCTGCGACTGAAAGATGAACTTTAGTCACTATCTTCCATCGTCAAGATAACCTCTTGTGGGGTATTCATGTTGAAAAGGGAAACATTCTCAATTGAATATTGATAGAAAGATTTTTCTGTGAATTGAAAAATCCACGATTAAAATGAAGTTATTTTTTGTGAATGTCTAACAGAAAACAACTACTTCCCCGGCTAAAGCCACGCTGGACATTGAACTACATCTGATAGATATTCTGAAGAGGCCCTAACTCAAAAGAAAAAATCTGAAATTGAAAATTTGCATTTTCATTCAGATAGTTATTTGATTTTCTATTCCAGTCTTAATTAAGAACTCATAAAGATGAATGAGGCAAAGAAGAATGTTTTCCAAAAGATAGTACTCACCAGAAATCATTCGTAACATTGACGCAGGAGAGACATCGCATTCACTAGGTCTTCAATACATTTTTGTCGACGAAAATCTATTTCACGCCTCCACGATCATCAGGAAGACCGGAAGAAATGGGAAACATTCTTCTTTGCCTCATTCATCTTTATGAGTTTTAATTAAGACTGGAATAGAAAATCAAATAACTATCTGAATGAAAATGCAAATTTTCAATTTCAGATTTTTTCTTTTGAGTTAGGGCCTTTTCAGAATATCTATCAGATGCAGTTCAATGTCCAGCGTGGCTTCAGCCGGGGAAGTAGTTGTTTTCTGTTAGACATTCACAAAAAATAACTTCATTTTAATCGTGGATTTTCAATTCACAGAAAAATCTTTCTATCAATATTCAATTGAGAATGTTTCCTTTCAACATGAATACCCCACAAGAGGTTATCTTGACGATGGAAGATAGTGACTAAAGTTTATCTTTCAGTCGCAGATGATTCCACATCTGATTTTATGAACATCCTGTTTATATTTTCAACAAATCAATCTATCATACCCCATGACAGGTTTTAATGTCAGAAAACACTAATTTCAAAGTGTCTCTCCAAAAGAAATTATTCTAAATTTTTCCATCTTTGCAAAGTGAGATTGCTTCTTGAAAATGTGTTTCCCATTTCTTCCGGTCTTCCTGATGATCGTGGAGGCGTGAAATAGATTTTCGTCGACAAAAATGTATTGAAGACCTAGTGAATGCGATGTCTCTCCTGCGTCAATGTTACGAATGATTTCTGGTGAGTACTCTCTTTTGGAAAACATTCTTCTTTGCCTCATTCATCTTTATGAGTTCTTAATTAAGACTGGAATAGAAAATCAAATAACTATGTGAATGAAAATGCAAATTTTTTATTTAAGATTTTTTCTTTTGAGTTAGGGCCTTTTCAGAATATCTATCAGATGTAGTTCAATGTCCAGCGTGGCTTCAGCCGGGGAAGTAGTTGTTTTCTGTTAGACATTCACAAAAAATAACTTCATTTTAATCGTGGATTTTTCAATTCACAGAAAAATCTTTCTATCAATATTCAATTGAGAATGTTTCCCTTTTCAACAAATTCACATTCATATTCCACATAAATATTTGGTATCTGAAAAAAATATTTATTTGCCGCCCTTTATGTTTGAAAACAGAACGGGATGGTTCTGTTATAAGATCGAAAGACTCTTTAAGAGGTAGTATCTGGGGCGAACACAATTGTATAGCAATTAAACTCCTCTTTAACCTTTACCCCAAAAAATACATTGATAAATTGAACTATTTACTTGAAACCCACATACGAAATTGTTGTATATACAGAGTAGTTTACGTAGGCAGTGCATTGGAGATTTTTAAATTGCAGTTGGATTGGAAACTTGAAAGTTATATTGGGTGTGCCAGAAGTCTGTATCAACTTTCTTATTTTAAATGGAAACCTACCTTTTTTTGCACATGGTTCGATTAGCCTACTAATTTTGAGCTAAGACAATCTAACTTATCTATTACAGTTCTTGACATATGTCGATTTTTATGAAAAATTATACCGCCATAGTAGTTTACGAAAAAATGTGTACCTTCAAACCGACAACTAGGAAACCGAATTTGTGGAGCAGGCTAACTCCTGGGGTCCCACCGATGGTCCCATTTTGTACCATATGTGAGCAGGCGATTTTCAAATGTCACATTCAGAAATTGTCAAGAACTCATTTGTTTTTCAAATGACACCTACTATTTTTTTACTCCGAGAAAAAACCTTAATGACCACTATTAAAACTTTAGTATTGGCAATCAAAAAAGCACCCGTTTTGGGGTCTGGGTGTAACTTTAATTGTCACTAGGATTAAAAAGACCCTGACAGTGTTTAATTGCCATTATCAAACTGTAATTATTCAAATACAGTGCGGCTTTTAATAGTCCCCCCCACCTTGTTAAGTTATGAACGGTTCGACGTAGAACAATGCGACAAAAACCATTTTGAATGATATCACTGTGATTGGTCGATAGATGGAGCGGAGGGGCACATCGACTTAAAAATTTCAAATAGCATGAGGGGTCAAGTGACACATCGTTGAAAAGATAACGGAATTCTCTTTTTAACCATCTAGTTTTTTTTAAATTTCGTCGATACGTTTTTTCACAATATGCATTAGAAATGTTGAGTATAACAAAATTTAAAATGCATATTGTGAAAAAAAGAATTTGACGAAATAAAAAAAATGGTTGAAAAGAGAATTGAATTACCTTTTCAACGATGTGCAACTCGACCTCTATGCCTTTCGAAATTTTCAAGTTGATGTGCCCCCAGCGCCCTCTGTCGAGTAACTGTAATGTATCTTCTCTCAAAAAGTAGAACCGGTAATACCCATTCAATATATTTCATGTCTCATTATTTCACATCAAACCGTTCAAAAGTTATCGAGGTGATGGTAAAAAAAAGCATGGTTGCAAAGAGAATTATCTGTTCCACGATGTGCCACTTGACCCCCCCATGCTATTTGAAATTTTTAAGTTGATGCGCCCCCCGCGCCATCTATCGAGCAATCACAATGTCTTTGAATTGAAAAAGTAGTATCGGTGATATCATTCGAAACTGTTTTTGTTCCATTGTTCTATCATTGTCTAAATCTTTAGACAATGGTTCTATGTCGAACCGTTCAAAAGTTAACAAGGGGGGGGGACTATAAAAAGCCGCACTGTATAAAGTAGCGCTATACCTACTATCAAATCAGGTACAGAATGACACAAAGTTTTTGCCATACATATATATTTTGATTGTTGTTATTGTCGGTTTTATTTGGTATAAGGAAAAAAGTATTTGTCATTATTAAAGTGTACATTTGGTGCTATCTATTGATTTTACTTTTTGTTATTCAACACCGTCATTGTCGTAATGGAAATAGCTATTTGGTATTATTTATGACAAACCCATGATGTCAATAAAAAAATTAAGTTACAGTTAATTATTTTACCACTTACAGCAATTGATTACTTAACTCAATTATTTTGTTTGGAAAATTCAAAATACAGGGTTTTCCAAAACAATGCTGTCAAATTGAAACTGGAGATTCCCTTTGAAAAATTGAGTAGGACTTTTTCCCGAAGGTGCTAAGATGCATGCAGAGCAAAAGTATTGAATTAGGTGAAGTGTTTGAAAAACCTTTTAACAAACACTACAAAATTCAATATTCTTAATGGAGTTTTTCTTTCAACTCCATCATGCTGAAAATATCTGCAAAACCGTTGAGATAAAATAGCAGTCCCATTCTTTCAACAAGAGAAATCTGAATCAGTTTCAAATTGACACCAATGGAAATGTTAAATAAAATGTTTCAAATATAAAAATGATTTTCATATTGCATCCAGTCAGCAAGTTTTGACTTATATAGTGCCCCCAAAAAAGCAGGTACCAATGATGGAATAAGCAAAAAATTGTAATAAATAAGTATTTGATGATATAACAACCATTTCCGATTGCACTATCACTTTTACTATCCTCGTGGATAATTTTGATAGGATTTATTGCTCAAAAATATCCCTGAAACTTTCAAGATGCAGATTCTAGAGTTCGAACAATTTAACTGAAAACTAACTTGAAAGTCAAGGACGACCCAAGATGAAAAACGATGAAATAATAAAAAAAAATATTTCTTCTTTTTATTTGTTTGCACCAATGAATCTACAAACTTAAAATTTCTTTTTTAACAGAATTTGTTATTAAAATATATAAATATAAAACAAAATTTGTCAGTCACTTAATTGCATTTATATATATGTTGTCAGAGTTCTTTTTTATTTACAGCAAATACTGCACTTCAGTGCTCGTAAGTGAAAAATGTATTGCTGTAATCAAAATTGTGTCAAGTGCACTAGTGCATTTGGACCGTTTTTCTCGGTGCACATCATTCGGAAGTAAATTAAAATTTAGGATTAGTTACTTGAGCTTTACCTCTATCCAACTTCAAGCTATATCGAGTTATTCGATGAAAATCAATAAATGGCAAGATATTCCTTGCTTTTTCCAGTATGACATGGAAACAAAAGTCAACTGAAATTAAGGTGTTATTCTCTCGAAGTGAAAACGAGTTATGCCAATTCTTATATAAAATTGATTTGAAAATGGAAAATTATCCAGAAGAAGTTGTGTAAAAAAATTATTAAGCATGACACGGATATTCTCAAGCATATCCTCATGCGTTAATACGAACGGCGTCTTTTGAATTGGGATTTTCATACTCTGCAATACAAACCATTTTACACTGTCATAAGCTCCAACTTTTTTCATTCATAAGACTCGAAAAATTACACCCATGTGACTTTTCCCGTATAGTAAACTTTTGAGATTTATTACTCAAAGTGCAAGAGCACGCCGGGTTCTTAGAGAGCATAATTTGGACTGATGAGGCAAAGTTTTGTCTGCAGGGATTTTAAAATAGTCAAAATCGACATTTTTGGGTTTCTAAAAATTTACATATGGTGCTCGAGAAGTTGAATATCAAGTAAAATTTTTAATAAATGTGTTTTGTTATGTACGATGGAAAGGACTAGGCCCAGATACAAGGGGGTTTCTAGGCATCGATAGAATTTGCTGAAATTTTAGTATGTTACACCTAAGGTATATTAGATTGATTATACGTGACCACGATAGCAATTGCATTAGTTGATACAGGGTGTAATCGAAACTTTCTTTTTTCTTGTCATGTAATAAGCGATTTTAATATAATAACTTGTAATGCGATTCTCAAGATCATAATTCAAAATTGACCTCTATGAAGGAATATGTCTTCGTGCCAATATATTAAAAATTCCAACCCACCCCCATTTAGGGCTAGTTTGTACTTGTGATTTTTTCTAATAACTCTGCTGGCCGGAGATTTCCAGCTAAGATAATCCATTGAAACGCTGAAATGTTGCACAAAACATATTTTATGTGTCACCATAAATAAATTGAAATCAGTCCCCTTATACTAGCGATTCTTCGAGAAAGCTTGTTGACCGAGGGTTTCCGGTGAATATATTTAGTTGAAACAGTAAAACATGATTGCATAAAATATATTATTTGTGTCACCAAAGAAAAGTTCAAATCAGCATCGTTAGTAAATAAATTTAATGAGTGCGCCGAACAAGGAACAAAAAATGCTCACGGCTTTATATTTAAGATTAGTGTGTGTAATCCACTGTGTATTCCACGCATGTTTGCTCCATTATCATATCCTTGTCCTCGCAAATCATATATACTTAAATTTAATTCTACTAATAAATCTGTCACATAGTTATACAAGCACCAGTAGAATCAACTATAGGACAAAATAAAATGAAATGTTCACGTATTTCTATTTTTTTCGTCAACTCGTTTAATAAAACAAACCTCGGAACTACACTTGATGGTTCCGTATGACTCACATCCGGTGTACAGTCGAGGATTATAGAGTAATATTTATGTTTTCTTAGTAGATCTAAAATAGTAGTTCTTACTTTTGAGCCGATTGAATTTATCAATTCATTTTGAATTTTAGCGCCTAAATAGTTTGTCATACCGCTACCGCTGCTTTGATTTTAATGTGTGCGTCGAACATGTTGCTCCAAGAAGTTTCCGTTATTATTTTCATATAATTTGTTAGATCTTCCACGTGAAGCTAAACATTGACGACATAAAAACTGCATTGCTGAAATTATTTTTTCAATGACACGATAAGAGTATTTTTTTCTACATGCAATGAACGTAATTGACTTTCATTCATAGTATAGTCCATCCAATATCAATTGCAGAAGCTGTTTCTATAGGGAGCAAATAAAAGTTCACTTCGCTAACACGAGCGTATATGCGAAGAAACGGAACGAAAAATAATCTGTACTACTTGTATACAGTCTCCGTCGAAACAAAGAGCCCGCTGGTCAACGTGGACTTGAGTGACAGCTGTCTGTTCTACAACCGATTCGTCTGGGCCAATCAAGTCGGACATCAATGCTTGAAGGTGTGTCTATACGATGGGAGGTCATAAATCACGCGTTATATTTGCGTTTTAATAGCTCTGAAAGATTAAAAACCAGTAGCGTCTGTGGTCTTGGTGTGTGCCGATCGAAATACGTTTTAGGATATAATAATAACCTACATCAAACAATTGAAGAAATTATTTTTATTTCTTAATGTATTTGTATAAATAAAAGCTTGTCTTTAATTTTTTTTAATTTTTCAATATTTATGAAGTATTTTTAAAATCTTAAAATATCTAAATAAAATTAGTTATCTCCGCCACTGATGCTCACACGATTTCGCCGCAAGACTTTTTTATGCTTCTGCAATTGATATTGGGAAAACTATAACTATCTAATCAACTAATCTGATTTGCAGAACAAACTAGAATGACCCATTTTACAAAATCCAGACATATTTATATATTTTCATTTTTTGCGGCTTCCGACAGACGACTTTTGAGCCTTTCTCGATTAAAAAAAGCAATAAAAACATTTCTCTATATTTACTCTCTTTGTTTTTGATACTTACCGTTACCGCTAAGCCACCTGTGATACTCGGACTTTTTGAGCTAGCCGCTATCGCTAATAGCAAAAGAGTACCGAAAGAGAATCACGCATGAATTGGAGCCGACGCGCGGCATTAGAAAGAAGAGGTCGTTAGTACGGTTTATTTAGCCGAATTGCCGCCCTTAGATTTTGCCGCCCGTGGCTTTTGCCTACATTCGCCACATAGTTGGCGCGCCCCTGATTGGATGATATAGGAATACGCCGGGAAAGCAACGAATTGTTTGATAGTTATCTCTCAAATAGAACGCAGATTGTATAGTTTTCCCAATATCAATTGCAGAAGCATAAAAAAGTCTTGCGGCGAAACCCTGTGAGCAGCAGTGGCGGAGATAACTAATTTTATTTAGATATTTTAAGATTTTGAAAATACTTCATAAATAATGAAATATGAAAAAAAATTAAAGACAAGCTTTTATTTATACAAATACATTAAGAAAGAAAAATAAATTCTTTCATTGTTTGATCTAGGTTATTCTGTAACAGATACAAATCCTAAAACGTATTTCGATCGGCACACACCCAGACCACAGACGCTACTGGTTTTTAATCTTTCAGAACTATTAAAACGCAAATATAACGCGTGATTTATGACCCCCCATCGTATAGACAAACCTTCAAGCATTGATGTCCGACTTGATTGGCCCAGACGAATCGGTTGTAGAACAGACAGAAGTCACTCAAGTCCACGTTGACTAGCGGGCTCTTTGTGCCGACGGAGACTGTATACAAATAGTATAGATTATTTTTCGTTCTGTTTCTTCGCATATACGCTCGTGTTAGCGAAGTGAGTTTTTATTTGCTCCCTATAGAAACAGCTTCTGCAATTGATTATTGGGAAATTGAGTGGAGAAAAAATTATAAAACATGGACAGTCCTGAGCTTCATCCTTTTTACAATATACATCAACAACATACTGACCTTGCAATTTTGCAGACTGGAAAACAATTTTTGACTGGTTCAGCCAGAAACTCCTAACAATACATTTTGAAAAAACCTTTATACCATTCGCCAATAACAAGACATTACCAGAGTTCACGACACTACATAAATATACAATAATGGAACTATGAAAGTAATCAACTCCTTCGAAAACATCAAATAATTAGGAGTAACGCTAGATTTACATTTACGATGGGACGGTCACATAACAAACACTACAAAAACACTTAGACATCTGCTATACAGATTTAAACAAATCAGAAATATTCTAGACACCTCACACCTGAAAATTATTTACCATGACCTAGTATGCAATTCTCAGCTACAATATGCAATTCTCAGCTAGGGAGGTATAGTACGCACACATCTCAATCAGAAAATTATCTACAAGAAAAAACGCACTCACCCATGTAACAGCCTCTTCTTAGACACTGGTTTATTGGACCTCAGGCTGGTTTATTGGACCTCATTTGTATCAAATCATCATTTACACATATAAAAACAAATATTTACTCAAAAAAGTCAATCACAAATATGAAACAAGATATAAAGAAAATGTTCAAACTATTGTCTCGAAGAAATGTATAAGGAGTTATACGACTCTACCTCTGAAACTGAACAACCACTTGAAAGATATAAAACATACCTTACTGAGATAAACCCCAAAAAATACATTGTTACACTTGGAAGGGACATAGTACTAGATATTACCGAATGTTAACCAAACCTATATAAATATATTCTGTGAAAGTATATTATCAATACTTTGTTTACTAGTAAGACAATGTAACCTTGTGGATGATACTGTACAGTAAGTTTTACCATAAATTCGTGAACCTGTGGAAAGAATGTGGAAAACTGAAATTTCACCACGCACAACCAAACCGGCCTCAGTGAGACTATTTCATCATGATGTTTTATGCACAACCAGGAAATGACACAATGTTTAGTACTTATTTGAATATTCCTCACTTGCTGAATGTTATATTAATTGTTTATGTACCTTTTCTTTAGTAATATAAGTGTAATATTAAGTATGATAGTGTAATATTGAATTTTAGCAGTATATCGTTACCATTATATAATGAACCTGTGGTAGGAATGTAAAAGACTGAATTTTCACCAAGCACAACCAAACCGGTTTCAGTGGAGACTACTTTTCTTTCTGTTTATTCTGAGCCAGGAAACGACCCAATGTTTAGTACCTATTTATATATTTTTCTACATGCTGAATGTTATAAAAATTGATTATGAACCTTCTGTAAACCTACACCATTCTACTGGATTGAATAAACTTATTATTATTGATATCAGGGAAAAACTGGATTTTGGCTCATGGAAGAAGAAAACTACACGATTTTGTCAATCAAAAACTCAATAATAGTAGCATAAAATTTCATTCAACTAATAGTTCAGTAAATTATCTTATGTTCTTCAATCGAAACTAGTCTACTTTATCATCACTCATTCTAGTGTGTATAAGTCTGGATGTGTCTATGTATATACTGTATATGTTATACTTATAGGCATATTAGATATTTATATGTAGAGTTAATTCATTGAAAAATAAGTTTATTTTTATTTTTTTATGTTCATGTCTACTTAGCGATTATAACTCAACATAAAATAATATGAAATCACGTGCAAGTGATAGTTCACTTGGAACTGAAGCTTCTGTAATATCCCCTGTTTATTTATATCACCCCAATTATATACACTCATTTGTTCTTTTTTCTTGGTGAATAAACATTATTATTATTATTGGTATATTACAATTTGGTATTTATTTCCAGGTGACAATGATAACATACAAGCTCAAAGTAGATCGAAGAGGTGCATAGTAGTGCAGAGGCAGAGTGTAGGGCTTCTTGGAGAACTGGATTATTACGATTATGGAGGAAATACAACAGAACCCTCTCCTACAGTTACTACAACAGAAGCCGGATCGAGAAGAAAAATAATAAGAGTTCCAAAAAAGAAGCGAAAGTATTACGTTACCAAGTTCTCAAAATAGACGAACGATCTTTGAATAACCTCAAATATTTCTAGTGGTATATAAAATTTACTCTATAAAAATATTAGGTATGGGACCGTAAACATGTCAATAAAGTATTTCTATGAGCGTTCTGTATCAATTCAGCTTCTGCATGAATGCTGGTAGTGATATTGAAGCAGTAATTGCATTTAGTTCATTCGCTTTTAATTGTCTATTGAATAATTTCAGAAGTTGAACATTCTATACTTGGCGTTTACTAATAAGATATAGACTTATTATACAAGAGTACATTCGTGTCCGTAAAGAGAAAAAGTTTCTCTTTGTAAACAATTGACTACATGAAATATATTTATTTCTGTTATTCTAACGCTTTTTATTTTTGAAATTATGTGAGAATCGTTGACTAAGCATTGGGAGTCCGTTGATTCCCCTGATGATAATATTCGAAATAAAATGAAATACTTTTCATTCTCAAGCAAGGAAATATTATGAATGGTGAAAAATATTTTCACCTAAAAGAAGTATAATATAACCATAAACATCTAATAATTCCTAAAAATAAAAACAGATCCAGAAACATGGGCCCAGTATTATTTTAACAGATTTTAGGTAGATTTCAACAGAAATACTACCTAATGGTCCCGTCATCTCAACAAGACTTTGAATAAATTTTAATATATCTTCACCGATCATGGACCCCAGAACCCAAAAATAAAATGTGTTCAAATGTTTATAATGTGTTGTTATGTTTATAATGTCATAAAATTCGGGTATATAAGAAATTTGGCAAAGAAAAAGACTATCGAGTCATTTATTTCCAAACGAGAAAATAGCTCAGCGGTTTCACTGTCGCCTACCAAACAGAAGGTCACAGGATCGAATCCCAGTCGGAATAACATTTTATTTTATAAAAACAACGGCTGGACCGATTTGGCTAATTGTTTTTTTAATGTTCGTAAACTCCAAATAAGGTTTTTATGGAAAGAAAGGAATTTTAGAAAAGTTATTGGAAATGTCTTTGTCCTTGAAAAGTTTTCAGGAATATATAACCAAACACAAAACTTTTTTGTTATTTATAATAGTCCGAATAAGGTTTTTAGCGAAAGAAAGGTTTATAGAAAAGTTATTGGATTCCAGAAAAATTGTGCTTTATATATATATATAATAAAACGGGATAACAGGAAAACGGGATATCGGGATAACAAGAAAACGCGATAACAGGAAAACGGAACGACGGGAAAACGAGATAAGGGAAAACGGAATAACGGGAAGCGGGCAGAGTCAAAAGCCTACCTAGATGAAACAACACAAAGAAAAACATAGGAAAAAATTTCAATAATTGCTTAATGAGTTGCCTTCATGGAGAAATCAACTCATTAAGCAGATATTGAAATAAGTAATTGGTGGACTAAACTGGATAACTGGGAATATCTTTCGATTGCAAACAACTTTTTTCAATAAGTTTTTTCGCTATTTTCCATAGTAATGTCACTTTACTCTATAGTGAATTTTGAATAACGGCTTTGCGCGTATTTAGTCAAATTGAATGTACCAACTTTTACAAAGAATAAAATTTTCTGAGAAACTATTCATAAAAAAAATTCCCATATGGTTCCAAGTTTTTGGCGGACACTGTATATATATATATATAAATATATATATATATATATATATATATATATATATATATATATATATATATATATATATATATATATATATATATATATATTGTTATGTTGAGAAATATTGCAAAGTAATTAAACTTATAATTATTATTATTAGTTATTTTTATTATTATCATTAATGCTATGTTATTTTACAATTTTCTTTACCTTATACTATGCTCCAGTCGATACATATGTATAAAGAGGGCATTCCTGAAGTAGTTCTGGTATCAAAATTATATATCCAACAATACATCTAACAAAAATCCACGATTAAACCATATCAAAATTGAAATTTATGGAAAATATTGAATTGAAGCAAGATCAAAGTATAGATGAGTTTCGAACATCCTGTATGACAATTCACATGAACAGAAAACCCACCAATGGGATTCGAAAGAGTTTGTGTGGGAAAAGTATTGATATAGAATAAAATGTAAGGGCAGAAACTGAAAAAAATTGATTTTATATGAATCTGTAAATAGTATGTAACAGTTAGAATTAGATATCATTCATAAAATCATTAACATTAATTAGAATAGCAAATAATTCGGTAGAAAGTGATACAAACTCGGAAATCTGTGAAAAATAAAAATTTGATGAGTGTTGCCATGGATGAGGATAACAAGTTCTGAGGAGATTGAAAAAAGTTGGAAAAGTGAAGCGACGTACTAAATTTGAAAAGAAGCTTTCACCCATAATATAAGAAAACCTGATATGAAATTGCAGAACGAGGAAGATTTCTTGAAAGGCTGATCGGAGGAAGCACATAGTAAATAAAAATTCCACCTACCTGGTCCAGAAAATAAATCCTTGGAAGGAGTGCATGTGAGCTGTCTTTGACATCCCAGAAATACGTCCACAGGATTGGAAACGTCAACAGAAAAGCAGCCACAAGGACAAGGTATTCATAACCGAACTCACCTAAGTGCAATCTTTCACATAAAACCAATAACTTTAAGTGTTCTAAACCATTGGTTATTTGTCTTGGGCTGAACAACCATAAAATTCCACACCCAAAAGACTGATAATACGTTCAAACTTTCTTCATCAAATTTTCATTATCACAAATATCAAACTGCACTATTTTTTGTCATTGTTTTGCTAGTATAAGATAGCTATCGCAGAGTAGGGTATATTTAAGTTTTCATCTGAATAAAGTTAACTACTTTGATTATTCTCTGCAAACCTGTGTTTATTTTTCAATTTCTAACTTTACTTTTCTCCACTGTACAGTTTTTATCATTGAATCGATAGTGCCATAGTAGGCAACCCTGATTACAGGAACCAACTACTGGGAAGGAGTTTACATGTTCCAAGGCGTACCTGACTGAGCTGGATAAGGTAAAAAGTTTTGAAAAGAAAAAGGTAACAAAACATAGCCGGTATTTTTCATTTGTTATGATAGGGTTTCAGAAAAATAATATATGAAATAAGTTCTTAAAATCATACAAATTAAAAATCATATAAACAACCCATCATTACAATATATATATATATATATATATATATATATATATATATATAAAACGAAATTTGTCAACAAAGTTACAAATCGGACAAATTTTTAAATAATAATTTCTCTGATATTTTTTTTCCTTCATATTTTCCACAGACGCAATTTTAAATCGTAATTATATATGTAAATATATATATATATATATAAATATTATATTCATGAAAACTTTTCGACGACCAAAGAATTGCGCATATCCATCGATCGAATCGTGTTATGGGCTCAAAAAATCCCATAGAAAAAAGCACATTCAAATTTTCCCGAATCCAATAACTTTTCTAAAATCCTTTCTTTCCCTAAAAACCTTATTCGGACTATTACGAACAACAAAAAATATTTTGTGTATGATTATATATTCCTCGAAACTTTTCCAGGACAAAGAAATTTCCAATAACTTTTCTAAAAATCATTTCTTTCCATAAAAACTTTATTGGGAGTCTAACGAACATTCAGAAAAACAATTAGCCAATTCGGTTCAGCCGTTGTTTTTATATAATAAAAAAAAAATTACCCTGACCGGGGTTCGTTCCTGTGACCTTCTGCTTGGTAGAAGACAGTCTAAGCGCTTTCTTCTTTGGTAAAAAATGACTCGATAGTCTTTTTCATCGCCAAATTTCTTATATACTCAAATACTTCAATTTCCGGGCAACTTTGCTAATTTTTCTCCGTATCACTTATGCTCGGGCTATTACTAACATTTAAAAAAAAATTGCCAAATCGGTCCGACCGTTCTCACGTTTAGCGCTTACAAAAAATCGAGATTCATTTTTATTATATAGATTATCATCTTAATAAGTCTCGTAAAGTCTTGGTTTCTGGAGCCTGGCGTGCTGGTTGCAAAAACAATTGAAAATATTGAAAAATTCAATGGTATTCTTCAGAAACGTTTCATTATATTGTAATTTTCGATTAAATAATAGGAAAAAACGGTATTCAGTATTCAACAATCTCAGAGTTTTGCTATTTGGTAGTCACCTAATATTGTCAATATATACATTCCCCTTCAGTCCAGGAAATACTCGGAAAACCGCCAAAAATGATCGAAGTGGATTTAAATGAGTCAGTTTTAACTTTCAATATCCACTCCTGGGGTGACTATAGTACTGGTTATCACATTTTTTCAACCAATTCCTTTAATGCAATGAATTTTCAATATTACCCTATTCAATATACACATTCCGCACTCAACATATGAAACTCGATCTGGCGTGCAAACTCATTTGATTCGTGCACACGCGGAATTTAAAACAAAAATTTACATTATTTTAAAAAAATCGGCAAAGGCATATTTTTGCCGACTGACTCAAAAATCTCGACTCAGGGAAAATATTGGGAGAGTGACACTCCTCCATACCCCCGCTTGGAGCGCCCATGCACTTTTGGTGTTATCGAATAGTCTTTTCCTATATGCTTTCTTTGAAAATATTGATTAATTTATACTGTCATGAAACTAAATCACATCACCAAATTTTATCAAATACGGATCACAATCACTTTCTTTTACTCTTTTCTGGACATCAACAGGACCACGTATTAAAATAAGTGCTAAGGGTTTTATCGCGAGTAATATAGTTTGTGCTAGGGGTTTTATCAACAGTAAAAACACAAGAGCTTATTTTTTACCGGATAAATTTCTTTTTGTAACGAAATAATTTTGCCAATCAGTAATTTTACGAGAAAAACTGACATGACAAAATCGCGAGACCGAAGGTCGAGTGATTTTGTCAAATGTCAGTTTTTCGAGCAAAATTACTGATGGAAAAATTTTGAGTTAAAAAGTTATTTATCCTTAAAAGAAAAGCTCGAGTGTTTTTTGGCAAGATAAATTAACGACCGAATATATGAATGAACAGCAACAATAATTATCTTTATTGATACAATTAAATTATTTAAATGAACAGTTATTAAATACACAATTGTTATAAATTGTTTGGTTTGGTGTACTGATTTCAAAGTTTTCTTCTCTGGTATTCACACATGTAGAATATTCATTTTGATTTTTATCACTCGAGGCTCGTAAGGAACTAATAAGATTTTCGTGATGTTCAGGATCAATTTGGAGGTAGGGTTTAATAGAAGATGATGATGAGTGTCCCGTTATCTCTATAAGTTGTTGGTCACTTACTCCTGTTTTGGCTAACTGGGAAACTGTACTAGCACGGTTCGAATGATTGGTAATTTTATTATTTGTAATGTCGAGTCCAATTTTAGTTGCAGAATATTTGGTCCAAGTAGAAATCGTATTAATACCCAGTGGAACATTTTTGTACCAACCTTTAGAATTTTTGTTTTTCCAAAAGGGATTTGAAGTTAAAAAAAGTCGTTCAGATGTTATGTTTTCATTTCTTTTTTGTAACAGTAATTTTAACAATGCAACGGGACAAATACCTTCATCCATTTCATTTTTTGTTATCCATTTGCTGTCTGCCAATTTTTTCGACCCACCCTGTGTCGTCTTTGAAAATATTGTATTGTATTCAAATCTTGTTGAAGTTCCATCTTGATTTTTTTCTCCTTTAAAATGGTAAATTTCACAGTTTGCAGCTTCTCCCCCCCTCCAAGCTAATTCATAAGAAGCTATATGAAAGAATCTTTTTTGTAATCCCTCTGGGTTTTCTATATTCCACGATTTTGCCATTTTTACTATATCTTTCCTGTTCAATGATACAGAACTTACTTTTCTTTTCTCTGGAATAACTTAATTCTTTCCATTAACTATTTCTTGCATCACGAGATTCTTTAAAAGTTATGTCGGCAAAAGGATCAAATTTAATATTGTATTCATTGAAATATTTTTCTTGAATCATCTTCGCAGTTTAATTCCAAATTGATTTAACTGCATATTCTTTATAATCTTCTCCATTCCTCTTTATCATATTATAGGCCCAATCCTTCAATATATCTGCTACTTTTTGTAACGGAGTTATTTTCGACAGTTCGTAATTTCGTACTTGACTAAACTCCATAAATTGTCTCCATATTGACGCTTTAGTATTTTTTGTGGATTGCGGGATTGTTTTTTCTATATTTTTTGTTATTTGTTGAGTCGAAACTTCCCCAAAACGACTCATGTTGTAATGTTTCAGTATCAATTATCAACAATACTTAAATAACTGACAGGGCAGACATTAAAGTGACGTAAGCATACTAGATGTAGACGCTTAAGAGGAACAGGCGTTTTTATCGGTGATAAAAAACGATGCACCTTTTTTATCGCTGTCAAAATGACAAAACAGTCATCTTTAAATGACACATTTTATCTAGGAGTTAATTTATCGCTAAAAAAAAATGTTATTTGCGGTCATATTATCTGATTAAACCACAAAAGGCCGTAAGTTGCACGAGTTAAATTTCCTAGAAAAAAATGCTTGAGGGAAATTTAAAAAAAATGTGATAAAATCCTCTAGCACGAATGATATTTGATGAGAATATTTTCCTTCACATTTGAAACTGGATGAAATTACTAGAATTCATGTTATATTTGAATTTTCAACGGTGAAAATTACAACAATTCTTCTCGTTCCAAAATCTAAGGAATCGTGTCCGAATAATTATCGTTTCTGAATGCTTCGTTTTACAGATTAATTCATTCACAATGATCATTCACTGCTCTTGAACTTTTCACCATCAAATCAAATATGTTTGTATCTGGAACCGATGAAAAAAAAGTTCCTTGGACGGGAATCAATTATTCATTGCCTTACTGAAAAACCTGAGGCTTTTAACATGCTGAAAAAGGTAAATTCATATAAGTGCCAGGGGTTTTACTGCTCAATTTTTTTTCAAATTTTCAAGAAAGCATTTTGCCTGGAAATTTTACTGAGTGCGATTTTCGGTCTTATTATCTGATTAACATGTTCGCTGCGGCGCAGTATACTTGAAACTTTGTGGGGAACGTTACGGGGTTTATGGTGTCCCGTACAATATGAGTAATTTTGTGCGGTACGTGGCAAATCTGTCGTCCCGTACAGCTGATGTGATTATTCTCGTTTGGAGAAACGAGGAAATAACAATATAAAGAAATATCGATACCACATACTTCAGAATGAACCAATTGACACAGGGCATGCGCAGGACGGTACCGCCTTAGTGGACATTCGAATTTCATAAGAATTTCAGAAGATAAAATCACTTGTTCATGAGATGTATTTAAACCAAAAAAAATAAAAAATACAATGGAAAACAGAACAAACAAACTATTCAAACATCCAATAAAGTCAATATTGAAAGAAAATAACAAAACATTGAAAAACCAACCAAGTGTGAATTATGGTGCTTGTCCTGCTTGAGCTGCATGAACTTGGTTGAAGCATGGTAGACAATATCCAGGATTTCCATCGCATTCCATACAACATGTGTATACTTTTTTAACTTTGTTATCTGCGGCTCGGCTTCCCATTGACTTTCGTAAAATTTGATAGCACCCTTTACATTCGCGCCTTTTCCTTGCATCTGGACCTCCTTCTGTTAGAGTATGTATTCTCTTAGGGGTTCTTGGTCTTGGTATTTCAGACTCACAATAATGTTCAAATAACCCTTTACATACCATGTTTTTGAAATCAAGTATTGAAAGTTGTTTTTTTGTGAACTTAGCATCATGAAGAATCCAGGCGTTAGTCACAGCAGCTCCAAAAATAGTATCCAATGCAACTTGTCTGTACCACTTCATACCTTTCCGTAAGACATTTTGATACGAATACATTTGATCACTGCAACAACAATAATTATATTTATTTTTTATTCATAATCAAAAAAGGATGTATTACCTGTGGTCTACTCTTTTTTTTTGCCTTGTTATAGTCCACAACATATTTGGGTTTTTGTACTCGTTCACCGTTTCTAACTTTTGCTGTATCTATCAGAGTATCATTATGGTCTTTGCGAGTTGACAGCATACAAACAGACTTCTTATCTGTCCATTTAATTATCATTATTGATCCATTTTGCATGCCGTAAATGTTGCCTTTCTTCACTTTCATTGAAAAAAAACTTTTCGGAAACACCCTCCTATTTTTCCTTATAGTACCACATAGATATGTTTTATTTTCTAAAAGTTAATTGGCAAGTAGGATGCTTGTATAAAAATTAGCGACAAAAAGGGTTCGCCCTTCTCCATTAGTTCTTTTACGACAGCATCAGCATGACCTTTACCTGATGTTGTATCGCTTCTTCCAGAACAAATTTTGGAATTGAAGATATAACCACCAACAGTGCACAACTTGTAGACTTTAACGCCATATTTATGGCTTTTATTTTTAATATATTGGCGAAATTGTAACCGTCCTCTCCTGGGTACCACCGATTCGTCAATGACTACCGATTCTCCAGGAGTTATAAATTCTTGAAATTTTTGTATAATTGGGTCCATCAGTTTTCGAAGCTTAAAAAGTTTATCCATTCCAGTATTCAAAGAATTATCGGTGAAGTGCCAGCAACGAAGTATCAGAAGAAACATATCTCTTGACAAACACTTTGATATGAATTCATTTGGACCAATATAAGTTTATTTTCGGAAAATCACCCAAAACAACAGCAAAAACTGTATATATTTTGTTTTTTGCGACAGGTTGCCATAATTTGATTCGTGCTTTTCCAATCCTATTATATGATTTTAGATAATCTGCGTACCTATTGGTTTCTTCCACCATCAAGTCAACCGAATCGTCTGTTACAAAGAGTTTGAAGGAATCAAGTGGCGTGGTAGTCGATACTAGAGATGTGAAAACATCATCTTTTTCACACTTTTTGTCGAATAAATTTTGGTCCGACTGTTGAACTTTTCCCCAATCATCTTCATTATCTGTCGCCTGGGTCTGTTGGTTATCGCAATATTTTCATCATTTTCTAGTTCCTCAGAGTCATCAGTATCACAATCTCTAAATCCTCCTCATCTTCATCTGAACTTGGAACATAATCTTTCTCTTTTACTGAGTCTTCCTCAAATTCTTCCTCTGAACTTTCAATAGCCTGGGCCCTCGCTAGAGCTACAAGTTTTCCTCCCCTGCTCGACATCACGCTCTCTATATCACTCAAGAAGAAATGCAACTGACCGTCGAGACTTGACGCCAAATGATCCCTCACTTGTTATAGTTTTCCCAATATAAATTGCAGAAGCATAAAAAAGTCTTGCGGCGAAATCCTGTGAGCAGCAGTGGCGGAGATAACTAATTTTATTTGGATATTTTAATATCCTAAAACGTATTTCGATCGGCACACACCAAGACCACAGACGCTACTGGTTTTTAATCTTTCAGAGCTATTAAGACACAAATATAACGCGTGATTTATGACCAAGCATTGATGTCCGACTTGATTGGAACAGACAGCAGTCACTCAAGTCCACGTGGACCAGCGGGCTCTTTGTGCCGACGGAGACTGTATACAAGTAGTACAGATTATTTTTCGTTCCGTTTCTTCGCATATACGCTCGTGTTAGCGAAGTGAGTTTTTATTTGCTCCCTATAGAAACAGCTTCTGCAATTGATATTGGATGGACTATACTTGTTAGGACTTATCAAGTGACCCCGTACTGCCCTATGCAAGGTACGGGGCGAATGTGACCCGTACATTATTTCATCTATACAATGATACACAATCGTTAAGAAGCCTATTGGTCTAAATAACACTTCATTATCTTAAAAAATACGGAAACTAGAGACATCGTTCCGTAGAAAAGTTTTGCGAATTTTATTGCCGCCCTGTGGAAAACTCGGTATTTGTCCCGTACCGCAGCGAAGGTGTTTTAAACCACGAAAGCGAAGTTTGAGTGTTTCAATCTTTGATAAGGCCACAAATTGCACGATTTGAATTTCCTTTAGGCAAATTGCTTGTGAAAAATAAAAAAAAATGCGATAAAATCCTCAATCACGAATGATATTTGATGAGAATATTTCCCGAATCACATTTAAAACTGGATAAAATTACCGGAATTCATGTTATATTTGAATTTTCAACGGGGAAAATTAAAACAATTCTTCTAGTTCCAAAATCAAAGGAATCGTGTGCGAATAATTATCGTTCTACAGATTAATTCATTCACAATGATCATTCACTGCTCTTTAACTCGCCAAAAAATCTAAAATATATAAACTTATCACCATCAACTCAAATATGTTTGTATCTGCAACCGATTAAAAAAAAGTTCGTTGGACGGGAATCAATTATTCATTGCCTTACTAAAAAACCTGAGGCTTTTAACATGTTGAAAAGGTATATTTCAATTAAATATCAAATCACTGTACTGTAGTGAGTTGAAAATCCCTTATTCAATCAATTTTGCATTTCCTATTTCCCTGTATAGGAATGGAATGCGTTGACATGACAGGACCTAGTATGGTTTTTATCACAAAACAATCTCGAATCTACTGGTGGTTTTTATCGAGGGTAATATTATAAGTTTTAGGGGTTTTTATCGACGGTAATATCATAAGTACTAGGGGTTTTATTGCTCTTTTTTTCAAATTTTCAAAAAAGGATTTTGCCTGGTAATTTTACTGGGCGCGATTTTCGGTATTATTATCTGATTAAACCTCCCGGGTGATAGCCTAACAAGCTAACCACTACTCCACGAGAACTTTTCTTGATATCATGAAAATAATAGAATTCAATTAATCAGTGCCTTATTTGAATACCTGAGGCTTTTAACATATATATTTGAATTCAAATAACAAATCACTGTATGTGTTAATAATAGTTATTTTTGTTAAAGTTAAGATATGTTGATTTCATGTTATATTGATTTTTGTTCTCTACGCCCTACTAGGGTTTTATATATGTGATACTTTTGAGAACTATGTAATCGCAATAATGGATACTGGGAAATAAATTCTGTTCTATTCTATTCTATAAGTATTTGAATTCCAATATCAAATCACTTTAGGTAATGAGCTCAAAATCCCTATTTAATCAATTTTGCATTTCCTGTTTCCTTAAAGGAATTGAATTATATATAATATATGAATTGAATGAGTTTTAGATAATGACTGGGCATAGTGTAGTTTTATCGAAAAACAATATCGAATCTACTGGTGGTTTTATCAGTATAAAACAGCGAGAAGACGTTTTATCACTATAAAACTGATCTGATTGGTCCTCTGTTTAAAATTTCGGTCATTTGATTGGTTCTGGAATAACGAGGGAAATAGTCATGTGAATATATTTTTATAATTCTGCGGTAAAACTCAAATATTGTCAAAGAATACCATTTTTGTTTATGTCTATATAGTTTGTTTGTTCCGCAGGCTGTTCGACAGATGTCGTGTGCCTTAATCTACCCACGTCTCTATATTCGATTTTTTACAGTTTTTGGAGTAAATAAATGTTAGAATATTTTTATTTTGATTGTTAATTGATGAAAGCATTCAATATAATGAAGTAACAGACACTTTCAAGAACAAAGGCAATATTTATTTGAAATACACTTTTTTACTACAGCATTTCAAATATACATATGGTATACCTGAAATATCAAGAGTTCATGGAATGTGTTTCAACATTTCATAATTTCTGAAAATGATACATTTTCATTTACTGAACATGACAGTTGTCAAAAGCAGTAGACAAACGGTTTACCCGAATCATTCACCATATGTGGTCATATTTTTGTGTGATTTCTATTATCACCGAAACAATCATTATATCCCTGAGCTTCCGTGACGCGATGCATTTACGGAGTGTTATTTTCAACCAAAAAATGTGTTTCCATCGGAAATTTCTAATAGGATTAGTGTCAACTCATTTCTTTTGATGAACTATTTTTAAAATGGCGATAATCTATATACAGGGTGATTCAAAAGTACTTTGACAAATTTCAGGAGGTGATTCCCCACAATATTCTAATATGAATTGTCCAAATAAATATATGTCCGAAACGCTTCGTTTCCAAGATACAGGGTGTCAAAGTTTTTTTTTTATTTTTTTTTTTTTTAAATATCTTTCGAAATACTGATCTTGATTACACAAAAATTGGTATTGAGAGGTATTTTGAGGTGTCAAATTCGATCCTGATGTTACTATTGCTTTTACTCGTAGGGGGCGCCACCTACACGTCATTTTCTTTTTTGAAGATTCATAACTTTTTTGAACGTACTTCTAGCACATTTTTCAGTAAATCAATTTCTCTATCATATCTACGTAGAAAAGCTACCCATGTTACAAGTCGCTCTAAGCAACCCTTTTCTAGATATTTGGACTTGAAAATTTCAAGTCGATTATTTGATAATCGATGCGTGTTGAAGTTATTACCATTATTTTGCATTTTTCACAAGAATGCTTCGGTAATGAATTTGACGTTTAAGTATTCCATTTATTTTTACTCGTTTGAAATAGTTATTTTTGTATCAAGGGTGCAAAATCTGTATTTGTTTTAATAAAATTTGCGAGAAATATCAACATTTTATTTCAAGAAATTTTGAATATGTAGAATAAAATAAAATAAAGGAAACTGAATTGTATTCAAATAAATTGTTCAAAGTGTCCACCTTCAGCGAAGATACAGGCATTCAGTCTTCTAGTCATTGAATCTCGTATCCGCTCAAAAATTATTGTTGTGTTTCTTATTGTTTCACAGGCGTCTACTATTCGGTTTCTCAGATCTTCCTTGTTCGCTACTGGAGTTTTATAAACTAGTGACTTCAGTCGGAACGGAAAAAAGAAAGGACCTATCAAGTAATTATCAATTATTGCCGCCCATACATTTACAGAAAATTGATACTAATAATGTCTTTCACTAACTGCGTGCGGATTTTCCAGAGCCCAAACATGGTTGTTATGAAAGTTTGTGATAGTATTTTGGGAGAAGTTTGCCTCGTCCGTGAAGAATACATATCTTAAAAATTGAGGATTTCCAGCCAATTTTCTCAAAAACCACTGACACATAGTAATGCGTTGGGGAAAGTCTCGTGGCGAAACAGCTTGTACCCTTTGAATATGGTATGGATAAAATTGTTGATCGTGGATAATTCTCCAAACTGTGGACTGAGTAGAATTGAGAGCTTCAGCAATTATTCTTGTACTTGTTTCTGGATTCTCCTCGAGAGCGTTCAAAACAGATTCTTCCAATTCTGGGGTTGGGACTGCTCGTGGTCTTCCAATAATATCAGCTGCCCTCTTAAAGCTACCTGTTTCTGCCAAACGATAGTGGAGACTGGTAAATGTTGGAGCTGAAGGCAGTACTCGATTAGGAAATCGCTCCTGGTAAATACGTTTTGCTTCGCGCGCATTGCCATCCGCAAGGCCATAAACGAAATGCATTTCGGCTAAATGAGCATTATCGTTTAAATAATCCATTTTTTCAAAATTAGTGTTTTAAAACTTACAGAAACTTTAACAAAACAACAAAACGTTTAACTGTCACATAATATGTAATTACCAAAACTACTTACTTATACGTCAAATTCATTTCCTAAGCATTCTTGTGAAAAATGCAAAATAATGGTAATAACTTCAACACGCATCGATTATCAAATAATCGACTTGAAATTTTCAAGTCCAAATATCTGGAAAATAGTTGTTTATAGCGACTTGTAACAAGGGTAGCTTTTTTACATGGATATGATAGGGGAATTGATTTTTTTCTTGAAAAATGTGCTAGAAGTACGCTCAAAAAAGTTATGAATCTTCAAATAAGGAAAAGACGTGTAGGTGGTGCCCCCTACGAGTAAAAGCAATGATAACATCAGGTTCGAATTCGACACCTCAAAAAACTTCTCAATACCAATTCGTTCAATTAAGGTCAGTGATTCGAGAGTTATTTAAAAAAAACGAAAATAAAAATAAAACTTCAACACCCTATATCTTGGAAACGAAGCGTTTCCAGGCATATATTTATTTGGACAATGCATATTAGAATATTGTGAGAAATCACTTCCTGAAGTTTTCAAAGTACTTTTGAATCACCCTGATATATATATATATATATATATATATATATATATATAAAAGAAATGAGAGCGAGTAACCTTTACTCATGCTGAATGCTATATAAAATACATTGAAATGAATGAATTTCATAATGTTTGATAAAGTTCTATTTGGATAAATGTAAATAACAATGATAATCAAAGGTTGATCATGTATGCTGACACACCAACAACACCAATGTCATATTTTTTATTATAATTATTTTGAAGATATATCTTAAGGGTAATTTTGAGACGTTAATTATAATAAACCACATCTCACAGTTTTTATGAAAATTATTTACTATATCTAACCTTATGTAATTAATTGAGAGAAATTACTCAAAAGTATGTGAGATTTAAGATATTCAATACTGACTTTTTAAAATTTAAATGTTGGTCAAACAGATAAATCTGTCTGGACTACGTATGATTCATATTTTATATATTATTTTTTAAATTTGTAGTACACGTTATTCTCAATGTTTTATTGTATCTATGTTTGTTATGTACTTCGCATACTAAATATATATATATATATATATATTTATATATATATATATATATATATATAGTTTTGAGTTTCTTGAACCAGGAATATACAATGGAGTTTGAGTTTTTTGTTTTTGGAATAACAAGTCTTTTTTAGGAGATAAAATTTATTTGTCGATTGACGTGTCAGGTCTTCTTCAGTAATCAATTAGCTGGACCAATATTTCGAAAAGGAAAGTGTAAAGGCAGCATCTGCTGCCTTTACACTTTCCTTTTTTCGAAATATTGGTCCAGCTAATTATTGTTAGTTCCTGAAGAAGACCGTGGACACGGTCGAAACGTCGACGAAATAAATGTTTATCTCCTAAAAGAAGACTTGTTATTCACAAGAAGAACCGAAACCCCAAGAAACTCAAACTCCATTATATATATATATATATTGTTATGTTTAGAAGTACGTGTTGAATGTTCAAAGATTTAAAGGAAAATTTTAAATTGATAAAGGACATAAATTACAAATGTTCATATTTAGTAATTTATGCTATATTATTTTGCAGTTTTTCTGAGGATTCCACCATTTTTCTGAAACCTCATATAATATTAGTCGATACCTATGTTTCAATGAAATAAACATGTTTTCAACATAACAAGCAATTGGCATAATTTATAAAAATTATAGAAATCAAAATTTACTAATATATTTTTGAGCACAAGCAGACAACAAAATGTTGAAGTTGGAACATTCTGTATGTGAAATTAGATCTGAACACAATAGCCAATGAGATGCCAGGAAAGGTCTTGATGCAAAATTATGAATATGAAAAGCAGAAAACGTCAAAAATGATTTTTAATATATCATGTATATATGTAAGGTATTTAGAAACTATTAGTGAATAAAATCTGTCAAATAAACGAAAGAAATGAAAAGTGCAAAAGAAATTGAGTGAAAACCGAGACTTCGTGAAGAAAACAAAAGATAGGTGGTATCGAAGGAGAAGAATCATCAAGCGGGAGATTAAAAAAATAGTTTTTGGAAGAACCTACACAAGAAATTTGAATTTGAAAAATCAAGCATATTTTCGCTATAAAAACAGTTATTTGCCACTACACCACAAGGAAATACCAGAAAGAACAGTAGCTGATAAAAACCAGATACATAACGGATCTTACCTTCTCATTCCATACATATACCAGTTCGAGGACGAATTTACAGTCGAACAAGGGGGCTGCAGACTGGAACGGCAGTTTCCAAGAACAGGAGAGAGATCCAGCACACCTAACTTGTGAATTTCAAGAAACCACAGGTACTTTACAACCATAAAAGTTACAAAACTCAGTGCAATTTAAAAATAAACCTTTTTAAGAACCCTTCCGATGAAAAACTTTCATAAATTGGTATATAGACTAACTATTTCTCTGAAAACAACATAACCCACAAAAATAGATTACATTTAATTTTTTATTATCACATAACTGCACTTTTCATGTATATTTTGGTATGAAACACTAATTTAGGATAATTATCGCAGAATAGGTAACAATAAGTCTTCCTGAATAAAGGATATTATTATTTTGATGAATTTCTGACTTATTTTCAATGATTGATCAAAACAGTTTGCCATTTTCTGCAACTGACATCAAGAACTACCAGAGGGCTCCACAGTAGAACTGACTCTTGAGATTCCATAGGCGTACCGATTGAGTTAGCTGAGGTGAAGAAAGTAAGGTAAAAGAGTCAAATGGGGAAAAGGTAAAATACATAGCCGGACTTTCGAAATATTTATATTTCGAAATATTTATATGGGTATTTATTTATTGAATTAAATTCAAAGGGCAACTAGCTAAAGGATTTGAAAATAGTAAAAAAAATATTTTTTGTTGTGATGTCTGATTGTGAAAATAATAAAATAAAATGAATCACAATCACCACATCATACCAATATATATATATATATATATATATATATATGTCTGGACCTGATAACACCGAGTGGTACCATGCTATGGTGGAAGAAATTAAGTCCATCATAAAAAATGATACCTGGGAACTCAAGGAACGTCCAAAAAACCGACATATAATTGGAAGTCGTATGGTTTTACGAAATAAGTACAGAGCTGATGGTACACTCGATAAAAGGAAAGCACGACTTGTAGCCCAAGGTTTTAGTCAAGAACCAGGTATACATTTCAATCAAACTTTCGCTCCAGTTGCTAGACTAAGTTCGATTCGACTTGTTGCGGCACTGGCAACCAAATTCAAAATGTCACTTCGACAGTTTGATGTAACTTGTGCGTACCTAAATGGTGAAATCGAGGAAGAAATATTCATGGAACCTCCGAAAATGTTGAGAGAAATTCTAGAAACGATCATCAGTGCGGAAAGTTCGAACTCCAACGTTATCACGAGAGCGGCTGATATGTTGGATCAACTTCGTCAAGGAAACCAAGTTTGTTTATTGAAAAAATCACTATACGGTCTTCGTCAAGCCGGAAGAAGTTGGTATAACAAACTGAATAGCGTTTTGATATCATTTGGAGCCAAGCCATCAAATTCCGATCCATGCGTCTATCGCATAAAGCAAGGGGAAGACTTGGGAATGATTGTGATTTATGTTGACGACATCCTGGTAGTTTCGAGAATTGAAAGGTCTTCCCCTAGAGCCCGACCTTTCAATTCTCGGTCTGCCAGGTCCTCTCCTGAGTAAAGAGTGTTGTTCATGACATTTTTCCAATTTCATTCCGCCAATGATTTCTTTCCGTTCAGCTTTGAGGATATCTTCAATATTTAGATGTCCCAGCCGACGATGCCACAATTTAAGATTTCCTTCATTTCTTTGTGAAAAGAAAGCTGATTCCTGGAAACCACGCACACAGTACAATCCTTCGATACGATCTGCAATCAATTTAATATCACCGTCGGTCCCTATCACTAGAGCAATGTCCTTCTTGAATACGACTTCAAATCCATTTTCAGCTATCTTCCCAACAGACATCAGGTTGGTACGCAAGTCTGGAACATACATAGTGTTGCTTAGGGTTATGTCTTTCGATTCTCCATCAACATCGGTCATGAACGATACGGTACCTTTGGCTACTATTTTAGGTGATTGATTGTTCGCGAGTTTCAATGATTCGTTATTTATGTGAACCATTTCGGTGAAACTTTCAGTTTCTTTACATAAATGTGACTTTGCATCACTGTCTACGCACCATTTCGTTTCAATATCGCCAATTCGAATATCTTCGGTGGCACATAGACACACATTTTCGGCATATTTTGCTGAATGTTCATCTATTTTGCGATTATATTTACATTCTGATGCTTTATGTCCAACTTTTCGGCATTTGTGACAACGAAATTTAAATTCTTTGTTCTTCGTATCAGCTTCCGAATGGGAATACCTTTCATAGACTTCAGGCTTTTTGTTGTATCGGCTTAGAAAATGCTTTTTATTTGCAAACATTGCATTCTGCATTGAATTCCTAGCTTCATTTTGTCGTGCATCGTTTTCTTCAATGATTTTCACACGTAGCATATCTGGAACTGGTAATTCATCTCTGGACTCGATTGCACATCTGAAGTTTTCAAAACTGGAGGGCAAACTGTACAACAACATAATGGACAGTAAGTCTGGATTGATTTCGACTTCCATTTCGTTCAATTTGTCAACTGCGTCAAAAAATGTGTTCAAATGATCACGAACATCGTCACCATCATTCATTCGCTGCAACGTGAGCTGTTTCAATAGTGTCGCTTTTCGAGCTGGTCCTTTCGACTGGTAAATATTTTCCAACTTCAGCCAAACTCGACGAGAAGTTGTGCATCCTTTGATTTGTTTCAATTCTGATGGACTGATTGACAGAATTATATCGGATTTTGCTTTGTAATCATTCTTTATCCAATTTTGTACATTGCTCAAAGAAGCTGCGTCCCCTTCAATCAAAAATGGTTTCGATAATTCACCATTTACGTATACCCATGCATCATTCTTGATCAGTAAGGCCTCCATTTGCATTTTCCAGGTATCATAATTATCTTTGTTCAGGGTTTCAATTCTGGATATATTCGCCGAATTCATATTCACAGAATCACTTATATTTTACACTATGAGAGTCTTTCAATACGTTTTTACTGGACAGGAACACTTCTTGGTTAACTTCAGTTGGTACACGAATTCTAGGCTAACAAATTCCAGATCCTGGGCCCATAACCTGTTGAGCAGAGCGTCGGGCAGAACTTTGTTGTGCAAACAACTTGTACCAATGAATATAATTTAACGTGAATTCCAAACGTATTTATTAGTGAAAATATAAAATGAATATTAACAGTTGAAAATGTTTGACAAGACTATGAAATATTTGAACATATCCATGAAAACGGTATGACTCGCATTTATCTTGAATTCATTATATATATATATAAACTTCGGTTACGCTTATCATCCAAATTATTCATTTGCCCCTTAGTGCTCACGCTTGACAGAATTGAATTGAATTAAATACAAACAGCGACATTTCAGTTCGTGTGTGACATAAAAAGTGGTGTTGATTATGAATTTCTAATTGCCTGTCGATATTAGATAGATAGATATATTTATTTGAAGTAGGGTGTCCTAATATACAATAAAAATTGTAAATAGATATTACAGTATATGTAAAGATAATATCGAAAATGAAAAGAAAAAAATGAAAATTATAGGCTAGCACACATCCATTACAAAATACATAATATATTAAAAATTCAGAATATCATTAAAAATATAGGTACCTATATAACACAGTTCATAGCAAAAATAATGAATTCTTTTTTTTTGGCATTCGGACTTGGTCCATACAGCCAGTCACTATCGTTTATCCATTTCTAGGCATCATTGCCTTATCGTAAGTGTTCCTAAAATCTAACACAAAACCATTCGGAAAATTGAAGGAAGAAATCGCCAGAAAAAACAATGATCACTAGGTTTGTTCTCGCCAAGGGGTCAATCGTGTCATTTATTTCAATAGACGAACAACACTGGACCACGGAAAGGTGTACATACATAAGGGTTAGAACAGAGGGGCGAAGATATCCAAGTAAAGTGTTAAATAAATAGAGTTATATAAATTCGTCAAAATCACCTTCCAGATTGCAACCTTCACATAGGTTGGAGTTAGTAATCCCAATTTTAGCCAAGAAAGCAGGGTAACATCCATGCCCAAATTTCAACTTATTGTACACTGATATAGATCTCCTGGAAAGGTTGAGGTCATAATGCCAGTGCTTGGATGGTATATCCGGGTGAATTCTCGTGTATCTTATCGGGTTGTTTCTACAATAGTTTTTCCACCTTTCCGACCACTTTCTCGATTGAACAACTTTGTCTGCTGCAATAAGATCGTCCAAACATATTTTATTTGTTGCTAATGTAGTCAGGTTGACGGCTTCTTTAGCTAGTGTGAACTTTCTCATTGATGAAAAGGGAAACATTCGCAATTGAATATTGATAGAAATATTTTTCAGTGAATTGAAAAATCCACGATTAAAATGAAGTTATTTTTTGTGAATGTCTAACAGAAAACAACTACTTCCCCGGCTAAAGCCACGCTGGACATTGAACTACATCTGATAGATATTCTGAAAAAGCCCTAACTCAAAAGAAAAAATCTGAAATTGAAAATTTGCATTTTCATTCAGATAGTTATTTGATTTTCTATTCCAGTCTTAATTAAGAACTCATAAAGATGAATGAGGCAAAGAAGAATGTTTTCCAAAAGAGAGTACTCACCAGAAATCATTCGTAACATTGACGCAGGAGAGACATCGCATTCATTAGGTCTTCAATACATTTTTGTCGACGAAAATCTATTTCACGCTTCCACGATCATCAGGAAGACCGGAAGAAATGGGGAACACATTTTCAAGGAGCAATCTCACTTTGCGAAGATGGAAAAAGTTAGAATCATTTCTTTTGGAGAGACACTTTGAAATTAGTGTTTTCTGACATTAAAACCTGTCATGGGGTATGATAGATTGATTTGTTGAAAATATAAACAGGATGTTCATAAAATCAGATGTGGAATCATCTGCGACTGAAAGATAAACTCAAGTCACTATCTTCCATCGTCAAGATAACCTCTTGTGGGGTATTCATGTTGAAAAGGGAAACATTCTCAATTAAATATTGATAGAAATATTTCTCAGTGAATTGAAAAATCCACGATTAAAATGAAGTTATTTTTTGTGAATGTCTAACAGAAAACAACTACTTCCCCGGCTAAAGTCACACTGGACATTGAACTACATCTGATAGATATTCTGAAAAAGCCCTAACTCAAAAGAAAAAATCTGAAATTGAAAATTTGCATTTTCATTCAGATAGTTATTTGATTTTCTATTCCAGTCTTAATTAAGAACTCATAAAGATGAATGAGGCAAAGAAGAATGTTTTCCGAAAGAGAGTACTCACCAGAAATCATTCGTAACATTGACGCAGGAGAGACATCGCATTCATTAGGTCTTCAATACATTTTTGTCGACGAAAATCTATTTCACGCTTCCACGAATTCTATACCAGTGTTTGCCTTGACCCAGATGAAGGTAATATTCCTATCTGATATCTTCAAATCATACAAACTTGTATTAATTCTAATCACAAATGGATTGAGAGGAGCCGTGGTGTTCTATATATTTATTATGAAGGTAAGTACTGTCAGAGAGTCTGAGCAAATTACGATATTCTTGCAGCATGTAGCAGAGTAGGTTGAAGATTCATTTGGTAGTTTATATTGGACTTGTATGTTCATTTTTGGGATAATATATGCACAACCTAGACCTGCCTCCATTTTAGAAGCATCTGTGTAGATTGTGATACTCTCTTGAAAGTCCTTTAAAATTGTTTTTATTATGATTCTGTTGATATTCGTATTTTCAGAGTACTCCGGAATAATGACTCGGTTATAACTGGATAGGCCAAAGAAATCATGTTCTGGATATTGTGTGTAAAACTCTGACATATGCTTTTGAAATTTGCTGGTTTCACGAAATGCATTGCAGAGGGGTGAACTTTTTTTATGGAACCAGTAGCTTCAAACCAGATCAATAATAGCTAGCTTACCTATTTCCTTCAATAGTGGTGAATGCTTACTGTATGAATTCATGGTATTAGTATGATTTGTTCTTGTTTCATGCAGATTATTCCTCTTCCGGGTTATGTAATTATGAACTTCAACATTGAAAACTATGTAGTTCTTGAAATACGATGGAGCTAGATTATTCAATATTTTGTATATAAAAAGTATACTAAAATAGTATAATCTTTGGGAAACAGTAATCCATTGTAATGTATTCAGCATAATGTCAATTGGGGTTTAACAATTTGTCTTCAGTATGATACGCATTCCACGATTTTGGAGTCTTTGGAGCGGGGATAGTTTGTTGGGGTTAAACAGATATAAAGTTCCATAATTGAATGAAACTCAAAGTCATCTCCACATGTTTATAATTGCGGTTAAATAGGCGAATTAGTTGAATCGAAAAACATTTTTCGGGTTCAGACAAAACCCATCTTCAGTCGGGGTTCAAAATCTACAATAGTACATAATAAAATTAAAATTATATCCCAAATCGTGTATGAGGACATCAAACAAGTACAAGATGGCGTCTGAATACTGAAGATACATCATATCATCTCGAATGATAGTTCTACAATCATTAAGGTGGATATTTGGTAGTTGTAGATATGAATTTGACGTACAAAGTGGTTTATAGACAATGATTTTGGTTGACATTGATATATTGATTGCAATTCTCGAAAAAAAATATCGTTTTTTAGATTTTTTCCTTTATGTTTTCAAAATAATCTTCAAAAGATAAGGTAAATACTTCACAGTTTTGATTACTTCAATCCTCTCATTGCTCATGATTCAATTTATGTCATCAAAGTTTAAGGACTTGTGTTTATTTTTAGTAGTTATTATCATAGCTTCAGTTTTAATCCTGAGCAGCTGATAATATGGAGTTCATTTTATCAATTGATCTGTTTATATTTGAATCACTGCTGGCTAGTAAGGTGTCATCTGCAAACAAGTTTATGAATTCGCATCAATATAAAGATTTATGTTGAAAAGGGAAACATTCTCAATTGGATATTGATAAAAATAGTTTTCTGTTATTTTTTGTGAATGTCTAATAGAAAAAAAAACAACTACTTCCCCGGCTAAAGCCACGCTGGACATTAAACTACATCTGATTTTATGAACATCCTATTCATATTTTCAACAAATCAAAGATTTATATCATTCAGATATAGGATGGATAAGATGGGGCCTAGTACACTACCCTGAGGCACTCCGACCGTCTTTTCGATTTCATTAGATAATGAATTGCTTATTATAACTCTCTGTTTTCTGCATAAAAGATGATCGGCCAGCCAGTTATATACTTCTCCACCAACCCCAATTTCGATAGTAATATGTTCGGGTCTATTGTTTCAAATGCTCTTTTCGGGTCAAGAAGTAGATGAAAGATATCACACGCATTTCCGTTGCTTTTTGTATGGAAAGTTTCACTAAGGAGATTCAATTTCCTTCAGAAATTTAAGATCCTCTGCGTAGGGCGATAAATCTCCGGGGATGATAAGGGGTCCTGCTTCCAGGTAAAAGTAGTTTTTTTGCGATTCAGCTTAACTCCGACAATAGTCTCGCCAGCACAGTTTCCCACTACAAGGCAGTTTTTAGGCAAGGGCCAAAATTCCTGGTACCAACCTTCAATTTTTGTTTGGAGGTTGTAGACGATGTGTGTAACTGGATTACTCTCGTTCCGGACGTCCATCGTCATAATGGATTTAAAAGATTTTCACGACGTTTCGAATGCTTGTATCTGCAATCGTCTTCAGGTGAATACTTGACGATTACAGATACACAATCATAGTCTCAGTCGTTGTCTTCAGAAATTATTATATTTATGCATTACAGTCTTTAGCATTATTTTAGCAATTGTTTTCCACGATAAATAAATCTTTCTCATCTCAAAGATGGGAAACTTTTCAATCATTTCATTAACGGCCCTTCCAAAATGTTTTTCAGAAACAAAAGCTAAAATGAATAATTTTTAATGTCATTTGTCAAATAGGTATCTTTGCACATGCGCGATCTATATTTCGTCTCAATTAAGCATAAATATCGAAATTTGCCAACTTTGAAGGTCATATTCTTAAGATAATGATGGAGACTAAAACTAAAATAATTGCATAATTGCATCCATTGAAATGTACAGATTCAACTCGATTTTATGATTGAGACAGAGACTGTGACTAGGACTATGATAGTGAAATTGTTGCATAAATTGCCTCTCAGCGTTAAGATCGCAAATTTTGCAGTGGCGTAGGTGTTACAATACAACATATTCGTTTAATTTTGTATCGTAAAATATAACAATGGACTTTAAAAGTGAAAAATAAGGTGCTGAGTGGTCAAAGCAATCTCATTAAATTTATGAGGGAAAGAAGATTTTATTATTCCTGTGTCCAAGGTAAGTTTACATGATGAATATTTCAAATTCATTGAGGATTTTTGGTTCAATATTAAAACAAGTTCATTTAGTTTTCTTGAGCTTACTTTTACATAAAGTATTTTCATTTTATTTAGTTTACTTTTGCTTTGCATATTTTTATTCAATTTCGTTACTTTTAACTAGATTATAACCATATAATATTAATAATAGTAAGTAACAATATTGCAATATTAATAAAAAACAGATTTGGTCCATTATTGCTGGAACCTCTTCATTGAATTGTAAAAGTACCGTTTGAGAGAAATATAAATAATACAAATTTCATTTTTATTTCAGCTTACTGAACGTGTAGCAGTAGCTCTATGTGTCAGTAAGAGAACTATAGAACGCATTTCCAAAGAATTAAAAATGGTCCAAGAAGGACAATAAATGTCTTCGTTCGCTAGTCCACAAAAGGAGAGACCAAACAGGCAATAAGAGTTTGTCTAGATGATTTTGGAAAATTTCAGTTGAGAAGTTTAATAATTAATTTCCATGTAACTGAGAAGTGTGTGCCAACTTTGAAAAAATTGCACCACAAATTCTGTGGTGGATTTGGATATCTGGGAGGCAGAGAAAAACTTCGTAAATAAATTCATAGAATAGGATTCCGCTGCAAGAAAGTGAAAACGATCGAAATGTTTTAATAGAACGTCATTCCATCAGACATCTTCGACTGAATTTTTACGAAAAATAAAAAACTCAGAGATGAAAATCGATATATGATAATATATATATATATATATATATATATAGATATATATATATATATATATATATATATGGATGAAACGTATATTCATTCAAGTCAAAAAGGTTGGAGTGACAAAGATGACTCAGGGTACTTAAAGCCAACAAGCAAAGCACCACGAATAATAATTCTACATGCAGGTGGAGCAGAAGGCTTTATTCCCAATATGTTCGCTGGGAATCAAATTCTAAAACTGCGATATGAATTATGCAAACTATAAGAAGTGGGTTAAACAACAATAAATACGTAATTTACGAGAAAAAATTGTCGTAATTATTGACAATGCATCATACCATAAAAGTTAGTAGATAAAATGCCAACTTCAACAACGCGTAAATCTGAAATGCGGGATTGGTTAAGAAAAAGAAATATCGACTTTGACGAAAATCTACTCAAGCCTCAGTTGTATCAAATTATACAAAACAACAAGACTAAACACAAAATGTATAAAATTGATGAAATATTCATTAACAGTGGGTTTGAGATTTTTTTTACCTCCACCGTATCATCCCGAGCTCAATCCTATATAATTAGTTGGGGGAGGGGCTTGAAACAATACGTAGGTGACAACTACCTCCAAGTTCAATAAGGTGACAGAGTACGCGACGATTTTTTTAATAATTTTTCAATCAAAGAGTGGAAATCGAGACGTGCACATTTCAAAAAATTCGAAACTAATTACATGGAAAAGGAACTCCTTCTTAAAGCAGTAGTGGATAATTTTGTTATCACATTAAAAGGTGATGGAAGTATTGGGGAAACAGATTACGAAAATTACTTTTTGTCAGGAGACGAAGAGGAATCAAATACATTAAATGTTCAGACTATAGAAGAAATTGCTTTGGATTCGAGTTTTGACGATTTTGAAGCTCCTTCTACTTCCAAAATTTTCACTGAGTTATAATTGAGAACTTGACTGGTTTTTCAGTTCTAATTCTATGATGATGAAAGATTTGTTTTTATGATTTGTTCAATAAAATCTTAATTGAAGGTGATTGGTTTTAATTATGATATTAACTTATGTTTACCACCCTGTACTTATACTATTCTTTTTTGATTCTTCGCTTTGTCCTCATGCTTCTGTAACATCATTATTGTAGTTGATAACCAATAAATTGTACATTTAGATAAAGGGAACTAAGTGAAAAAACATTTTGTCATAAAACTCATATCTTTTTAAGTACCCGGTATACACAACTAATGCTGTAATAAAATAATAAGGATAAAGATAATTATTTTAAAGCAAAGTAGGTATTGACAAAAGTATCCTGATACCTGTTTCTCTTTAGTACAACATTACTCTTTAATGACCATCTAAATAAACATGATTTCAATACCATAATTATAATAACAAACCTTTGGTGTTAAAATATATTAGTTATTGGTAATTACCGATGATTATCAGATCAATTATGGCATTATCAACTCAAAGCCAATTTCGAAAAAAGTTTATTTACGTCTTTGTATTTTATAAAATGTTTATGAGTATTGAAATTATGGTGACTTCAATAATAATAGTAAAAAATAGATGGAGTGACACTAATCACAGTCCAGTCATGAAAATTTCGTAATTTTCAATTTGTACTTGCACGAGCCAAAATAAATTTACACCTGGGGTCTGTCTAGATACGCGTAGGTATAGTCCATCCAATATCAATTGCAGAAGCTGTTTCTATAGGGAGCAAATAAAAACTCACTTCGCTAACACGAGCGTATATGCGAAGAAACGGAACGAAAAATAATCTGTACTACTTGTATACAGTCTCCGTCAGCACAAAGAGCCCGCTGGTCAACGTGGACTTGGGTGACTGCTGTCTGTTCTACCACCGATTCGTCTGGGCCAATCAAGTTGGACATCAATGCTACCAGGTGTGGCTATACGATGGGAGGTTATAAATCACGCGTTATATCTGTGTTTTAATAGCTCTGAAAGATTAAAAACCAGTAGCGTCTGGGGTCTTGGTGTGTGCCGATCGAAATACGTTTTAGGATATAATAATAACCTACATCAAACAATGAAAGAAATTATTTTTCTTTCTTAATGTATTTGTATAAATAAAAGCTTGTCTTTAATTTTTTTTCATTTTTCATTATTTATGAAGTATTTTTAAAATCTTAAAATATCTAAATAAAATTAGTTATCTCTGCCACTGCTGCTCACAGGATTTCGCCGCAAGACTTTTTTATGCTTCTGCAATTGATATTGGAAAAACTATATACCTTCCGGCGGCACTGCATTCTTATTTCTGTGGAATGAGGTAGATACCCTTTTTTATCGTTTTCAAACAGTAGTTCGTCATTCTCTTTCGTTCGCGCATCTCACCCGCTAACCTAGACTGGCTGAGTTATATATTTTTATTAATATTTTAGAAAATTTCTTACATTTTTGCAGAACAGGGAAAGTTATTCTTGAGTAAAGGTTGAACCGAGTTTGAATACAAGAACAATTTTAAACCTGAATATTTCGACTTTTGGTGGGTGAAAAGATTCGGTGCTGAAATGTCTATCAATTGCTCTAGCAATGACCAGATGATTTCGGATATTATTCTAGCATTCTGGGTCTCTTTGGACGAATACGACGAGAAGGGTTTTATAGCAAAGGAACGTCGAGAAAGAAATTAAGGTGATAAAGGGGAAAAAATCTCTTTCAACACAAAAAACATCGAAATCGTTATGAACCAAATACCCAACTCACAAATGAAAAATATAGAAAGCCTGCCACACTATGGTATCAACAACAGAAAGAAAAACATACAGAAAGACAGAGCCCTGTCAAACGATATTATGTTATATTCCTTATTTGACTAAAATTGCATGATGAAGAAGACGAGCCCCGCCACCCCCTCGAAACGTTGAAAATAAGTGAACCAGGAAAAAATAAATAAAAAACTTCATTTCGTCCATAACTTAACCTCAATCCCAAGAAACCCACAAACCAAATATAATATATCAGGTTCAAGAAACTCAGCCTTTATATATATATATATATATATATATATATATATATATACATTGTTATGTTATGAAACACCAGTTATATATATTAAAAGGAAAAACCCACAAACTTAATAGCTATTAGTTTCAAGAGATTGTTTTTACATATTTTGAAATTCTATTTCCTTTATTAAGCCTCTCTTTAATATGAATAGATAAAAATGTCCAAATACTTTAACACAATCAATTTCATACACTGTCATAATGATTACAAACCATAATTGTTCAAAAGACAACAAAAAAGTCTAAACTTACAAAATCATCCTGAATAAAATGTGATCCACAAAATTATAAGCTTGAAACATACAGTATATGAAATTGTATCTAACTAAAAGTAGCCAATGGGAGAACAGCAAACTTCTTGATGACAATAGCCAATCAGAGAACAGTATGGTCAAATGTAAGATTTGAAATTGTGAGAAAATAAGAACGAGAAAGTGTCAGAGACAATTATCACTGAAATTGTATATAGTTTACAAGAAAGTAAAAATAGTTCTATTTATAAGTTTTGACAAATAACCCCAAACAGTAAAAATGTGACAATATAGTGCGCGAATTCAAAAATTCAAATCGAATGGAATGAGGAAGAAATGGTATCCAGGAGACGGAAAACAAAGCCACGAGTTGAGACTGAAAAATAATTTAAAAACGAATGCCACGTTTTTGTTGGGAGAGGAAGAAAAATTCATTAATTTCAACATAATAAGCAGAAAACCAACATTATTTTATTTGTACACCATATACAAGTATTCAAAGCTGATTTCTGAATTTGTATGGTTCCTTCGTTTTGGTATTGGAGTTCCTGAGAGCATTGGAGTGGAAGAGAATCCAAATCTGGGTGTATATTGAACAGCGACCGTTCCAGCGACAGGTATAAACTTTCCTAGTGCACATCACGAACTGAACAACTTCACTAATAACTCATATCCCATCAGAAGAACTTTATTTCATTTGAATTCGAACTATTAAAGAAATTTTCACTTTCAAGGTAAAAGTGAGGTTGTGTATATTTTACCCATGAACTTTTCTCATGATTATCCATGAATATTTGTAGATTCACCATAGAATAATTTATCTATCGGCCGGAAAATTTAATTTTCCAAAAAGGAAAAATTTTTTTTTTTAATTTAAAACTAATAGAAATTTGACATCAAGCAGTGGCTACTGGCTCAATTGCCTGAACCGGCTATCTGAGACAAGAGGCGTACCAACTGTGCTTAGCTGTGGTAAGGAAAGTGATAACAATTGGCTGCAACGTGACGAGAGAACAGTGACGTTAGCTGGCAATTATTATTACATCATACAAAATATTATACAGGGCGAAAATACTTATCTATATCATAACAATTTGGCTGACAACGAAGAATAGAGAAAATTATTAGCAATCTTCATTTTATAACAACAAATTATATTTGCAAATTATCAATACATATCTATATATATATATATGTATATATATGTATATATATATATATATATATATATATATATAAAATATAAACAAGAGATAAATCATTCAGAACCTTGGGTACAGGACAATACGAAACAAGAAACTCTAATGTATTAGAGGTGCCTGTACATCAACTAAAAAGCACTGACCAATATCCAAAGTATATGGCTATACGTATATTCAACCATTTACCAAATTGCTTCAAAGAGTATTCACTGACTGAATTTAAGAAACAGATAAAGGTAATTTTGACACAAAAGGCATATTACTCACTGAAAGAGTATTTTGAGGACAAAAATTCATATAATGCTTTTATCTGTTTTTTCTATTTTGTTACTAACAAACTGTTTAATGTAGTTTTAAGTTTTTAATATATTGGTTGATTACCATTGATTGTGTGCTGGATATACCGGTATTATATTTAATATTTTTAATATGTATAGTTTTATTTTATTTTGATTTAAATACTGTAATTCTTAAATTAATGTATAAGTATATATGTGTATATCTGTTTTTGTAATTCATTGTGTCACACTATTTTATTTTATAGGATTATTATGACTTGTTCTATATCATAAGCGTATGATCTTAAAGAAATAATAAAATATCTATCTATCTATATATATATAAATATATATATATATATATATATATATATATATATATATATATATATATATATATATATATATATATATATATACATAATCTAACTTCTTGTCCCAGACAGCACAAAGACGGTTTTCAAGACGTCCAGTAAAATCATAAATACGCCCAAAAGACGTATTTAAGAAGTCCACTGTTATAAAATGTCTTAAACAGTCTTCAAGATGTCCATATGGGAATAAATGGGACATCTTAAAGATGTCTTTAGAATGTCCAGTTTATGTACGGACCTGATTGGAACCCTTTCTGGACATTCAAAGGACTTTAAAACTCAGTACATTTTAGGTTTGAAATGTAATTGAGAAATATACAATTGTAGGATTTTTTGTATTGAATGAATAATAATTTTTGCTTTGTTAGTATAATGTGCGATCTCTTGCTTTCCTCAACCACGACTGTATAGATGCTTCAGTTTCCTTGTGATCACTGAATACTTTTGCCTTTTCACTGGCACCTAGCACAATAATAAACATTTATGAATTATGAAATAAAAACAGTTTTCCGAAAATACAAAAAAACTTTGATTTCTCTTCTTCTGAAGACATTTTGAGAATATTCTCTTCTCAACAAATATATATCACTTATTGTTATAAGCAGTTGAATAATTATTATTGATAGTACCTACGATGTATGACCGACGCCATCATCCAAGTATGGACAATTTTTTTATGCATTTTGGACGCATAGAACATTTTTGTACAGCCATATGGCATGGAGCCGACTTATTTCGAGTGATTTTTTTTAAATCCTTCGATTATAATCCTGTGTAGGTATAACTATAACTCATCCACAAAGAACAACCATATTAACGAACCTGCTGACCTGAGCAAGACTGTAATGTGTAATGTGTGAGCAAGACTGGTGATGCCCTCTAGTGACTCGATATTTGAAGTTTTACTGGTTTATTTCCAATACTCACTGTGCAAAAATTTCAATTTTTTAACAATTTCTAAATAATCTACAACGATTTAACAATTTTGTGCTCAGTACTAGTTCCAGATGAATCGAAGTTTTTTTTCTGCCAAAAAAAAGTAAGTAAATGATGAAAAATATGTGTATTGATACCAAGGTTCGCCGCATTTGGAGGTTATGCATATCAAGTTATAGATATTTTGAATATCATAAAGTAATGCTTCTGTGTACTTTTGGGTACTGCAAGTAATGTGCTTGTTCGTTAGTTTATCAAGGTCGCAGGTTCATAAGGTCTTGAGAACATAAAAAAGTGACGGCGCCAAGAAGTTTAACAATTTAAAAAAAGTACTCATATAACCCTGGCTAGCTTTAACCTGACGGAAAACCACTAAATAATATCATATTGATGGAATTCTCAAATAATATAATAATCCGAAAAGGAATGAGGTTCACAATTTTAGTTGAATATGGGATCCCACTTTTACCCTTGCAAGGATGTGAGAAAGTTGAACGGTCCCTAAATGAAACTAACACGTTCAAAACTCTCCAACACGTATAATTGCCAACAAAATATTGCGTATTGCTTATACAGTGCCAGTATAAGTAACGATGTCATTTCTTGGTGTTTAAAGTGCATTACATTTGACATTAGTTCACATGTAAGTCCCATTGCTATTGTAACCGAAACCAGTTCGTCAAAATTAAAACACAAATCCTCTGCGCGGTATGTACTTATCTTCGTCCTGATAAAATACCAATGTATGATAGACAACTCGGAAAAACATCAAAAGTATCTTTGTCCTGGCGTTCCCGAACTCGCAGCTTAAGTTTTTATTTGCTTTTTATCATCGGCTCAACACCGTCCCACATAACATAGTTATACTGTTACTGTCCACTTCTAGGCGATCAAATGGAAAACGGAAAACATCTGGAATATTTATCGAATAAAAACTTTACGTCCCGGAATTAGAGATTGAAATATCGTGGAATAAGAGAACACTCATCTCTTTAGAAAAATCGAATTAAACGGTTTTCGTCACATAAAAGATTCAATATAAATTGAACCAGAAAATGGTAGATCTCAGGTGAAAAACAATCTTTTATTTAGAAACCTATCGAGGTGGGAGATTTTCGGAGTGTTTCTTTCTGTCACTAGGTACCGCCAGTTAAAAGTTTTCTTTTCCGGCGTACCTATAGGTGTTATAGACTCGATGATGGTTTTGGTTATGTTGTGTCTCGCTTCAGCCAGAGCTCTTCGGACCTTTGGCTGGTTGACTACTCCGTACTGATGAGGGCCAAAAAAGCCTGAAACCGGTATGCGGATTGTTAGGTGAACACGACATAAATTAAACATAATCGAGCTTATCAGAAAGAAACATTTGCATTCATTGTCCATTTATATGGAGGTATGCATGGATTTTCAGGTGAATATCATTCAACGTTCTGCGTGGTATTTGCCAGGAAAGTAGTTGTTTTTCACCTGAGATCTACCATTTTCTGGTTCAATTTATATTGAATCTTTTATGTGAAGAAAACCGTTTAATTCGATTTTTCTATTTATTCCACTTCATGGCGTTTATCTTTCACTCATCTCTTTGCTGCAGCTTCTGCGATGCCGTTGGAAATATATAAAATTTACACGTACTATTTTTGGAACTATTTTTGCACTCGACTACACAGCAACACGGAACAATGTATCAACCGATCTGAGTAATTTATCGTTAGTTCTCCAAAATTGTATAGATAAAACGGTTGTACGATAAATCCACGGCAATAATTTGATGCGATATTTATCGTTTGACATAAACACGACGATTTACCTACAGATAAATCCGTCAAAATATCTGCCGATAATTTGCAAACCAATAATCGTTCCAACATATACTTACCAATAAATTGGACCGATTAATCTGACCACAAATATTGGTCCAATAAAACTTTGCGTTAATAGGTCATGTAAGACTTAACTGAGAGATTGTTCTTAGCAATTTATTTAACGATTATTTGGTACAATTTATTGCGACAATGAATTGTTTCGTGTATACACCTAATAATAGCGAGGACTCATTTTTATTATATGGATGTTGTGATACTAGCCAACCGTGACCGTTGCCACTACGATTACCAGGATTATTACCTACTCCTGCCATCATGAGCGCTGTCATAGTTTCATCTATCCCCGCCAGCCTCATGCACACAGCGAATACACACACGCAACGATCAGTACACAGTTCACACAAATTGTAAATTGTTCGAGAAGAGAAGACGAAAGAAGACTCCTGACGCTCGACGAGTCAAATGCAAAATCCATTTCATTGATTCCAATTTACTGCTTCCTTTTTCATTGGGGACAGTTGAGCTCATAATTCTAATTTTATGATTGGTTGGAATCTGACATTTGTCAAAATGCACCAATGAAAATGTTGGATTATCATTCTCACGTTGCATGGTACGGAAAATTGTTGAAAAGAAAGCTTCAACATCAACAATCACTGAGGAATGTCATGGTTTCATATTTTTTGGTTCACTTCTCGCTTGGAAAAATTTCAACAAAAACTATATAGTTATTCAAATTATAGTTTTGCAGGGTTCTGAACAGTTATGTTACTTAGGAAATATTTTTCACTGAACATTATATAGGTACCGCCTCTTTTAGAAAAACTTGCGACTTATTGGGAAAAAAATCTACATTCTTATACTTATAGAGAGAAGTCCATTTTATGCCTCTGGACGTCTTGGAGACGTCCATTCATGTACTTCTCTAAGACGTCCATTCATGTACGTGACGTCCATTTGATGCCTCTGGACGTTCAAGCCTTATATGGACATGAATTGGACGTCTAGTGCTTTTTGGTAGTTGATAGTCCATCAAAAAATAAAAAAAAATCCTTTGAAGCCAGAAAAAAAAATATAAAAAAATATGTTCCACCTACAACTTTTTTTTTTCGAATTTTTAAACATTGAAATTTGTTATAATATGGCTTTATATGACGGGTGTGAAAGAAGTCAGATTACACTCTGTATAGGAAGTGAAACACTGAAAATGTTAAACAACACACTATTATAGTTATTCTAATCCCAATTGGAACGGCAATAAAAATAAGAGCACTACGAGGAGTGTTCATATGCACTGCCCGGCAGATGGGAAATTAATATACTACTAGTGTTTTTACTTTCAAAGCGTTCCTGGTACAATCATAAAAAAGTTCTGACGTGTGGAAGAGAATTCCTTCTCGAAACTTTTTATGTCGGTCCAATTGGGATTAGAAATACTATACCTCTCTTAGTAAAGGATACGAAATAGAAGCGACCATCATCCATCTGCTTACCGGATGAAATGTTTCATTTATCAAATGTAATATATTAACAAATATATCACAAATAGATTGACTAAAAAAAAATCTGTCAAAACAATTTTTTTCAAGCTGTCCCGGTGTTTTAAGTAGAATTTGTCCCACTTTTAGTCGTCCAATAAACTTGAAATTTGGCGGGTGTTCTAAATTCCGGTGACACTGCATTATGGAATTTTTGTCAGGTGAAAAAACAAAATGGCGGCTTCAATATGGCGAACGAGTTTTGTAATTATGATCCGATTCTATTGAAAATTGGTATCTGGGGGTTTTTGGAATAGGAGCTCATGAATTTTTGTCGAAATTCATGAATTCGAAATGGCGGCTCCAAGATGGTGGACGAGTTTGGTGATGGTCTAATTCGATTCATAATTGGAATGTGCCATCTTGAATTCATGAATTATAACAAGAAAATCATAATGTCCGGCCTCAAAAATCCCCCAGATACCAATTTTTAATAGAATCGGAAGATAATTACCAAACTCGTCCGCCATCTTGAATTTGTGAAGTTTGATAGAAAATTCATAATCTCCGACCCCGAAAACCCCTACATACCAATTTTGAGTAGAATCGGACCATACACACAAAGATCATCGGCCATCTTAAAGCCGCCATTTTCATTTTATGAATTTTTTTGAAAAATTCATGATCTTCGACCCTGAAAACCACCACACACCAATTTTGAATCGAATCGGACCATAAACCTAAATTTCGTAGGCCATCTTGAAGCGCCATCTGGAATTTATGAATTTTGCCAAAAAATTCATAATCTCCGACTCCGAAAACTCCCACATACCAACTTTGAATTGTATCGGAACATAATCACAAAATTCGTCCGTCATCTTGAAGCCGCCATCTGAAATTTATGAATTTTGACGAAAAATTCATAATCACCGACCCCACAAACCCTGCACATACCAATTTTGAATCGAATCGGACCATAATCACCAAACTCGTCCGGCTTCCTGGATCCGACAACTTGAATTTATAAATTTCGACAAAAAATTCATAATTTTTGACCCCAAAAATCCCCAGATACCAATTTTTAATAGAATCGGGCGATAATTACAAAACTCGCCCGCCATCTTGGAGCTGCCATTCTAATTTTTCTCCAACAACAAATCCATAATGCAATAATGCATTGTCACCGGAATCAAGAACACCTGCCAAACCTCAAGTTAATCGGACGACTAGAAGGGGGGCAAATTCAACTTGTAAGATTTAATCACAGACACCAGGTGAAGCTAAATAAAAGCCTGTAAAAAAATACTCTTGACCGAATTTTTTTAGGCAATCCATTTGTGATATATTTGTTAACATATTACATTACATTCAATAAAAAATACATTTCATTCGGTAAGCAGATGCGTGGAGGTCGCCTCTACTTGGTATCTTAGACTATCTATGAAACATGTATGCACGTATGCAGCCTTCGTCGTGAAGTTCCAAACATTCACGTCCCCCACAAAAAATATTTAGCAAAGTTGACGAGTTCTAACGAATTTTGAAATTGGTTAGATTCGCGCTATATTTCAACAATCGACGTCTGTTATATGCAGATTGATTTAAAAACTGATCATCAATGATTCTGGACTAATATATGTCTTTAAATTAGTCGACTGAACATCCTCAAAGTTTCCAACTTAGGTATCTTGATGTAAGAATGGAAACGAGCCTTTACCACGCTCTCCGTGTTCTCTACCAAAGATGTATGAATCGAAGTTGGCGAGCACATTGTGCGATAGCGATTACTATTTGCACTATCGTTTGTTACTTGTCATCTGTTGATTGAACTCGTCGATTTCAAAACGATTTCATCAAACTTTTCAGTGTCTCTCTCGGTACATTTAATTCGAAGTAGAATGCGAGGGTTTCTATAGAATTTCGTTCGGATCCATCAGTGGAAATGAACCGTCGCGGTCGCGTTGATAAGTGATTTCGGGACATATTTTCGGATCTTTGTTGTGTGATAAGTTTTTGTGCAGTGAATGTGTATTTCCTCATATTTAGTGAAAAATGTATGGGGATCACGCAGGAAAGATTGTGGGATGCAAATTGGCGAATTCAAAAAAATGCTCAGACAAATGAAAAACCTGGTAAGTTCAGCAATTTGGAGGAATTTGTGGAATGTTTAGCGTCATTCCTCCTTTTCGATGAATGTTTTCTGTTTGACTGCATTTGTTTCGAATCAAACCGATGCGTAGGAAAAAACGTCAAGAAGCTTTTTTTTTATACAATTTTGAAGGTTAGGTTTCAGACTAGGTATGCGGAGATGTCAAATATAAAGTTTTTGTTCCGCAAAAAACGCCAAGAAGCTTTTTTAACATAATTTTGAAGGTTACCTTATTACGCTGGGTAGACTAAGAGTGCTTTCAGACTACGCGGAACGCGGACTGCGGAAATACAGGGTGTTAGTGAATAAGTGCGACAAACTTCAAGGGTTTTTTTTGGATGAAAAATAATGACAGTTTGCTGTATAAGTTTTGTCCGCAAATGCTTCGGGTACATATCTAGTTACATCACACATGCACTCTGAATATGGGGAAAATACTTTTCTTACGTGTTTTTGCCTCCTGAACACGAATCCGGAAGAAAAATGCGGCGGTCTCATACCGTTTCCGAGTTACAGCACTTTAAAAAAAACTAACCTCATTTTCAAGCACCGTTTTCTCGCACAAAAATCACTCAAAATGCCTCCTTCTTTTTACCAGCATAAACAATATACCCTAATCACTTATTTTCGGCACAACTTTGCACAAAATATCGTCGTTTTTATCGAAAAATCCTAGGTACAGTTGCAAATGAACAATTTTCGTTCCTTTGACGGAAGACATTTAGAATGACTTCTGTCAAAGAAAAAAAGATTGTTCATTTGCAACTGTGTAAGAAGGAGGATTTAGGGTGTATTGTTTATGCTGGTAAAAAGAAGGAGATATTTTGAGTGATTTTTGTGCGAGAAAACGGTGCTAGAAAATGAGGTTAGTTTTTTTGCTGTAACTCTGGAACGGTATGAGACCGCCGCATTTTTCTTCCGGATTCGTGTTCAGGAGGCAAAAACACGTAAGAAAAGTATTTTTCCCATATTCAGAGTGCATGTGTGATGTAACTAGATATTTACCATGCTTCGTTTTCCGAGATACGGGGTGTTAAAGTTTTTCTTAAAAACTGACTATTTATTTATTGCTCTGAAACCGGCCGAGATACTTATGCAAATGAAATTTGGTGAGTTTTGAGGTTAAATATAAAGTTACTCTACACATGCACTCTGAATATAGGGAAAAAACTTTTCATACGTACGGCGGTCTCATACCGTTCCTGAGTTAGAGAACAAATTTTTTATAACCTCATTTTCAAGCACCGTTTTGTCGCACAAAACTCACTTAAAATGCCTCCTTCTTTTTACCAGCTTAAACAATACACCCTAAATCACCTTTTTTCGGCACAACTTTGCACAAAATATCGAAAAAATCCTCCTTCTTACACAGTTCCAAATAAACAAATTTCACACTTTGACAGATGGAATTTAGTAACTTTGCCTTGTTTTTCATGTTGGTAATGAATGAATCACCGCCCACAACAATTGCACACATAAATGAAGGGGAAACTATTGCTCACATTTGAATTCGAAAAGTTGGCGGTAAGGTAAACGTACCAGTTATTGACAGTGCTCCAGTAATTGACATTTGTTGATATTTTTTTCAAAAATAAGGCCATTGAAGTGAAGTGAAGCAATTTCCATAGATAATCTGTAAGATTGGAACATCTGGCAACCTTGTAGCTATTGGGCGGGAAATTGGGTGCTTCCATAGTTTGTTTATTCGTGATGAAAGTTCAACGTGTTTGATTTTCGAAATGATTTTAAGTACATTGTTAAGGTAGGTCCATTCAAATTTTGTTTTTTTCATTTTCGGTGTGCATGTTTATCGAATTTCAACTATTTGTTAGTATTCAGTAGACTGTAAAGTTGATTTTGTGTATAATATTCAATCACAATAAATCACCTGACCCCACTTTTTCTGGAATGTCAATGACTGGATCAAGGAATGCATATGTGTACCAGTCATTGACATTGGGTGTCGATGACTGGTACATTGGTAAATATTGAAAGGTGAATGCCAAAACGCACAAGAAGACATACATAAGCTCTCCTAGAAATATGGGCTCGAACAAATTTCTGGTTCCAGTCTTTGACAGGGGGTGTCAATTATTGGAACATAGAGTGTCAATTACTGGAACATCAATTGTTACAGATTGGGCCAAGGAAGAAGTATAGTCAGGATCAGATGAATGCAGCTTTAGAAGCTGTAGCAAGAGGAATACCTGTAGCTACAGCTGCGAAAATTCCCTCTGTTCCTAGAGTAACACTGATGTATAAATCGTCAGGTAGGCTACCTACGGAGTGTAGAATGGGGCCGAGTACCGTTCTTACCACCAACGAAGAGGACCTTTTAGAGAAGTGGATCCTTTCACTGGCTAAGGTACACCACCCAGTCAATAAGGAGCAGCTACTGGACAATGTGAGTCTGATGTTCAGGAATCCAAAAGACCAAACCCATTTGCCAACTCTCGTCCTGGTCGAAAATGGTACGATTCCTTCATGAAACGTCATCCAAATCTGAGTGAGAGGGTCGCTCAAAATTTAACGCCCGCTCGCGAAAACGTTTCTGAACCGCAACTTCGACAATGGTTTCGAGAAATAAAGGAATATTTGATATCCAAAAACCTATTTGCGATAACAAACGATTCCACACGAGTTTTTAATTGTGATGAGAGCGCTTTTTTTCTTCAGCCAAAGGGCGACAAAGTGCTGACAAAAAAGGTAATAAAAGTGTGTATAATGCAGGAACAAATGAAGAAAAAGAGAATCTTACCGTTTTGGTAACTGCTAATGCGGCTGGAGAATTAGGTCCTCCTATGATTATGTTCAAATATGAAAGGATTCCGGGTCATATAGCCCTTAGTGTTAATGAAAGTTCGGGCATAGGACGGTCCGAAAGTGGTTGGATGTGTGGCTCCACATTCTATGAATATATATTTGAAGCCTAGCTCTTTCAAAATGTGTTTCGATTTTTATTGTAATTGTTTTTCTTTGTAAGAAGTTCATTTCCAATTACTGATTTGAATAAATGTTCTTTTTTTGCGTGTCAATCATTGGTGTGTCAATAACTGGTACATAGAAAAAATCTGGGTGTCAATAACTGGTGCATCAAACATATATTGTTGTTAAATTTTTACAAATAACAAATATGTTTTATTCAATGAATCTATTTTGGTATAGTGATTGTCAAAGTACAAACTACAGGAAAAAAAATATAAACTAAATCTGAGGTCATAATTGTGACCCATGAAATTGTTTTAATGCAATTTATTTCCTAAAAGTGTCAATAACTGGTGCGTTTACCTTAATTCATTTATCACCAACATAAAAATAAGGCGAAGTTACTAAATTCCATCTGTCAAAGTGTGAAATTTGTTTATTTGGAACTGTGTAAGAAGGAGGATTTTTTCGATAAAAACGGTGATATTTTGTGCAAAGTTGTGCCAAAAATAGGTGATTTAGGGTGTATTGTTTATGCTGGTAAAAAAGAAGGAGGCATTTTAAGTGATTTTTGTGCAAAAAAACGGTGCCTGAAAATGGGATGATTTTTTTTTAAGTTCTCTAACTCGGGAACGTTATGAGACCGCCGCATTTTTTCCCTATATTCATGTGCATGTGTAGAGTAACTTCATAAAAAAAAAAATGTACGCCACTGAGCTATTTCAAATTTTTGAATGTCTCGTTCAATTTGTGACAGAAAACCTCTCCTGCCTTTTTTTCGTATGGGGCGCCGTTTTTATACAAAAAAATAAAACATCTTAACGCGTATTTTTCATTTCTTTAATACATTATCAAGAACTATTTAATATAATAACGTTAAACCAGAACAATAACAGAAAATAACACTAATAAATAAATAGGCGCAAAGCTACAACATTTGTTCAAAATGACCTCCCTCAGACGTGATACAAGATTTAACTCTTCGCCTCATTGATTGTCGTATTCGCGCAAATATTCCTGGTGTATTTCTTATTGTCTCACAGCCGGCTATAATTCGATTCCTCAGGTCTTCAACATTTTCGACGGGAGTGGAATAAACTAATGACTTGAAACAACCAATTGCAAAAATCTAGAGGACTTAATTCCGGAGCTCGAGCAGGCCAATGTTCCGTACCTCCCCTACCTATCCAACGATTAGGATATACTGTATCTAAGTGATTACGTACAATAATGCTAAAATGGACTGGTGCACCATCATGCATGAACCGGAAGTGTTGTCTCAGCTGTAGAGGAATTTCTTCAAGAAGAACAGGTAACCTTTCCTGTAGAAAATTAAGGTGAGAGTCGCCTGTTAGTCGTTGTGGGACGAAATATGGACCGATTGAATGATCATCAAGTACCCCAAGCCATACATTTACTGAAAATGAGCTTCAAAGATCCCATGTAGATTTTCCTCAGCCCAGAAGTGATTCTTATGGAAATTTCGTATACACTGTCGTCCAAAATTAGCCATGTCAGTAAACAAAACGCCATATAAAAAATTTGGAATTTGAGCGATTTGATGAAGAATCCAATGGCAAAAAACTAGGCGCGGAAAAAAGTCTCTAGGTAGTAGAGCTTGCACACGTTGAATATGAAACGGATACAATTACTGTTCTTTAAGAATTTTAAATACAGTGAAGTTGCTTACATTCAGAATGTTGGCAATTTTTCGAGTACTTGTTTCAGGCGACTCCTCAATTAACTCGAGAACAGCTTCTTCCAGTTGCACAGTTCGTACTTCTCGAGGGCGCCCGCAGTCAGCCGTTTGTTTCTTAAAGGTACCATTTTCGCGTACTGGATACAACTCAGCCACAGTTTATAGCTTCTTTAGCTATAAACTGTGACTCAGCATACAATCGTCGAGCTTGCCGACCATTTCCATTACTTCGACCATAGGCAAAATGCATATCTGACAATTCCGCATTTGTATAATTTTCCATTCTTTTAGATAAAAGAAAAATTAAATACTTATTATCATTAATGTTATACCAAACTGAAAGCTCAAAAATGAAGAAACGCTAATTTGACATTTCGTTGAAATATTCGTATTTAACAGAATGTTGACAGTAGCCTACTAGCATCGCTACTAATATATTGAAGTAATGACAAAAACGGCGCCCCATACGAAAAAAAGGCAGTGGAGATTTTTTGTCACAAATTGAACGAGGAATTCAAAAATAATTTTTAATTTGAAATATCTCAGTGGCATACCATTTTTTTCTTGAAAAACATTGAGATCATCACCGTATGCGCGCCAATGATGAACATAACATTTTTAATTGCATGTCAAAAAATGCGCAATAACTACCACTTAGAACTCATCAAATTTCATTTGCATATCTCGACCGGTTTCAGAGCAATAAATAAATAGTCAGTTTTTAAGAAAAACTTTAACACCCCGAATCCCGGATAACAAAGCATTTGCGGACAAAAATTATATAGCAAACTGTCATTATTTTTTCATGCAGAATCACCCCCTGAAGTTTGTCGCACTTATTCACTAACACCCTTTATAATTGTTTTAGCCAATCAATAATTGTTTTAGCCAATCAATACACACCAATGAATATTAAAATTGTTATGATTGGCTCCAACACTTGGGATTTTCGGACTCCGCATAGTTTGAAAGCACACTGACAACTCACGCTCAAGCCGTATTGTTTTCTGATTGGCTGCTGACTATCACTTATCATTCTCTGTCATTCAGTGGCCAATCAGAAAATGTTACTCAATAGCTCGAAAAACCATCACTTGAACATTTCATAACGATGATCTGAAGTGATCCTGTTCATTCGGATGGAATAAAAAGTGGCAACCAGAAGTGCAATCGGAATCACTGCAATCAAATGACCAATCCGGTGCGATTTAAGTAAGAAACAAACGCACCAATTGGATAACTGTTTAGTTTTCAATTGAATTTATGTGCTATGATAATCATTCGGTGAATATTTGCATAAAGTGCGGGCAGGGCCGGAGAGAGCCAGCATTTAGGCCAATCAATACAGATTTTCTGCTCTATTGATTCTGTGACAAAAATACTACCAGGAAACCGACTGTGCCAACCAACGAAAGACGATCCGTAGTTTCATCCAGCATTCTTTTATTTTTTTATCGATTTTGACTTGTAACTTGAAAACCTATGAAGCAATCTCGATACTTTCAATGGACCAATTGTGGAGAATCAAACCTGCAAAAATGAGCCTTAGCGTGACTCGACCGGATTATTAGTAACGGAGAAAAACCGGAAACACCGGAAAAAATCAGCGTTTTTTTTTATTCATAACTCCGCCACTTTTAAAGTTGTAGTGCAGGCTTTCCACGACATAAGTTGTAGTGATTAGTATGTACTTTATGTGTGAAAAACTCAGGCACTGTTGGATTATTAGTTTTGGCATAATTGCAATCTGAATTTTTAAATGCATTTTATTCCGACTCCAATTTTCCAAAAAGATTTCGAGAGTTGAAGTACCTATAGTACTACAAAACGTATATTCTTATTTTGCGTTGAAATGCTGCAAATAGGTGAAAAATACTTGCAAATATGACCGAAAATGGGCGAGTGCGTGAAAATGGCTGAGTAGTGAGGGTAGAGCAGGAGAAGCGCATGTATAGTAAAACAAGCGCGCTGCGCGCTGCGCCCATTATGAATCTGCTGCTCTACGCGCTTTCATGCACTAGTCCGGTTTCAGTCATGTTTGCAAGTATTTCTCACCTATTTCGCAGCATTTTAACGCAAAATGAGAATAGTCATTTTGTAGTACTATACTTCAACTCTCAAAATATTTTAGAAAAATTGAAATAGGAGACCTATGACGCATCCAGGTCTGCTGCAATAAAGGGTATTAAAACAATCAAATTGCAAATAGGCCAAAACTAATAATCCAACAGTATCTGAATTTTTCACCCATGAAGAACATATCAATCACTAGCATGTCGTGGAGAGCCCGCTTCAAAATTTTAAAAAAAGCGGTGTTATTAATCAAAAACAAACGCAGAATTTTTACGGGTTTTCTCCGTTACCGAAAATATGATTGAGTCGTGCTAGGGTTCAGTTTCTTTACATTATGATTCTCTACGATTTGACAACATCTAGATAGCTTCATTAGTGTTCATGTCACAAGCAAAAAACACAAACAAAAAAGATTTTTTGCATTTAAATGTTTATAACAAACTAAGCAATGACAGTTGCGAGTAGAAAACATAACAGGATATACCTAAATACAGACCGTCTTCCGTATGATGGCACAGTCGGTTTTCTGGTAGTATTTCTGTCACGAAAAAATCTCTATTGATTGGTCTAATTCGGCCTGGGGCAGATTATGCAGCCGGGCCCCTATCTCATTTTCTTTCTGGGTAGACCATCAGTTTTTTTTTAATATAGTCCAACTGAAGGGGTTAGCTTGGTACTGGAATGAATATTCATTAAGAATATGAACGTTTCTTTTTCTGAATATCATAAATTATAATATATGAATCAACTACTGTGTGTGCAATGCGACACAATTTTCGAAGATTTATTATCTACACTGTTTAAAGCTTGATGTAATTGGTAAAAACATGTTTTTTTGGGAAGTTTTCTTCATTTGACATATCTATATTAAAAACAGATGTGAACTTTTGTAACAGTTAAATAAATAAATGGATCTATATAATTTTCAACAATAGGTTCAATGAAGCTTTTAAAACGAATTCGGTTTTCTGATCTTGATGGCGGCAAAATCATCTATTATTTTTTAGAAATACAGCTGCCTAGCTAATTGTATACCGGGAGCCCAGGACCGCCTTGACCTATGGGCGAAGTGGTGCGCCGCACCAGGGCGACACACCGGTAAGGGCGGCAAATCACCGATCTTTTTTGCACTCATAAACATTGCCTTCTACCTTTAACTTACTCCTTCAACAAGAGTAATATAAATAAAATAGGTGCTGCTTTCTGCGGCCATCTTTTTTTAAGGGTGAATATACATGCACCCGTTTTTACCTACTAACTAAACTACATACATAAAGGAAAAATAGATGTTTGAAGTTTCAGTCTTGCCTTCCTGCTTATGAACAAAAATATGTTTTTCCAATGAAAAGGGAGCTCCTGAGGGTTGCCTTTCACGTGAAAAATATAGGTATTTTTATTTTTTCTTTTAAAACTCTAAGGTAGGTGGGTACCTTATTAATTATCATGATTAAGAGGTTAACTATATGTAACAAGAGATGTACCTGAATATTTTTGCTTAGAAAATCCTGCTGCTTATTTTCTTCACCAATAAATTATACAAAAACCTGAGCGCTGGACCGAACCGCCGCTGCCGCCCTCTGCTCTTCAGGAAAAAACCTACGAAAACAAAACGTGCGTTTTCTAAAAAGTCCTACTGAGAGCTGCCGATGCACGATGCACATTTTCATACTGCCTTCCGGACGGTAAGCTACGGATGCACTAGATATAGTATTAATAGTTGAAGTGTTTCTAACGTTTAAAAATTGAGAAAATGGTCAGTAAGCAATTTTTCTTATTTGATAGGTTGGTAGGTACCTATTTTGCAAATGGCGTATTTAGGGCGTACAGCAAGCACGAAAAAATGTATTATTATTTATTTTATTCCTTTAATTAAGATTTTTCTTTTATATTCAAGAACTTCTAAATTTTTATCAGAAATAGGCACTTTTTTCAATTGTCTGATGCCCAAGATTGATATACAGATCCGCCCTTGTAAAAAGCTATTTTTTTTTGTGAAAAAAAGAAGTGAAATCATAGATTTAATAGGACGCCATTTCTAGCTCTTGCACCTGGGCGCCCTTGACCCTTGCGGCGGACCTGCGGGAGCCCATAACACTTTTTTCATGTATCATTACTTACCGCTCATATCTTAAATTCCATAAATATGTGTCCGACATCACAGAAATCGCATAGCCGACCAAAATCCGTGGCAACAATATGCTGCGCCGGCGTGCTCAAAGTGTTTCGATAATCCAGATTTTGGAATCATAAGCTTCCGTTCGGCATACATTGCAAATGACTATTAAAAAAACAATAATTAGACGGAAGTAAATGCCGAATATGTAGGGTGGCTTTTGTAAAAAAAAAATCCAAAAATTATAACTTACCGTTCGGCATTTCGTTAATATCCCTAATTATTCACTATAATTCAAAACAATACGGTTGCCGAACATTTTGGTTCCCTAGGAGTCTAGCCGTACCTGCGCACTTCCGTATTTCCGGTGTCATTATGTGTGACATCATAACTTACTTTTTCAAATTTCGATACTAACTTAAAAAAATGGCAATTATTGTGAATTAACTATTGCCGAACAAATAAAATAGCTATGTTGGATGCAAGAACATCTGCAAATTGCGGATCTTATGTTCAAATAAAATAATCACAACTTACTGTTCGGCACCTATTTCACTGTACAGATGTTTATTGATAATACGCAATTTATCAATTTATATGATAAAATAATAGCTACAAAGAGAATCATAAAAAATATCGTATTTATAGCGCCACTGTATCCACTGCGGCATCCTTGTTAAACGGCATCCTTGTTATTTTTGAGCCAATCAAATGGCCGAAATTTCAAACAGAACCAATCAGATCAGTTTTATAGTGATAAAACGTCTTTTCGCCATTTTATACCTACTGATAAAACCGCAGTCTATTCGATATTTTTTTGCAATAAAACGCATACTGTCAAAGCTATATGCCTAGCCTACACAATTATTTGGTATGAAGTAATTCAAAGATGTAGGTCGTCTTGGGTTCACTTCATAGTTGGATGAAATGATAATATAATTTAACGATATCTTTTTTCATTGGTTAATCAAAGAGTCATCAAATGCCACTAGCATAAACTTTCTTTCATGAAAATTTAACGATCCACTTATGGTTACAGCTATTTTACGAATTCATTGAGGTTGAACACATTACACTCAACGAAGAGAACATTTTATTCGTACCAACAACCAATATTTTGAATTATCATTTCTATACATCAACTATCACTGAAAGCGCGGTGCGAAATCCTAAAACTCATCTCAAAAGATTGTTCATTGCTCATACCACAAATTTAATTGAATATATGGTATTTTGAAATAAAGCTACTCAGATGTTACTTACGTGAGTTGGAGAAAGATATATTGTTTCCTACATTCCACACAAACGAACAAACTGACTGTTGCATTTATCCGAGTTTAAAAGAAAAATACTCATAAGTTACGTGAGATGGAGAAAGATGCATTGTTTTCTAAAATGACAGACAAACGAACGAACCTTATAAATGTCTGCTGGAGCAGGTGGAACTGAGAGAGATAACGTTTACTCTCTTTGGGTGGAACTAATTCCGTCTCGCTTTTATTCTCGTTACTTGTACATTTAACATTTCTTTCGAATCATTAAGAATGAATTAATCTTTAAAACGATTCCTTAGATTTTGGAACGAGAATTGTTGTAACTTTCCACGTTGAAAATTCGAATATAACATGATTTCTGGTAGTTTGATTCAGTTTTAAATGTGATTGGAAAAATATTCTCATCAAATATCATTCGTGCTAGAGGATTGTATTGTATTTTTTTTTGCCCTCAAATTTAACTCATGCAATTTGCTGCCTTATTATCAAAGATTCAATAACTCAAGCTTCGCTTTCGTGGTTTAATCACATAAAGTTATATGAAGTAAGTAATATCTATAGTACTTACCTACATAATTTTTTTTTCCTGAAATCCTTCATTACGGACTGCCCGCAATGGTCCACACCTCAAAACTTTGAAATGACGGAGATTTTCCAATATTTTTCAACAAAACAACGTTTTTTGAACAATTCTCTGAATGAAAGAATGGCTTCATATTGTGTGGATAGGTGTAGCGTGAACAAAGCTCCCGAGATGCCCCCACAGAAAAATATCCAATGGATTCAAATCCGGAGACCGCGCTACCAATCCATCCCTTGGGAAAATATGGTTCAGGTAGTCCCGCACAATCAAACTGAAATGAGAAGGAGCGCCGTCATGCATAAACCACATATCTCTTCGGGTTTGCAAAGTCCATTCAAATAGTTCTGAACTCCAAATAACGTTAAATCCATTCAATCGAGCATGTAGAACAAATGGTCCTATACAGGGTTATCATATATATATATATATATATATATATATATATATATATATAATACTGACAGGGTTACGGCGAAACCTCCATTTTGATGACGTCTAATGTGTGCCAGAATAGCCAACTTTATAGAACTTTCGAAGAGTAGGATGGATCTATATCTTGGCTGAATGCCCCGAAAAGAGATAAAATGAATGAAAAATACATCAAATCAATAAATTTTTGTATAATGTATTGTTAAGACTTCAAAGAACAATATTTAAGACGACCAGAAAGATCCTTTAACGTAATTATCTTTAGGAAATGAGTGAAAAGTGATTAAATTTGCATTCACTCGTATTGTTCGTACAGCTTTTCAGACTACATGTGGTTCCAGGCATTTTCTCGTAACTACGAAACACAATTATTACTACTGCACGATACACTGTCTTGGTAGATGAGGATGAATTAAACCCTACTGGAGTTATTGATCAACACACTTTATGTTCAAACTGAAATAAACAAGGCGTTTGAAACACTTACAATCAAAAAAACAAGGATAAATACAATACAAACAACTAAATAATTCGTATATGTTAGCAGCAGTGGCTCATTTACCTCACCTTACGTCTGGTCACCCGAACTCTTATAAAGCTCTTTTATGCACGACCGGGCGTAAAGTAGCACTTTAGCGCCCGGATTTGAGGGCGTAAAGTACCACTTTAGCGCCCGCGGACTACTTCATCGCCCGGCGGGCGATAAAATCGTTGAACAGGCGCTTAAGTGAATTTCAATCTCATATCGATAAAAATCTATATTCCGATGGATCAACCCAAAACATTATTAACAATAATATAACGAAAACAATAAACCTAAAACAATTTAAAAAATGAATTATAACTTAATATTGACAATACAATTAGAACAGTTATTTATGGAAATATCTGGATTTGTTGTTTTCTGTTGTTGCAGATAGTTACTGATTTCAACTGATTCCTCATTACTAGAAGTCTGAAGAGAATGCATGTTATTATCTGGTGTTTCAGAGTAGTGACCAATATTTTCAGATTGTCTGAAATGGCTAGTAGGAGGCTCATCATTTTCTACAATTTTCTTATCAATCTTCAGCTTATTTGCAACTGAATTTTCAATATAACCTTCCGCAACAGTCGTCGACTTCCACCCAGCATGTCTTTTAATGTTGATTATATCCTCGCCTGCTAACATAGTTGCTGAGGAACGTCTGAAGCAGTGACCAGTATATTCTTTCGCATTAGAAATACCTAGGTATTCTGAATGGTATTTGACCGAATGTATTTTTTCCGATAACCTGTCTCGTACACTTGCCATTTTTATAATATAAAAAAAACGCTTCTGATCATTCTGATCTCGCAAGGAAGAATATTTTCTGTAAAAATCCAAATAACTTGGCGATTTCTGTTCATTATCGATTACAGTAAATACTCGATCTATCTTCGTTTTGGTTTCTCGTATAGTTATGAGTAAGGATATCTCGAAATCTTGAATGTCGTCCACTGTGATATTTGACAATTCTTCGCGGCGACATGCTCACAAATACCAAAAATCAGTGCTACCTACAATAAATTCTCAGATTAACATACTGAACATTGAGAAAACATGAAATTAGAACTTACTTTCATCATAAGATACAAATCGTCTGGTGCTTCCCTCAAAAATAACTCGATTTCTTCTCTGCTTAGAATCTTCGATTTCTTTGGTTTATAACCATCGAATTTTCGTTTCAAAAAAGCTATCAATCTTGCGTATCTACTGATATCTATATTATCATGTACATTTAAAGTAGTTTTCAGCATGGAATAATATGACCACATGGTAGAGGGCTTACAATATTTAGATTTTTCCAAGAAAATAGGCAAGAAGTACAGTCTCTGTGTATTTCTTATTTTTTACATTTTTCCCGTTGCACCACCTCACGAATTCTTCATACACCTTGTTGTATATTTTCTTGGATTTACTTGGCAATAAACTCAATTTCGCATCCTCAGCTGCTTTACTTATTTCTGGTGGAGTACAATTCACACTTTCTTCGTCGCTTGAATCTATTTCAAAATCAGTAATAAATTGTCTGTGATCACAAAAATTGACAGCAAATATGGCTACTAGCCTATATAATCTTATTTCGAAAAATTGACTGAGTTGCCATGGTAACATTCATTCCATCAGTTCTTGATTTATTCTGTTTCCGATATGATATGGATATACATCCTCACGGCAGCCTTGATGTATTTTTATCATGTTCTAGATATAAAGGGGTATCTATCTACATGACATCAAATATACCGGTCGTGCATAAAATTTTGTATGTATTTCAGGCGTAATTTGCTTTTATGGACCTAGGCGTGTTAATAGCCCTCGCTATCGCTCGGGCTATTACTTACACGCTGCGGTCCATGAAAGCCTATTTCACGCCCTTGATACATAAATAACTATTATGCCGTAACCCAGTCAGTATTATATATATATATATATATATATATATATATAAATATATATATATATATATATATATATATATATATATATAATAGCCCTGGTCCTATGCGTTGATTTCCTATGCTACCAGCCCAAATATTCCATGGGGATTTTTTTTTTGGCCTATATGTGAAGATTGTGAGAGTTGATAACTCTATCTCTACTGAAATCTACTTCATCAGTGAATAAACCCCGTTTAATACAAGTCATATCTTCTCTTTGTTTACCCATGAACCAATTGGCATGTCATGCAGTCATGCTGGAAAACCTTGAGGTGTCATAGCATGTATAGTATTTCTAATCCCAATTGGACCGACATAAAAAGTTTCGGGGAGGAATTCTCTTTGCAGATGCCGCCTTGATATAGGCGTCGTATATTATTTTTCAGTGGTATTTTTTCAGTTACTTATTCTTACAATCATAGCAATTGATCACCCCATGTAAAAGTAGACACATGTTATCTTAACTGAATTTTATTATTTGTTTCGAAAGGTCTCCAGAAAGCCATATTGATAAAATTATTTTCAATGTATAATTCCTAACCTCACCAACACACGGCACTGATTAAGGAATATTGTGAACTCGGTAAATCATGCGGCTTCAGTTAACATGTGTCCAATCCAGCTAGCCGAGCTTTTATTACTCAAATATATTTGATAGCGCCTTTACTAATAATCTGGGCAACTAGATACACACGCCAGAACTTTTTTATGATTGTACCAGGAACACTTTGAAAGTAAAAACACTGGTGGTATATAAATTTCCCATTTGCCGGGCAGTGCGTCTGAACACTCCTCGTAGTGCTCTTATTTTTATTGCCGTTCCAATTGGGATTAGAATAACCCTTCTGGATATGATATATGGGAGCAGTTGTTCTCTAATGATTCTGTGAATACTGATTTGGATGTATGGAACTGTTCTGATAGATTTGTTATGCTCATGGAAGGATCATCAGCGACAGCTTCCAAAATATTTTTATCCAATACAACGGTACGTACAGTTCTAGGCGGGCCCCTCATCACCTCGTTTTGGCAAAAATGTACTTATAATATCGAGAAAAATCGACTGAACATGCTGAAATGAATTATTTATCAGACATACCTGTCTCTCACAAGCTGCGATCGACACGCTCGGAAGTTTCTCTTGCCGGTAGCAACCGATTGGGAAAATGTACGGTAAAGACGGCGGGCCTCTGCATTATTACAGAATGCTACTCCATAAAATATTCCATATTCGTTGAAAGTAAATTGTTCGACCTCTTCACTTCACTCCGAACGAACGTCAAAATATCCTCTACAATATTGATATTACGGTGGCAATCATATGACAACGGCCTATTTATCGCGAGCAGAATACTATACTTTTTCTGTTACTTATATAAGGACTATTTGAAAATAAGATTCATTTGTGAAGGAAATCCTGGAAGAGTGTATTTCATTGAATTGCATAATAGGAATTTTTTATTGAATGAAAAAATCTATGATTATATTTCGAAAAATTTCATAACATAAACAAAATAATTTTTTGTTAACGAAATTAATAGTAAAATTGGAACAGTTGGAAATCATAACTGAAGGTATCGAGGATTCTAGGTCCAAATTCACATTTCCATTTTTCATTTCCGAAGTGTTCTGTGCAATAAATGTTTGTGAGATGTTGCTGGTACTGGTAGACGGTTTCATTGAACCCAAGATTTTTTCTGAAGTATTCATTTTATTTTTCATCGAATCATATATGTATCCTTCCGCCACAGATGTTGACTTCCACCCTCCATGCCTCTTCAAAGAAGTGATGTCTCCACCCGCATCCACTAGCAGGGTGGCAGATGATCTACGAAAGGTATGCCCAGTATATAGTTTTGGATTTGGAAGTTTCAAAAATGTTGCGATTTGTTTTCCCATGGCTCCGAATTTATTTATTCCAATTCTTTGATTGGTGCATTTACCTTTCTGATCATTCAAAAAAAAGAATCTGTTAATATATTACTGGGTCGTAGCGTGATATATTTGATACAAATATGGCGAAAAGGCTCAGTTATGGTGAATTTCCGAACAATTTTCAATTTGGTGTTTGGTATAGTGACTAATATAGCCGATCCAAGATCTTCCAAGTCCCTATTTTCATAGAGTGCATTTCATTCGCACGACAGGCTCCCATGATTCCCATGATCAGGGCAACCTAAAAAAAGTTACATAAAAAATATTTCCAATTTTCGTTATTTTATTGAATTTCAAACAGTTTGATAATCAGTGGTTGGAAAAAAAAACCTCACCGGCGTGATGCGAACTCACGATCACTGGATTGAAAGACCAGAGCTTAAGCTATGTGCTACCAAGGTGCTTGCAAATTGAATTGACATGAAGCCATTCAAGTTCCTAACTAGGGTCTCTCATTTTGTTAAGTGAACTTCTGAAAAAATATCAATTTCTTACCTTTGTCGCAAGATATATTTCGTCAGGTGCTTTGTCTACGAATGAATTTATTTCATCTGGGGTGAATGTTTGAGCCTTTCTTGGTATATAACTATCGGATTTGCGTTTCAAAAACGCACGTAATTTTGAATAACGTTCTATGTTGACGTCGTGGTTGATTAGAATGATACTTCTTAACATTGAATATTGTATCCAAAGCGAGGACGATTTATATTTTTCAGCTAATTGGGAAAATATGCTAGAAGTAAATTTTCCGAAAACTAATTCATATTATTTTTCTTTCGCCAATCCATGAAAATTGCATATATCGTCTCATATTTTTTTCTGGATTTATTTGGTAATAGATTTGAAGATGTTATTTTTGCCGCACTACAAATTTCTGGTGGGGTACACTCCTTGTCACTTTCAGAATCCATCTTTTCCTTCTTGTTTTTCGTTAGGAAATATAATATTTTACAAAACGAACTGTCAATTCAATGATTATGACGTTCGAGAACAAGTTTGAAGTTGTTAAATTCTCAAGGCATACTTGCGAATGGAAACAATTCGAACACAACTGCACAGTAATGAATATGCTCATCTGTGATTGGTTCGAACCTGTTGAGTAATGGATCATTACCTACTCGAATAGTTCATTACTTATCAAGAAATGGTAATATAAATACTTTTTTAAAAAAATAAAGTTAATTCAATAATAATATACAATACATTATCAATAAATAGATGACAATACAGAATTGAAGGATATATAATGAATTATCAATAATCTTGATGGAAATACACCTAGGCATGTAGATGCCTGTTTTGTGCCATTTTTCACATACTTAGATTATCCCAAGAATGGCTTGAATATTCATGATCTTACAAAATATAGTGGTTGTGGTAAATTATGTGGTTACAGTAATGTGATATTTCTGCCTGTATGTTTTGAAACATAATACAAATAAAATAAAAAATTAGTGAAATAATATAAATGCACTAGACTCAAGAGATCCATATCTTCCAACAGCGTTTCCATACGAAACTTCCAGTTATTGGAGTGAGTTCCTTCTATACTTCACTTCCTCGTCAGATATTTTAACACAACTTTAATTCGGCTGATAAATTTGCTATTGCGATGGGTTCACTGGGGCCATAACCTGATAGAATTAGCAGAATTGCACTGAATAATATCAATATTTTCAAAAGAAAAAGCGGAAAATAACTATATATTACTGACAAGTAAAATAACATACGATCATGGCATTTATATTATAGTGTTATTGAACGAAGTACCGATTCTAATAGAACGTTATACAGAATTAACATGTTTTTACAAGAAAGTAAATCTCTGAGAGTGAAAAATGTTAACATTGGAATTCTTATTCTTTTTATGATATGAGAAATGTGTTCGTGCTATCCCAGATGTTGATCAATTATGATTCCCCGATATTTTATAGTGTTGTTTTTATTATTTCTGGACAATCAAGTACATAGTTTACTTTTGGTGAAAGTTGGCTTGTGTATACCGGGCGTATTATTACGGGGTTGATCACGTCAATTTAGGAAAAACTTTTTAGTCCTTATTGCCATATATGCGTTTTTTTAGTTTTTTAACTTTTTAGTCCATATTGCTACAGAAGACTAAAACATACTTAGGGAGAAAAACTCTTCGATTGATTCATCCACATGAGTTGGAAGTTATTAATAACTAAATTTTGGCGAATAGGCTGAGAACCAGGGCATTCGCCATATCTTTGAATTGTAAATTATTCTGAGAACGGCCTCAGTGCATTCACCATATTTTACTAGTAGCCACTGAAGAGTTCCACTATTCACCTCCTGGCTACATCATCGGATCAGCTCCAATATACCAAATTATAGTATTGTCATACCAAGTTCCATTTCGATACGACAATTAGAAGTAGGTTCAAATTGACTACCACGATTTGATTACATTGTTTGTTACAAGTGAAGCTAATACAAGCTGTTAATAATAATAAATATTAGGTTGAGAATGAAATACTGAAAAACTAAAGGTTGTATTGGGTATCCTCTTGCTCATAGGAGAGGACGAATGCTTCTCCACTTATAAGGAATTTTGGGAATATCGGTAATACTCTGGAGTCATTGTACTTGTACCATGTGCCTGCATAAGGGTGCTTACAGTAAGCCGTGTAGTGTCCGCTATAGATTGTTTCACTATGGTTGGACACAGCATATAAGTTGTAAAGACACGGGGCTACGTTATCTGCTACATAATTTCTCATATCTAAACCTTCGAGGAGAAAGTCAATGGTGGCATTTAGTTTTCCCATAAATCTCCCCATCGACGACAATCGTTTCAAGTGAATTACTAATATTTTGGGGAACTTATGTATAGATAATGACTTTGTGCATTTTATCATTTCCTTACAATTAAAACAAGTTGGTTTCTCTTCGCCGTCCAAAATTTCTTCCCTGGTAAACGAGTCTAAACATTGTGAAAGACTGAGCTGGCCAGTATTCTGTGGAATATGAAGTGAAAGGTCCCAGAAGGGGTCAAAAGAGACAGAACAATAGCCGCATGAAATACGATGATTTTAGTTGACCAACAAAATTATCAATAATTTTCGAGTTATCCATTCTTGACCAAGCCTCCTGTGCCTTTTCATGGTCACTCAATATTTCATCGATTTCTTTCAAGTAATATGTCTAAAAACCCTGGTGGATGAACTGATTCGATATTGTTTAGATTTTCGAGGGGACACCACCTGTTACTTCAACAGAGCTTATTTCTGTGGTAGATGGCGCCGTCCAAAAATGTTTGTTTATATTATCGGTTAATGTCAGAACTTAATTTCTGACAGCAGAATCTTATGTGAAATTATTTTCAGTGTTTTGTCGGTATCTATGCGTTTTCCATCTCTTTGATTTGAAATCTTGCTTAGCTTGTTCCTGAGTTTGTTCTTTAAAAAAATCACTCATCAGTTCATCAGTTCGCGAGGAATTGTTTATTTTGAGGTAGTGTAATGTGTAAGGAAAATTTTTGTGGAATGGGCCACATTTATAATTTGTATGTACAGTATAAAGCCGCAGATTCGAATATTCACCTGTATTCAGTACCAAAAGCAAGTACAAATTGACTAATAATGATATTTTTATAGTTCATCATATTGTATGCATTGAATTTGATATTTTCTGCAATTTAATGACAATTCCGTCTGTCAAAATGCAGTCAATCTCAAATTCGAATGGTACAAAATACGAAAAACAACACAACAGTGCTTTCTTCGTGCAATGTTCGGGAGGGGGGGGGTGAAGTTTGACAGATGTCTCTTTTCAACCAATAGCAAAGCTAGAATTAGAACCCGCGAACAGTTCGTCTCAAAAAGAAAGCTGAGGAAAGATCGCACGGAACTTGACTTGCAATTTGTCTGTTGAATGCCCTTGAAAAACTGTATCCAAAACAGTCAAAATTAACTCTCCAACTGAAATCTGTAAAAAATTAAAAACATAAAAATGTCAAAGTTGAAAACTTTGCCATTTGATTTCAAAATTTTTCTGATGGATTAGAACTGAATTCGAGGGAGCAACGCAACGAAAGAATCAAGTGAAGTCTATAGTTGGAGCTTTCCATCGTTTTCCACTCTGGCGCTACGAATGTTTCATTTTTATTAATTTTTTAATAGCAACGTACGTGTGAAAATGTGGCTGTGACCGAGCCTCGGGAGAATGGGGTTATTTTGAAATAAAACATTTCTAAGGCTGTACTGAGTCAATTTGATCGGTCAATTTAACAGTCAATTGACCGCTCAATTAACTGGAGTCAACTATCTCACTTGATTGATTGACTGTTGAATTGACAGATCAAATTGACTTCGTAGAGCCCTAAAAATTGTATATTTCAAAATAACCCCATTCTCCCAAGGCCCGTGCTAGTCAAGTTCTGGGGCGTCACACAGCTGATGATTTTTTTACATCCATCTTCAATTAATATTTTGTTCATTAATGTACATGCACTTGTATAATTTTCAGAATTTCCGGTTCCACAAGAAATTAAAAGGAAAACATCCATTTCTTTCTCAAATCCACTTACTTTCTATAAGAGGCAATTTTCCAGAAATAGTAGTTTATGTAACAAGTACGCGAAGTGAGGATTTAGCGGACAAATCGGAATGTTTACAGACGAGACGCCAGCCGAGTCCGAAATATGAAGATGATGTCCGCTAAAGCCATTTCGTACGTGTAATTTTTGTATTAGCGAAATACTTTTTTAGTGTACCGAAAAAAAAGTTATTGAAGAGGCTGCTTGTGGCCGAGGCAGGATAATCTTGAGTTTGCTTGAAAGTTTCGCGGCCATGGCATACATACAATTTTTCGTGCAATCGTCAAAACTATTGAACTAGGTAATTGTAAATGAATATATTATTGCATTAAAATCAACAGCAGTTCAAATTATTCCATAAAATCACAGTGTTGCTATGGAATTGATATGTTTGAATATATACAAAATATTTTGACAGTTCTTGACAAAACGCAAATATTTCTAATACTGATATTTCAGTGTCTTGCACTCCTCCAGAGCTAAAAAGTATTGTAAACTCGGCAATTTCAGTTTTAATACCTGAAAAATAATATAAGTAAGTATTTGTTGTTAATTTAAAGATTAATGCTGTATTCAATAACAAATAATTCTTATCATTGTCGTATTTCAGAAATGTCAAATTTGGAAGTGACGTTTGGTTTGGCGGCCATTGCTATGGATACAGGCCGCGAAATTAAATTTCACGAAATATTTATTTGTATGCCAAGGCCGCGAAATACCTTTTCAGCGTCCCGAAAGAAAAGTTATCGCCGAGGCCGCTTGCGGCCGAGACAGGGTAATCTTAAGGTCCCTAAAAAGTTTCATTCTATTTTTCGTGCAGTCTTCAAAATTATTAAACTAGATAATTGCAAATAAATATATTATTGCTTTAAAATCAACAGCAGTTCAATTTAATTAACAAAGACTGGTTTCGGATCCCACTATAAAAGGTAAGGCCCCCGTGTTCTCAACTCGTACAGGTTTTCATTAACTTCTGAAGGTTGGTCACAATGTTGCTATGGAAATGATATATTTGAATATATACAAAATATTTTGACAGTTCTTGACAAAACGCCAATATGTCTGATACTGATATTTTCGTATCTTGCACTTCTCCAGAGCTAACAAGTATTGTAAACTCGGTGCTTTCGTTTAAATACCTGAAAAATGTGAAAGTTAGTAAGTATATGTATTTGTTGTTAATAAAAAAATGCTGTATTCAATGAAAAATCATCCTTGTCATTGTCGTATTTTAGAAATGTCAAATTTGGAAGTGACGTTTGGTTTGGCGGCCGTTGCTATGCTGTGTTGAGAACGCCAAATACTCACTTTGTGTGCGATTGCACGAAATAGTTATTTGTATGTCAAGGCCGTGAAATACCTTTTTAGCGTACCGAAAGAAAAGTTATCGCCGAGGCCGCTTGCGGCCGAGGCACGATTATCTTGATGTCGCTGAAAAGTTTCGCGGTCATGGCATACACACTATTTTCCGTGCCATCGTCAAAATAATTAAACTAGATAATTGTAAATAAATATATTATTAATGAAAGAAAAAGCCATATGAAGGGAGAGAAAATAAGAAATGAAATGCATAAAGCACACAAAGTCGTCTTCAATCAATCAATCAATCAATGTACTTTATTGTCCAAGAAAAAAATATTCTTATTGACAAAGCTTTCTATAATCTAAAATGAGTATATAATTAAATTTGTATATAATTAAATTTGACAAATAGTATTCTTCATAACACAAGTTGGCAAATACAAAAATTTATCACAACACAAGAAAGTGAGCATCATTGTAAAAATATTCTTATGTACATAGCTTTCTATAATCTAAAGTGAATATATGTATTATTAACTTTGCAAATAGTATTCTAGTACATGAAACAAGTTGACAAATACAGAAATAAAAAAAATAATTATTACAATACAAGAAAGTGAGTATCATCGTAAAACTCCTGTAGGGTATAATAGGATTTGAGCAAAACTATTTCTTTGACTTTTTTTCGAAAAATATGGTGTTTGGAAATTTCTCTCAAACAGGGTGGCAAATTGTTATATATCTTTTTACTCTCATACATTATAGATTTTTTGTCAATTCTAAGTGGGGGATGGGGAGAGGTAAGTTTTTTCTCGTTATTTGGCGAGTATTATGGTTTGTTCGAGTGCGCTCAGTATCGGAGACGTTAGACTTGTGCTTATGCTCCAAACATAGAGTTTCAAGTATAAAAATGGAAGTTACTGTCGAAATTTTGTGCTTTATAAATAACGGTTTACAATGGTCGGTGTATTTAGCTCTGGACATGAATCTGACTGCTCGTTTCTGCAGGACGAAAACAGTATCGAACAATTGCTTCACAAAAGGTTCAATATAAATTGAAACACAATTGGTATACTGACAGGCGAAAAACAACTACTTTCCTAGCAAATACCACGCAGAACGTTGAATGATATTCACCTGACAATCCATGCAAACTTCCATATAAATGGATATTGTTCGCAAAGTTTCTTTCTGATAAGCTCGATTATGTTTAAATTCATGTCGTGTCCGCCTAACAATCCGCATACCGGTTTCAGGCTGTTTGGCCCTCATCAGTACGGAGTAGTCACCAGCCAGAGGATCCGGAGAGCTCTAGCCGAAGCGAGACACAACATAAATAAAATCATCATCGAGCTTAAAACATCTTTAGGTGCGTCGGAAAAGATAACTTTTAAACGGCAGCAGCTAGTGACAGAAAGAAACACTCCATAATTTCTCCTACCTCGATTGGATTCTAAATAAAAGATTCCTTCTCAGTAGGAGTGGCTCAATTGCCCGACTGGCATATTTAATGAAATAAAAAGCCATATGAAGTGAGAGAAAATAAGAAATGAAATGCATAAAGCACACATAGTCGTCTTCACAAAAGGTTCAATATAAATTGAAACACAATTGGTAGACTGACCGGCGAAAAACAACTACTTTCCTAGCAAATACCATGCAGAACGTTGAATGATATTCACCTGACAATCCATGCAAAATTATTGTCACAATTCATATTGAAAATCATGTTCATTTTCGATATCTCTTACCGACAAAAGAAAAATGACACTTGTGAGTATTTAACCTGATTTTGAAAGTTTTGGGTCTGTTGAAGTTCGAATTTCCAAAACTCCATCAGAATAACTTTCTTATCCACAAGAAATAACCTTTAATCATTTTCAATTTCTATATAAGTATATCAAAAACATTATTAATTGTACTGTATTTTCTCATCTTCAGTTTAATACTATGAAAAAGTGCTTGCACCTTTTCCAATTCAATTTGAATCATTGCAGATAGAGTTTTTTTATTTCCAATCAGAATTTCAGTATTCACAAGAAATCAAGAAGTATACATCCTTCTTTATAACCGTTGACTTCGAGAAGGATCTCTACGGATAAAAACGAATATATTCTTATCGTAGAAAAAATAACTGAAAAATCTCCTGAATAATTCATATAAAACCAACAATATCTACATGCCATATTTGAGAGATTGTCGCGCCGAGTTGTGTAACTTCGTTGAGAATACCTATAACGCATTCATAATACTCGAAAAGGAATTTTTCAACAGCGATAAAGATGACTGGCTTGAGTGAAATGTGAAGATTGTTCGATATTTCTTTCAATGCCATTCACTAGTTCAAATTAACTCCGTCTATTTATGTAGCTATCTGTGAAGAAACAACGAAGGCGACTTTTTATAGGGTGATTCAAACCGTCGATATAGTCGATAAAGACATTCTTTCAAGGGATCGCAACCTTCACTTGCGGGTGATGCCACACCTACAGGAAACATTTGTTGCGTTATTTATGTATGGTGTTCTCAAAACCATGCGGTGCTTTCAATAAATATTAGCCAATTTGTCAGTATGCCACCATACCCAAATAAATATACTATTATTATATTACTATTCCCTCGCCATTTTTTAAACTATAGAATGCTACAGAATATCAGGCATATTTTTTTTTGGCAATGAATTTAATGAAAATACCACAAGCGTTCTGGATCACTTTTATTTATGGGTAATATTGCTTGCTTGGAAAGGCGCATCAAATTATAAACGATCCCGATCACTTCAATAAGAAATATCATATGAACATGATGGTAATTATAATCAATGTGTTCTATTTTCGAAAATCTCAATGTCATGCAATGAGATGTAGGAAAACTAATATATCAATCAAATCAATAGAAATGCACCTCACATATCATGAGCCCTGAACCCAGACACATTGATTACGATCCGAGGACTAGGCACATATCTCATATTTAGAGTGGGTATCTTGAAAGTATGACAACTTCATTCCAAATAAATTTCAAAATGTCACGTCATGGCGATGCGAATGTTCAAAGTATAAATGCGCTAATCAAAGAAATAATTCCCAGAAATGCAACCTACAGTCACAAATATATTTGGGGAATATTTATGGAATTTTGTTGCGAACGAGAATATGAATTAAATGAACATAGAAGCTTATAAGAATTTTTTTATTTTTATTTATTAACGGGTAGTCCCAATTACAATATATTGATGAACAGTAATATAACCTAAAACTATCTTAAAACCTAGAATAAAATGAAATAAGACAAAAAAATATAATCTAAAGAATACAAAATACCAACACTAATATTAACAAAATGAGAATTCAATTTTATGAGAGCAAACGATTCAATTCTGATTTAATAACTCCATTTGAATTGCAGAATAAGTCAACTTGTTGAAATTTGTTTCTAAGCAGTCGAGTTATCGGGGAGAAAAACCCATAATTTGTAGAGTGGAAAGCTATTTCAAATGTCTCTTTGCCAACTCTAGTCTGCCTATTGGCATTCAACTCACTCAGTGATAAAATCTCCTGACAGTCAACTGCACCCTGCAAAATTTTATTTAAGAAACACATGTCAATCATGGTTCTACGATTTTCTAGAGTCAACAGATTCAATCAGTGTGAAAGCAGCCACGAGTTCCAGCCACGAATTTGCGGTGCTTATGTGGATGTGGGTCCGTCCGCCAGTGGTCGTCTACTGATGGTCAGAATTCGTGGCCAGCCATGAAATAAATTATATCGTTTCTGTTAAGAATGCGAGAATGTTTTTTGTCATAAATGTATGCTACCAAGAATGCTAACAAGATGTATATGTCACTCGATATTGTCGGGCAAAATTAACCCTCCCTACCCTATCAATGAATTTCTTTAGGATGATTTCTGATTTTCATAAAAAAGAAGCTCAGATGATTCCTAGATGCAATTTTTCTTCAAAATTGAATATCTATTCAGTGATCGAGTTTTCATATGTATGCTATCAGAATGTATTTTAGTCATCTCCAAATTCTAATCTGATTAAGTCTTCACTTTCCACAACCCTACATAGAGTAACAGGCTTTTTTAATGTAGGTTTCATAGGCCTAGTCCACAAAATAAATATAACCTGAAGTAATCAAATAAACTCTAAAGTAACAAAAATAAGTTAACTCTAAAGTAACAAAAAATAAAAGTATCTCTTCAATAACTAGTAAATAAATAAATAAAATGAAATGCTCTATTAAAAATATAACCAAAATATACCTAAAAAGTTCCGATCAGGTACAAATGTAATATATGTATATATAGATAAATCTATACTTTATTTGTGTGGAACCAAAACAAAAGAACGATTCATTACATGATGATATTTCTTCGTTAGATAGTCAGTTTCAAAAATTTTGCGCACAATGAACATTGTTGATTTTTTATTGTGCAACATGAAGTATGGAATACTCTATTACAAATTCCACATCCGTTCTCGTCTGAAGTTTCCATGACTTCGTATCCACAAACAAGACAAAATTTAATTTGGTCGTTATCCGCAAGTTCCAAGATCATATCCGCCAGTTTCTTCCTAAATTCGTCCATACTTTCATGTTTTAGTAAAGAGTCATTTTTCAGAATTTGCATTAGGAAATGAATGACATAAACTCCGCAATTATATCCGTCTCTTTGTTTATATGAGCAATATTCTTAGAAATAAAATGGTGTAGTTGTCCTGCAGTGAACCAAGATATTTGTCAATAAAAACTTCAAATTTCTCCTTATAAACTGAAACTTCCTTTGGGATGCTATTGTATCTTGGATCGATATATAAGAATGTCCTCTCTGCCATATTAGCTATAGCTAGCACCCAGTGGTCGCGATTTAGAACAGTTCCAATAATTATTGGAAATACTATCATTGAATTATCATCAATTTCCGGAATTTCTAAAAATAACGTATCATCGAGATCATTGCCGCAGTGCATTATAGCGTAGGTTTGATCGGTAGTGAGCAGGACATAAGATTCATTTCGGTAAAATTTTGTTATGGTTGATAAACAATAATTCATCGCAAAATCGGTTAACCATTGGCTCCCATATAATGTTCGGAAATCGTCAACACGCAGTTCAGATGAAAATATTTGTTGAAATTTGTCAACCACATAATTTCCGTATTCATTAGAAATATCATAATATTTATAGTTTTTGACGAGTCCATTTTTAAAGAAGTTTAGAGATGTTCCAAAATTTGACTGATTACGTGCATTATTATTATCTTCAGAGAAACTTATGTTCTTCCTTTTTTTAATATTATGACGCTGAGGATCCACTAACTCTGGAAGAACGAAGGATAAATAAAATTCACACAAAGGTTTCAGCATTATGTTTTCCCAAAATTGAGTGTCGCGTTCTATTCTTATTGAAAAACTACCTGCCCAAGTCCAAATAAACAAATCGCACCATTCCTTTCTGTTATGTTCAATAAACCTTGAATTTGAAAAAAATTATTATGGTTTTCTTTTAATTGATGATTTTTATCAAAATATTTTAATTTATTCGTAGGTATTGATATTTCTGGATTTTCGTATCGAGAACTAAAAGGACATTTAATCTCAACGATACCGTCATCACCTACTGAACCGTCCGGAGAACATGCCAAGTATGGAATTTTTTTATGAACTATGAGGCCTACATCTATCACTGTCCAACCAGTTTTTATCTCGTAATCTGAAAGAGCCTCCCGTTCATACCGATTTCCATGCGCTATAGCTGCTATTTGTGGAGTTTCTCTATACAAAAGCGATCTATTGATGCCCTACTGTCGTCTGATTTTGATTTGATTATTGATCCAAAATTTGAAGATGTGAGCCGAAGTTTTCTTTGGTGAAGCCACAAATCTGATTTCTGTTTCAAAGTTTGTAAGTTAGTACGATCATAATTATTTATTGTATTCAAAAAATCTTGACATTTCTCTCCAACAGTTCTTAATCTGGGTTTTTTCGAAAGTATCGAGGGAAAATCACCATCATTTGTCAACTCATCATCATATGTCAACTCATCATGAGTTTGTTTTAACTGTAATGATCGATTTTTGATATTATTTTTCTGGTTTATCTCGTTTAAAGTTCGTTTCAAATTGGACCCCAAAAAGTTCTTGTCTTTCTGTGTATGATTTTTCTACCACTGCTCAGTGTGAGAATATTCGTCATAAATTGTTATCGCCTATGTGTCCGTTACGCGTTTCTTTAGTTTAGCCTTTGAGGTACAGCTCTGCCTTGGTATATCGGATATAATTTCTTTATGAAGAGAAATTATTTTCTTGCGCAAAACTCTTATGACTCGACTACACTTCTGATTGTATAAATTACCGTTGAACAACTGATTTTTTACTTGGGAAAACCAGTTTTCAACATTAGCATTACTAAATCTACCAGAGTAATCATTTTTATACGAAATTCCAGTCCATAAGGGAAGAAAAGGTAGATATTTCTTTAAAACGAGTCTCGCAAATTCCATGTTGTAATAGCAATTGTCTTCGCCTGTTCCGCTATCTACATGGGAGATAATAATTTTGAACTTTTTTAAAAATAATTGATAAAATGGACTACTCGAATACAAAACATAGGAATCATCAGCTGTTTGAAATTCTGGAAGTTCTGAATCTAATTCAGCCCTTTCTGTTTCCGGAAAATTATCACCTAAATATAATTGTAACAGATTTTCCAATGCTAATTTCATCGTTTTGTCTTGAGTTTTCGAACAAAGGATTTTGACAAAATTTTCGAACCAAACTATAACTTGTTCTAAGTTATTGAAATTGAAACATGCTGCCTGCCATCATTTCCTTCACGTGTTTTTGTACACCTTCATGAACCCCAGTCTTCTTGATATCATTACAAATATTTTTGAATAAGTGGGCGCAACATAAATGAATTGGCGTAATATAATATAATAAAACTAAAATCGGTAACAACCGCTGAAAATATTGGCCACCTTTTGGAATACTGTAAAGAGAATGATTTGAATTTGGCGAGAAAAACACCGATAGATACCATATCATGATTACAATTGATCATTTCCAGAACTGGTACTATACGGTTTCGCACGTTAATCACACCTGCATAATAAAAAACACGTTTTTCGGTAGATGGAAACTGACTATCTAACGAAGAAATATCATCATGTAATGAATCGTTCTTTTTTGTGTTTGGTTCCACACAAATAAACTATAGATTTATCTATATATACATATATTACATTTGTACCTGATCGGAACTTGTTTAGGTATATTTTGGTTATATTTTTAATAGAGCATTTTATTTTATTTATTTATTTACTAGTTATAGAGATATACTTTATTTTTGTTACTTTAGAGTTATATTTTTGTTACTTTAGAGTTATATTTTTGTTACTTTAGAGTTATATTTTTGATTACTTCAGAGTAATATTTTATTGTCGTGGACTAGGCCTACTGGGGAAACCACATTAAAAAAAAATCGCCTGTTACTCTACCGCTAGGTGGTGTGGTGTGGTATTTCTAAGAAATGAATAGAAGGGGTTTTTCCCAAAAGGGGAATATAACTTATAAAGCATTCCTGGTAGCAAACATTTATGAAAAAAAATCTAGATCCACGCGTTTTTTTATGGAAATAGAATTATTCCGAAGAAATTCATGATAGGGGTAGTGGAGGGTTAATTTTTGCCCGACAAAATCGAGTGACATATGTTAAGCATTCTTGGTAGCATATATTTATGGAAAAAAATCCCCATTTTTATGAAAAAAAATACCCATCCACGCGTTTTTTATGGAAATAGAATTATTCCAAAGAAATTCTTGATAGGGGTAGTGGAGGGTTAATTTTTGCCCGACAAAATCGAGTGACATATACATCTTGTTAAGCATTCTTGGTAGCATATATTTATGGAAAAAAATCCCCATTTTTATGAAAAAAAATACCCATCCACGCGTTTTTTATGGAAATAGAATTATTCCAAAGAAATTCTTGATAGGGGTAGTGGAGGGTTAATTTTTGCCCGACAAAATCGAGTGACATATACATCTTGTTAAGCATTCTTGGTAGCATATATTTATGGGAAAAAATCCCCATTTTTATGGAAAAAAATACCCATCCACGCGTTTTTTATGGAAATAGAATTATTCCAAAGAAATTCTTGATAGGGGTAGTGGAGGGTTAATTTTTGCCCGACAAAATCGAGTGACATATACATCTTGTTAAGCATTCTTGGTAGCATATATTTATGGAATAAAATCCCTATTTTTATGAAAAAAAATACCCATCCACGCGTTTTTTATGGAAATAGAATTATTCCAAAGAAATTCATGATAGGGGTAGTGGAGGGTTAATTTTTGCCCGACAGAATCGAGTGACATATACATCTTGTTAAGCATTCTTAGTAGCATATATTTATGAGAAAAAATCCCCATCCACGCGTTTTTTATGGAAATAGAATTATTCCAAAGAAATTATTGATAGGGGTAGTGGAGGGTTAATTTTTGCCCGACAAAATCGAGTGATATACATCTTATTAAGCATTCTTGGTAGCATATATTTATGGAAAAAAATCCCCATTTTTATGAAAAAAAAATACCCATCGACGCGTTTTTTATGGAAATAGAATTATTCCAAAGAAATTCTTGATAGGGGTAGTGGAGGGTTAATTTTTGCCCGACAAAATCGAGTGACATATACATCTTGTTAAGCATTCTTGGTAGTATATATTTATAAAAAAAAATCTCGATCCACGCGTTTTTTTATGGAAATAGAACTATTCCAAAGAAATTCATGATAGGGGTAGTGGAGGGTTAATTTTTGCCCGACAAAATCGAGTGACATATACATCTTGTTAAGCATTCTTGGTAGCATATATTTATGGAAGAAAATCCCCATTTTTATGAAAAAAAATACCCATCCACGCGTTTTTTATGGAAATAGAATAATTTCAAAGAAATTCGTGATAGGGGTAGTAGAGGGTTAATTTTTGCCCGACAAAATCGAGTGACATATACATCTTGTTAAGCATTCTTGGTAGCATACATTTATGAAAAAAAATCCGATCCACGCGTTTTTTATGGAAATTGAATAATTTCAAAGAAATTCATGATAGGGGTAGTGGAGGGTTAATTTTTGCCCGACAAAATCGAGTGACATATACATCTTGTTAAGCATTCTTGGTAGCATATATTTATGGAAGAAAATCCCCATTTTTATGAAAAAAATATACCCATCCACGCGTTTTTTATGGAAATTGAATAATTTCAAAGAAATTCATGATAGGGGTAGTGGAGGGTTAATTTTAGCCTGACAAAATCGGGTGACATATACATCTTGTCAAGGATTCCGCGTAGCATACATTTATTACAAAAAACATTCTCGCATTCTTAACAGAAACGATATAATTTATTTCATGGCTGGCCACGAATTCTGACCATCAGTAGACGACCACTGGCGGACGGACCCACATCCACATAAGCACCGCAAATTCGTGGCTGGAACTCGTGGCTGCTTTCACACTGATACAGATTCAATTGTTCCCGAATAAAGTTGTAAGAATAATCGCCCCTTTTCAGACCCAACTTGTATGCACAGACCCTAAGGAATGTATTTTGTACATCTTCAATGTGTTTTATATGAATGTCATAATATGGGCACCAGATTATTGAACCATACTCTAATAGCGACCTCACCAGTGAACAGTATAACAATTTTAGAGTTTCCAAACTGAAATCTTTACAAGTTCTAATGATGAAGCCCAACATCTTGAAGGATTTTGATATCATATACTCATTATGAGCTTTGAAGTTCAGTTCGGTATCAAACATTATTCCTAAGTCTTTTATAACTGATGTCCTTTCAATAGATGAGTTATTGATCTTATAATCATGGTAAACTAGATTATTAATCCTGAAGAATGTTTGACAGTGACATTTGGAAATATTAAGGTCCATAGAATTGAGAACACACCAATCATAACATTTGGATATATCTTCCTCTAAAAGTGTAATATCATTTGTAGAAGCGATGGATTTAAATATTTTCATATCATCGACAAAGATGAGGAACTTACTATTGGCGTTGATACTAAAAGATTGGGCGGTAAATATGAGAAAGAAATTTAAAGAAGCAACGGTGAAGACAATGTGGAACGTTTCGTGCAAAATTTTGCAAGAAAAGTACTATAATGACTATAATATTATGATTGACCCGTTTAACAATATCGTATTTAAACCAGCTCGAGATGCCCGCGATGCAATCAGGAAGAAACTACAAGCAGATCCATGTAAACGTAAGTCCAGTTCAGTTCTGTTGAATTTGTTTGAAGTTAACAAAATAATATTGCTATGGGATGAAAATACTCCTGAAGGTCTTATGCGTAAATTTTACCATATTGCTGCTGTAGAATTAGCGTGGCGAGGAGGAGAGGAGTTGCTTGTCTGGTGGATTTTTTTCAAATCGAGAAAAATAACGATCACTCTCCAACAAATCGCATTGAATACAATCCGGTGTTCAGTAAAACGTGCCAAGATGGTTCTGAAAGCTGTACAAGTAGTAAATGGTTGGTTTCCAATAGTGAAAGACAAAGCTGCCCTGTACGTCTTTGTCATGAACTGATATCAAAACGAGGCGACAATATTACCTCACCACGACTGTTCTTAAAACCAAATCGACACTGGAAACATGAAACTGACAAATGGTACGATAATGTACCTGTTGAAAGAAATACAATAAATGGATGAACTAAATCTGCTGCTGAGGCAATTGGCTTGAATGTGAAGGACAAAAAGATGACAAATCACTCGAATAGATCAACTGCTATAGAAAAATCGAATTAAACGGTTTTCTTCACATAAAGGATTCAATATAAAATTGAACCAGAAAATGGTAGATCTCAGGTGAAAAACAACTACTTTCCTGGCAGATACCACGCAGAACATTGAATGATATTCACCTGAAAATCCATGCATACTTCCATATAATATCAATGGACATTGAATGCAAATGTTTCTTTCTGATAAGCTCGATTATGTTTAATTTATGTCGTGTTCACCTAACAATCCGCATACCGGTTTCAGGCTCTTGGCCCTCATCAGTACGGTAGTCAACCAGCCAAAGTCCAAAGAACTCTGGCTGAAGTGAGCACAACGTAAACAAAGCATCATCGATCTTGTAACACCTATAGGTGCCGGAAGGATAAACTTTAACTGGCGGTACCTGTGACGAAAGAAACACTCGAAATCTCACCTCGATAGGTTTCTAAATAAAGATTCTTCTCGTAGATGGCAAGCCGTCTAGCATATAGTGAAGATAAATGCCATGTGAGTGGAATGAATAGAAAATCGATTAAACGGTTTCTTCACATAAAGGATTCAATATAAAATTTAACCAGAAAATGGTAGATCTCAGGTGAAAACAACTACTTTCTGGCAGATACCACGCAGAACATTGAATGATATTCACCTGAAAATCCATGCATACTTCCATATAATATCAATGGACATTGAATGCAAATGTTTCTTTCTGATAAGCTCGATTATGTTTAATTTATGTCGTGTTCACCTAACAATCCGCATACCGGTTTCAGGCTTCTTGGCCCTCATCAGTACGGAGTAGTCAACCAGCCAAAGTCAAAGAACTCTGGCTGAAGTGAGACAACGTAAACAAAGCATCATCGATCTTGTACACCTATAGGTACGCCGGAAAGATAAACTTTAACTGGCGGTACCAGTGACAGAAAGAAACACCCGAAATCTCCACCTCGATAGGTTTCTAAATAAAAGATTTCTTCTCAGTAGGAGTGGCAAGCCCGTCTAGCATATAGTGAAAGATAAGTGCCATGTGAAGTGGACTTTTGGCTGGTTCTTTGGACTTTTGGCTGGTTGACTACTCCGTACTGATGAGGGCCAAGAAGCCTGAAACCGGTATGCGGATTGTTAGGTGAACACGACATAAATTAAACATAATCGAGCTTATCAGAAAGAAACATTTGCATTCAATGTCCATTGATATTATATGGAAGTATGCATGGATTTTCAGGTGAATATCATTCAATGTTCTGCGTGGTATCTGCCAGGAAAGTAGTTGTTTTCACCTGAGATCTACCATTTTCTGGTTCAATTTATATTGAATCCTTTATGTGAAGAAACCGTTTAATTCGATTTTCTATTCATTCCACTTCACATGGCACTTATTTTCACTATATGCTAGACGGGCTTCCACTCTACTGAGAAGAAATCTTTATTTAGAAACCTATCGAGGTGGAGATTTCGGAGTGTTCTTTCTGTCACTAGGTACCGCCAGTTAAAGTTTATCTTTTCCGGCGTACCTATAGGTGTTACAAGATCGATGATGCTTTGTTTACGTTGTGTCTCACTTCAGCCAGAGTTCTTTGGACTTTGGCTGGTTGACTACTCCGTACTGATGAGGGCCAAGAAGCCTGAAACCGGTATGCGGATTGTTAGGTGAACACGACATAAATTAAACATAATCGAGCTTATCAGAAAGAAACATTTGCATTCAATGTCCATTGATATTATATGGAAGTATGCATGGATTTTCAGGTGAATATCATTCAATGTTCTGCGTGGTATCTGCCAGGAAAGTAGTTGTTTTTCACCTGAGATCTACCATTTTCTGGTTCAATTTTATATTGAATCCTTTATGAAGAAAACCGTTTAATTCGATTTTCTATTCATTCCACTTCACATGGCACTTATCTTTCACTATATGCTAGACGGGCTTGCCACTCCTACTGAGAAGAAATCTTTTATTTAGAAACCTATCGAGGTGGGAGATTTTCGGAGTGTTTCTTTCTGTCACTAGGTACCGCCAGTTAAAGTTTATCCTTTCCGGCGTACCTATAGGTGTTACAAGATCGATGATGCTTTGTTTACGTTGTGTCTCACTTCAGCCAGAGTTCTTTGGACTTTTGGCTGGTTGACTACTCCGTACTGATGAGGGCCAAGAAGCCTGAAACCGGTATGCGGATTGTTAGGTGAACACGACATAAATTAAACATAATCGAGCTTATCAGAAAGAAACATTTGCATTCAATGTCCATTGATATTATATGGAAGTATGCATGGATTTTCAGGTGAATATCATTCAATGTTCTGCGTGGTATCTGCCAGGAAAGTAGTTGTTTTTCACCTGAGATCTACCATTTTCTGGTTCAATTTTATATTGAATCCTTTATGTGAAGAAAACCGTTTAATTCGATTTTTCTATTCATTCCACTTCACATGGCACTTATCTTTCAGATCAACTGCTATTAGCGAATTGGCAAAAAGTGGTGTAGAAGAACAAAAATTGCTGAAAATTACTGGTCATATCAATCAAAATTCTATAAAACCATACTTAAATCTCGATCAAGAACACCACAACAAGATCATAAATATTATGCGTGGTAATAGATCTTCTATAGTAGAGAGTAGTATAATGTTAAGTTAAATTTTAATAATTGTACTTTCACTAACTGTACTTTTAACAAATAAATAAATGTTTCATTGTGTTGAGTTATAATTTTTTTTGTCAAAAATTTTTCCGCCGAATATCCCTCGGACATTGACAAATGCCTCATAATTTTATGACAAATTTCTCAAGCTCGTTGCTTGGTAACAGCCCTCAGCCTTCGGCTTCGGGCTGTTACCAAGAAACGAGCTCTCGATTGTCATAAAATTATCTCGTCTATTATCAATGTCCAGGGATATTACTGCTGATAAGCAACTTCTCACACAGGCACGTTGTAGACTAGACAGTCAGGATTAACTCACATATAACTAACATATAACTTCTAACACAGGCACGTTATAGGGCATTGAGACACTCAAAATTACTGCATCACCATGTTATATAATATAATAATCCTTATACAGTGTCCGTCATAAAGTTGGCTACATATTGGAAAAAAATTTGTTATTGAACTTTCTGAAAAACTCTAATGACGGTTCGTTTCTGAATGTCTGACAACTGAAAAATCCGTTACGGTTTATATCATAAGACCTCAGATTTGGCGGGATTAAAAAAAAAAGTAGTCTGTGGTGCCGAAAAATGGGTCAAATTGACAAGATATCAAAAAAATTATTGAGAAAATGTGTTTGGAGTCCAACGAGAAAGGACCCTGAATTTTGAACCTGATTAAAAAAAATAACATTTTATTCCTCTACCCTTACTAAGGAACATTATACATTCTTGTTTTATCTGGACATATCTTTAATAACCAAATCACATAAGCTGGTTCAAAATAATCAAATATTTGTGAAATAGATATTTTGCGGGAGATTAATTATGAAAACACGATTTAGTCTTGTCACTAGGTGTAGTCATGCCCTGTATATTGATGCACATGAGCTTATTCAATATACTCAACCCGTAAATAAAATTCAAACCAACGAATATTTGTAATTGAAACTTAATAATACATTATTTATACTAATTGAATTTAGTATTGTTTAGGTGGATGTGGAAAAATAAAAGAAACTCAATAAACAAACAATGTACAAATTTTCAATATTCTACGTGACCACCTTCGCGCTCCATACATATAATTAAATGAATGAAAATGTCGTTGTAGCATTTACTCATACAAAAATAATTCCATCCATTAACTGCCATTAACTGCGATTATCATGAGCCCTCTATTTTTTAAGGAACGTTCGCATAATGATGTGCCCTGCATTGGAAATATTCTCGCGGCAGCATTGTTGCCATTTTTGGAGGTGACAACACATCCGCTGATTAACGGAAGTGATAACGTCAAAAATTAAACCTCAAATGAAATCGACGCTAGCGCCAGTGATATACGGTTGAACTAAAAACTTTTTGAATGGGTAGAAAGGGGTCCTAGTGACCTCCGAAGAAATGTTTGATACAATGATCCTTGGACCCTCTAGAACCTATCTGGCCAAAAAACAAGGCGAAACGTTGTCACCTCCGAAATCGGAGGTGACAACGTTGTTTGAGTTTCCGTTTTTGATATATATATATATATATATATATATATATATATATATATATATATATAAGTGGGTGGGTGTATTTGCTGACTAGTTGGGTGCAAAACTAGGGATATTGGGGTAAACAGCAATGAAAAAGTAAACTCTTTAGGTTTATCCAGATCTTTCGGAAATGCTTATTTCCATCATCAGGGAAACTACAATAGATGAAAAAACCAATAGTAATACATATTCAAGTGAGAAACATTATGCTTCCTACAATTTTGTTGAGGTTGGTTTCAATAATGTTAAACATATTCATCTAACATAGTGATACAAAAGAAAAAAACGTAGATCAAGGAATAATAATGATATTCTATATAATACTTCATCTCACTCAGAAATACTAGCCTCAAACAGTAATAACTCGAACATTGTCTCAAACAACAATGAAACTAGCACTACCCCTACTCAACCTTTTTTCACTTCATCACCATACATAAGAGAGATCACTCTCCAGATTATTTCACAACCCTGAAAAATTTAAAATATCATTTAAAACAGTTCTAATAATCAGATCAATTTATTCTAAAGTTGAAGATTACTTTCAATGTCAAATGTAATTTGTAGTTTTCCTTGTCATGGTTGTAATGAACAATATATTGGCCAAACGCAAAGATTATTAACGAACACAATAATTTCTCCTAAAAGTGACTGCAGATTGCATCCGGAAAGATGTGCTCTGACAGAACATGTGAATACATTTGACCACCACTAGTACACACTCCATTTTCTTGAATTTGATAATTATATTGAACGTTTTTCAAGACTCGGTAGTGTTCAAGGTATATTTTTAATCGTTTTGAAAAAAATTTGGTTTGCATATAGCGTTTCAAAAAAAACATTAACCGTTACTCTGAATGTAACAATACTTCTTTCGATCAGCAGTAACATTTTCCATTTCAGGGCTTTTCTCTAACACTACCCCTAATGAACCTTTTTCCACTTCATTACCATATATAAGAGAGATCACTCTCCAGATTATTTCACAACCCTGAAAAATTTAAAATATCATTTAAAACAGTTCTAACAATCAGATCAATTTATTCTAAAGTTAAAGATTACTTTCAATGTCGAATGTAATTTATAGTATTCCTTGTCATGGTTGTGATAAACAATATATTGGCCGACCACAAAGATTATTAACGAACAGAATAATTTCTCCTAAAAGTGACAGCAGATTGCATCCGGAAAAATGTGCTCGGACAGAACATGTGAATAAATTTGACCACCACTAGTACACACTCCATTTTCTTGTATTTGAAAATTATATTGAACGTTTTTCAAGACTCGGTAGTGTTCAAGGTATATTTTTAATCGTTTTGGAGAAAATTTGGTTTGCGTATAGCGTATAAAAAAAAACATTCACCGTTACTCTGAATGTAACAATACTTTTTTCGATCAGCAGTAACATTTTTCATTTCAGGGCTTTTCTATTTTTACTACTTTTTCCACAACGATATACTCGCATATATTCTCTGAGGATTTCTTCAAGGGAATATGAATGGAAACATATCTGCATATTCAATTTCCAGCGGAAAAAGGACCCACAAAAAATCAGCAGGAAAGCGTGGAGATAAAACAAGCCATTCTTTTCTGTTCGGCTTCTTGCAGGTCGCGATCGAGCTAGAGAGGTTGACAAAGTTAACAGAGATATATTATACAAGGTGTTCGTGTTCGCAATTCTATATTCAACTTCTTGAAAATGAATACATGTATACAACAAATTCTGTACGTTCTGACTTGACATATAAAGCTTCATAATTTTTTACAGACCAATTCTTCTATAATTTTCCATTATATTCTATTTGTGTGTATATCTTGGAGAAAAACTTTTCGAATAAATGTTGTGGATCTCATAAAGCTCTATCGAATAACCTATCGTTTGCCAATATTGGTATGAAAATGGAAGAATGATAATTTTTTTCACTCTCTCCACATCTCTGAAATTGAAAGAGATTTTGTTGGAGAATATTGTTCCATCCAAACCTGGAGATGAATAAAATTCACATTTGTCAGGAAAAATCTGTCAATTTGAAATCAATATAGAACAATAAAAACCACTTTATGTATTGATGCCATCTATTTGCAAAGAAGTTAGAGGGTGAAAATCAAGTTCCCATGTATCAGAATTGACATAAGTTCCACTCAAAAAAACTCTGTCGAGAGTCACAAAAAATCAGAATAGACAAGTTCCGTCAGAAAAATCCTGCCAACTTGGAATTCACAGAGTATTTCAAGTTCTACCTAGGAGACAAAGTTTGGGAGGCAGACTAAAGCTTTTCACGTCATAAACGACCAGTTAAAATTTCTTTGAAAACCGAAAGACACGCAAAATATTTGTTCTCCGTATGTGAACATTCTTGAACCATTTGCTGCATATAGTGGTTTGTTTGGGGGTGGAGTCTTTTCAGATGAATTTGTTAGAATTGATATATCTGCTACAGTATCGATGATAAATTCTATTCTTGTAATTTTTTTTATGAATTGGCGACTGTTGCTCTGACGTGGAAGTTTTCAGATTGTTTCTGTTGTGGAACAGGGGTGTAGACATTTCGTAGCATTTTCTTTGATTCGACAATGGTCTTACCATGTATGTTCTTAGTTAGGTCATGGCTGTGATCTACTCCTTGTGCGATATCTTGACGATTTCCGAAGTGAAGTTGAAAGTGGTTCTGATTTACTTTTTCAATAAGATATAAAAGGATACACAGCACAATACTTATTGAACATTGCTATTGGAAGCTCTCTGCATGCTATCTGTCATATTAATGAGCTCATTATTAGATAATTCTTCTGACCCGATGATGAATCTGACATTTCCCGTACAGTTGGCTCGATTTTTCACCCAGTTCACATTTGGCAGATAATTTTGTCATTTTCACTCGATCGGCCTCTTTAGTGGTCAAGTAATGTAATGGTGCGAAAAAAAACGAGATATCGACGGAAATATCCGTTTTGAGGTCCCCAAGACGATTGAGACCGGAGTGGAGTCTGTCTGTCTGTCTGTAATTTGTAATCACGATAACTGCCGAACCGTTTGACGAATCGAGCTGAAATTTGGTATGAAGATACAGTTTCTGCCCCGAATGAGACCATTGGTTTTTGGCTGTTATCTGTCAAACGGAAGTGTCACTATTGAAAAATGACAGAAACTATAGCGCACGGAACTTGACTTTCAATATGTCATTTGAAAGTAATGTATACAGAACAGTCAAAATTATTTCTCCAACTGACATCTGTCAAATATAAAAAAATGGCAAAGTTCAAAACTTTGCCATTTTTTATTTTTGCGAATGTTAAATTTTTCTCCTGGGCGTTACCATCCGAGACGGCCGCTCACCCGGGCTTTGACTAGGACGACCCGCGTTTGGTGCAGGACCGCTTAATTGACTGGGGTCAAATATCTCACTTAGTCAATTGACCGTAAAATGGACTGTTAAATTGACCGATCAAATTGACTTTGTACAGCCCTATAACTGTTTTATCAATGTTTTATTTCAAAATAACCCCATTCTCCCGAGGCTCGTGCCGATCAAGTTCTGGGGTGTCCCACTAGTGGAGTAGTATTAGATTTTAGCTTCAGAAAGTTAGCGGTAACTTTTTACTGTATATTAGTGATGATGTTAGGAACAACGTATAAAAAGTTACCAACCGTCCAACTCTGTGCTTAATTTATTATTTAACAAATAAGTTGCAAAACTACATTGTTTATTGAATATCTTAAAACAAATATTTTTTTTGAAAAACTGATACTGCCATTAAAAGATTGGAAGATTTAACATAAAAAAGATATATTAAGTTTTCCTTTATAATGAAAACTGTATGCATAATTTTTTTTCTAACGTACGAAAATGTGAGGCGGTGACACTGAAGTGCATCTCTCGAGGAGCACGTAGCCACGAGCGCGCTTCACTTAATTTGTTACAACTTTTGATCTAATTGATCAAATTGAGCTATCAAAAATTTAACTAAAAGAAGAAAAAAGTAGCTAACGAGGTGTCATGTTTTCAGATGTGAAAAAAATATGAATAGGAATAGTACTACATATAAGAAGTTACGCCAAAATAAAAATTTTCTCAAAATGTGATATCACGATTTTTCAATAGTACTTTCTGAAGCTTGTAATCTGTACTTCAAGAAGGTTTGATTGGTTTTATTAGAATAGTTGAATTATAAATAAAATTTCGTCAAAAACAAGAAAATAAACAAATGTTGCTCCAAAACCCGTGAATTTTTTTGTTAAATAAACTTTGATAACGTTTATATAGAAAAAAAAAAGCTTACCTAACCAACATGTATTCATATTACGACCTCAAGCAAGGTATACGCAGCGTAAAATTTTTTTTTTATTTCTTTGTTAATATAAGTGTAAATTTTATCAAAAACGAAAATATTACGTTTTTTAGTCGTATCCATTTTTATAAATGAGTTCCTGCTTAAAATTATTGTTTAGAATAGAAATATAAGTTTATCTTTTGATGAACTTTATATTGGATCGAAAATATCATATTTGAAAGTTAGAGAGAGATAGAACACGAGAGAAGAGTTGATCGGTAAGTTTAGTGCTCTACGTATACTAGTGGAGTAATATTATTAGATTTTAGCTTTTAGAAGTTGGAGGATGGTCTTAATTTTTTACTGTACATTAATGATGATGTGGGAACAACATATGAAAAGTTACTTACCGTAAAGTGTGTGCTTAATTAATTATTTAACAAATAAGTTGCCAAATTACATTGTATATTTAAAAAGAAATTATTAACTAATGGAAAATTCTACATCAAAAAAGTATATGAATTTTTTTTTTCAAATAAAAATTGTAAGCTGCAGATTTTTTTTGCCAACGTGCAAAAATGTGATACGGAAATTCTGAAGTGCAGCGCTGGAGGAGCACGCAGCCACGAGCGCTTTACACTAAATTTGTTATAACTTTTGATATAATTGATCAAATTAAGCTACCAAAAATTTAACTGAGAGAAGAAAAATGCAGCTAACGAGAAGTCGTGTATTCAAACGTGGAAAAAAATATGTATAGGAATAGTAGGTATGTATATGAAATTTCGTCAAAGCAGAATTCTGTCTAAAATCAATTAAATATCTGAATTTTTTTTTAGTTTCAATATAAACTTTTGAAATTTTCACAGATCACTCTCAAAATGACTAATTATCAAAAGCAATTTGAAAAAAATTTCAAATTTGAATTTTTAGGCCATGCTTCAAAGACCAAAAACTCTAGTTTGAAATGTGATATTAAAACTTATATATGGGATATACTGAAACTTGTTCTTTCAACCGGAATAAACAGAAATACTTCTCATCAATGCCTCGGCTAATTTCGAAAATGTTCCAGTAGTTTCAAAAGGGCACCTGTTTAAAAAAAATCGCAATATTTCATTTTCATTCCCAATATCGGCAATCTATAAGTCGTTTAATAGAGCTTCATTAGCTCAACAACTTTTACCCGAAAAGTTTTTCTCCGAGATGTACACATAAATAAAAAATAGCTGTAAATTATCATCTATGAAATCTACCTTTACTAATGGCAACGTTATCATTTTTTTGATATCATATTCTTGTTCAGCGACCTCAAAAACCCCTAGAGCATCAATTTGGGTCAAATTACTTCGAAATTCATTGAGTTATTTCAAATTTGTCTAACAAAATTGTTTTTCGTCATTTAAACAATTAATAAACAATCAGCGCACAAATATAAGTTTATAACTTTTTTCTGCAAGTCATTTCTAAGTAATATCAGAAGGTTTAAGGAAAATCCATGGAGTCCTCCAAGATTCCGAAATAATGCATAATTTTAGGTTATTTTTACTCCACTACACAGCTGATTGACTTTTTATTGCATATACATTTGATACACCTTTATCAGTTGGGTTTCCAATACATCATTTGCATTTGGATCTTCTTGAATTTGAAATACGTTGGAATTTTCTTTTGTCAAAGAACAATCTAACATTGGAATAATTTTTTCAAACTTAATTTTCACGAAATAAATTACATTGATGTCAAATATTTTCTCCGCTGCATTGAAGCAGAGTTTGGGTTCATTTCTCCTGAATGGAAGTATACAGATGGATTAAACTCGATTGTATTAAGTTTCTATGTCCACATTAAGGTTTTTGGAACAGTTGTAGAAGAGATACCTGATTCATCATCTCTTTTCAGTTCTTTTAGTAAGTTTGCTATTTGTTCAAATCTTGAATGGTGTTTTTCTAAATTTTCGGATAGATTAATGCATAACAACTCTATATGTTTCACTTTTTTCGAAATATATTCTATATTCCGTCCGGATTCTTTAAATTGGGATGTTTTTATCTCACTAATGCTTCCAAACTGAGTGGAATGTCAAGCACGGTTCCTCCAGTGTTCAAGTTGAAATGATGCAGTATGCTTATAGTTAGGGAGGTATTTCGGTATATGATTAGCACAAGTTTCACATCGAGGTGGATTGCAGTTTAGATCACTACGAATTGATTTGGTCCAGTCAATTAAGGTCCTATGTCGCTGTGTTTCCGCGTTACAGCGGGTTGAAGTTGCTTAAAAAAGGGGGGTATTAAATCACTTGCACATGTCTGCCTCTGGAGTTCATGGTCACAATCATCCTGGAAATGACGAGAATCGAAGAGGCAGACATTCAGGGCTCTGCATTATCACGGGACGGAATTGTAAAAATGTAAAAAAAACTCTATTAAGTCATTTGCACATGGTTCTCATTGCGTCCATTCGTTTCATTATGACTCCCTGGATACGAAAAAACATTTGGCAGACACTTTGCTCACTGATTTTTAGCTGTACAATTGTTTGAATTTCACGGAATCAAGGGAAAGCGGGCATTGGATTATTGTGATTTTTTATAGTTTTACTATCATCATTTTGTTTAATATTATTCGCTGAACTCACGGTAACGATTCAACTTCTGGAGCTGAAATCTATGAAAAAATATTTTTTTTAAATGCCAATCAGAAACGAAATGCGTTTGGAACTTCTATTAGAGAGCAAATTTTTTTAAAAAGGAAAAAAAGCTAGAATAAAATTTTGAAAACATTCCTACATATTATATTAATTATTTTCAATAATATTCAGTAGACGTAGAATTTTGTACTCGTAACTTGGCGCGAACGTCGGGTTGGAAAAAAATTCAAATGATCTGCCTTTGGAACATTACAGGCCTGGATGTCTGCCCCATCGATTTTCTTGGTTTTTATAAGAAATCTAAACATCAGTTCGAAAGGCAGACATGTGCGCATAATATAGCACACCTTTTTTTTTTTTTGAAGCGCTGTCAATAGAAAACGCAGAGGCAACATGCTGGCAGACTATTTTTCCATGGTCCTTCTCATTGTTTTTAATGAACAATTCAGGTCTGCCAAGTTTGCACTTTATATACAGTTTTTTAAATCATAAAAATAACTTAAAAAATCAAATACTACAACAGTCAGAGCCCTGGATGTCTGCCTCTTCGATTTTCTGTGTTTACAGGATGATTGTGACCATCAGCCCCAGAGGCAGACATGTGCGCATAATATAGCACACCTTTTTTTAAAAACATTTTTGAAACGCTGTCATTTGACAACGCAGCGCCACCATGGTGGCAGACGCGGTCCTTGATGTTTCTAAAGGTATAATTCCCGCCATTAATAACGTCTGCCACGTGTGCCGATTATATCGAAATTTTGCTCGCCACCTCCCTAACTATTATGTGTTGGCCTCGTTGGAGATTATGTTTGAGTACAACCAGTGCAATGTTCTTCAGTAGGGGTAACCAGATGGAGATTGAACTTTGGAACGATACAAGGAGTAAATTCATACTTTTATTTTCAATCTATTACTGTCTCATCTGACATAAACGAAATCAGATACCGAGCGATCAACTGAAAAGTAATTGAATAAAAAATATATAAAAAAGGCACACTTAAATGACATGCTTCAATCGATATTTGCTCTAGCCCTAGATATATCCAAAGCTTATAGAGTTCTCATGTTTGAACTTCTCTCATGTGGTCAGATAGATCAATAAATCTTGTCGTGGAATGAGTATGGTGCATTCTGGTACCTATCCAGCTATGATATTGTTTCATCCTTAACAGACATATCACAATCATCGATATCTATGTTAGAGTAAATATTAGCAACACTCTTTCATGGGAAGATCGCGCCAGAATCATATCTTCACGAAAATTTGGCTGCCCTGCACTTCTGGAAATGATTCAACGCCACAACCACGTCCCCCTATTTATTCAGGTCCGAAACTTCCGGTTCATGAAATGAATACTGTTTCCATGTACTGTTCCCAAGTACATACTGAAGCTCTCTGTCATAGAGTTATAGTATTTCAAATACCAATTGCAAAATATAAAAACTCCTCCGGAACCCTTATCGACCATTTAGTTTGATCTGCCAAAGGCGGAGATATCTCATTTTATTACTACGTTCTATGTATCCAATCTTGCATAGCTTTGTCAATTGTTTTGCAACGGCCCGAACACAATACGCAACGTATTTCACTCCATGGTTTCAAACATAAAACGGATGATTTATAGCTTTGCAGCCTCGATACGCTACTCGGCCAATACGGTACGTTTAATAATACGATTCGCCGTTTCCAATGGTGCTGTTTACACATATTGTTCATTTTGACGTACGTCCATCAAGTCCACGTGGACAGTCGCTTTCTTTGATGTATAGGAGATTTTATACGGGTAGTAAACATAATTTTTTAATTCTCAATTTGGCATGAGTACCGTGCGTATATATTAAATATTGATAACCCCTCACATAACTGGGTTCTGCAATTGATAATAGATGAATTATACTTTCATGGTATGGTATTTCCAATGTCATTTGAATAAGTTTATCTTCAACTCAAAATATAGAGTTTGTTCAAAATCGTACAGAAGTTACGTTCCTGAGTCCGGCCCTGCACCCAGACCTCATGACGACTAGACAAATTGCAGACCAAGCTTCTACCGAAGTTTATCTCCGCTGATCAAGTTTCCACCGTGAATTATCTTTCAAACCGAAGAACAACGAAAGAATTACAATACCTTTTATTATTTGTATATTGTAATAAATTATCTGAGATATGTATTTTGACCATTCCATTTTCATCACTTGTTACCTGCATTTTAGTTTTTCATTATAGCATTGAGTAAAGTATATCTTTAATTGTGTGAAAGGTGAACTTCGAAGAAGAGTTATTCATTACAAAAATAGTTTAAAAAAGTTACAAGGTGCCTTACGAACCACACAACTGCTGAGGCACAATGTAACTCAAAATGACAATGTCGAATAATGAGGGAAATCGGGAAGGCAAATGAATACGATTTCCCGTATGGAGTATATAATGGACCAAATTTAGTGGAAACCGTTCGCCTCGCCTAGCTTGTTGCATAAATGACAATAAATCACCATACTCGTTCTATTGCGTTTGGGGTTGAAACTATTAGTAGAATAGTGGTGTGGTGTATGTTTGGGCAGAGGTAAACTCGGCCGCCTTAGATATTTTTATCTTCGCGGTCAAAGTGAGACTAATAATAATATTATTCTTTTTATTTTCATTAAGGTTACAGGCATCGACATGAATGATGAAAAAATGGAAATAAATCGGAGATATCCCACGTAGAAAACTTGTTGTGGGCATTCCTAACCTATATAAGCTGTATAGATAATCTCGGCCTGGTAGTCCATATAATTCGAGGCGATTAGCACATGTGTCAAAAGCGACCGAGATTACCTCAATAACTGCAATGCTGAGGTAACCTCCTTATGGTGATTTCTATATAATTAGTTTGGGATTCATTGAAAACAAATCAAGAAAATCCAATCAATGTCCAAATACAAGAGAAGTATTGAGGAATATAAAGATCTTTTTCCAATACATAAGTTGAAAATGTGTCATTTTTGATGACTTTTAAATGTCAAAAATTGGCTATTTTTGAACAGTGCCAAAAAAAAAATCTGCACGGCGTGCAAAAAATTACGGACCTACGTTGTTTAAATACAGGTAATATACAATACCCATCATTCTCATTTCAATCGTTTTTTATTAAACATATTCCAATCATATTCCAACCATACAAGATTTATATTAATAGTACAATTGCTGTTATTCTGTATGTTGATTCCAAACGATGATTTTGGTAATACTAAATCAAATAGCTTTTCTTTTATAATGTTACAAGTATTATTGTTCTCGACTTTGACATTCCCACTATTCTTGATATCACCACTAAAAATACCGTTTCCAATTTTCACTGCTCCACATAGCCTTCTGCAACGGTCGACGATCGCCATCCACCATGATGTTTATGTCTCAAAATATCAGCCCCTGAGCCAACTGAAAGCGATGCAGAGTACCTTCTGGAACTATGGCCAGTATATTTTGCAGTATCAGGTAATCCAAGAAATGATGCATTTAGACTCGGAATTTTTGCAAAAGTATTTATACCGACTACTTGAACTGTACATCTTCCATTCCTATACTGAAGAACAAATCTAGGGTTTTCTGCTATCTTAGGACGCAGTGACATGTACTTACGGCAAATTCCAGCTGGATTAAATTTGTGTTCATTATTATTTGGGAATAGATCAAGAATATGAGATCACCCAGTATCTTCACGAAATTTTCACAGGTGCTTCAAAACATGATAAAAAAAATATAGCAATCGAAAATTTTGCGCGGAAAAGATAATATTAGGAGATACGGGCCCCCGAAGATCCATAAAGAGAGGTTATGGGATATCACTTTTGGAAATTGTAAACTGATATAAACAATTTATTTTTACACAAAAATAGTAACTGCACACTCATTCAACGTTTTAGTGATATTAAACTCACTTAATTTTCGATAAAGTAATGAAAAAACTCCGATTACTTTTCACATAATTTTACAAAAGAAATGTCAAAAATCAAACGTTGGTGATTGTGTTAAGTTTATCCAAATCTCGTGGATTTTGAAGTTTATGGATATGCGACGTTGCCTATGTCTCCAAGGGGAAAAGAAAGTACTGAAATTCAATGCGACATACATATTTGGGCATATAAATTATAACTATTACAGCATGTAAAGACGATCTGATAGTTCTGATGGATATATGTATCAATAGAAGTTGAAAATGCAAATAATATATCCCCACGCTTTTTGGGAGTGTCTAATAGCTTTTGAAAATGAAGCATGAAGTTGATGTGCCGCATTTAGGAAGTAACCAAACATATTGAAATAATATGACTTCATATTATTTTGTTTCAAGTAATTGTAAACTGGACTGAGAAACGCATTTGGCTTGGATGTTTTCTCGTATGCCAGGCATAAGAGAAAACATCCAATCAATTTCTCACGTGAAAAGAAGGAACATAACCTAAACTAACTGAGCTAACCTTGTTACCCAATTTGAATGCAAGCTAATCAACCTTACAAGGCGACGCTTCGCTCTGCTCGCGAACATTTCTATCCAATTGAGCATATAAATTTATCGAGTTTTGAAGCACCTGTGATAATTTTGTGATTATTTCGTGAGAATTTTACGAATATCCGGATTGGCCCAATTTACTTGGATAGTTGGCAACGTGGCATGTCCATAAAACGCCAAGATCAAAGCACAATGCAACCACCAATATTTGATTTTCGACATTTCATGTGAAAAATTAAATGAAATGTAATCGGAGTTTTTTCACGACTTTATCGAACATTAAGTGATTTTAATATCACTTAAACGTTGAATGAGTCTACAGTTAATATTTTAGTGTAAAAAGCTATTCTTTAAATCAGTTTGCAGTTTCCAAAAGTGATATTCCATAACCTCTCTTTATGGACCTTCGGGGGCCCATATCTCCTAAAATTATTTTTTGCGCGCTAAATTTCCGATTGCTATACTGTTTTTATCGTCTTCTGAAGCGTCTGTGAAAATTTCGGGAAGATACTGGGTGATTTCATTTGCTTAACCCTTACCATTATTTGGAACTACAAATATTAATCATAACTATTTTCATCAATAACAATTTTTCATCCGCAGCATCAAGCAAAACTTTAGCTACCTCTTCTCTCGTGAAAACGTTTCCCTTTTTCGGCTTATAGCCGGCACTTTTCCTCTTGAGAAATGCCTTCACTTTGGGATGATCACATATATGTATGCTTTTGTTAACAGCTAAAGTTGATTTTAATATAGAAAACTTCGACCACAGGGTTGACACCTTAATAGTTTTAGATTTTTCTCCCAAATACGCAAGAATGGCGGGTTCCTTAGATATTTTTTTCTGAGAACACCAACAATCTACTGCATCATATTCTTTTTCGTAGAGTATTCTGGACTTTACTGGTAGAAGTTCTAAGCTAACTTCTTTCGCTGAACCCATCACATCGGCAGGAATATCAGATTAATCACTGAAATAACTTTCTTCATCCGTAATTAAATCGATATTTTATAAATTTACGAAAATTATTTGATTACGGTTTTACAGTAATGGCGACTCCAATAATTGAAATTGTTACTATGCACCCTGACAACTTAATATATCAGGATCTTCTATCACTGTTAGTGAAACCAAGCGTAAGCCCTAAGGCTCTTGCTCTTTCGACTTCGAATAAGTGGGCCACAGCCATTCACGAATTTCGAATTTTGATTGGTAAATGACTACAGACCGGTCCATACCCCTTGCAATGATGGTGTTTCTCGAACCATGACCGAGAGGAAATTTTGATAAAAAATTTGGAAAACAAAAATAATAATTTCAATTGGGGATGCAGCTTCGCTACCCTGTATGGATTGGTAGCTAACCCATCACTCGAGAGAGTGCCTGGGACGCTTAAAACGCGAGGGGTCGTCTATGTTATAATCAGTGGCTTCCCTCACGAGCGGATTCTCGTGAGCTAATGCACAATCAAATACTTTTTGATTGCGTTCTCTGATGATACTTCTGATGGAAGGCAGATTTAAGTCTTCAAGTATCCGATCGTTCCGCACGTACCACGGAGCGTTCGTTATCATCCGCAGGACTCTCATTTGCGCCCGTTCCAGGACGCCTATGCTAGACCTGCAGATTTGCCAGGCGGCTGAGGCATACAAAATGACAGGCCTGAACATCATCTTGTAAATCATGACTTTGTTTTTGAGGGAGAGCTTACTCTTCCTGTTAATCAGAGGATATAACGCACATATCTTTTTAACAATTTTGTCCCTAACAACGTTGACATGTGGTCTCCAGGTGAGCCGGCGGTCCACAGTAACTCCCAGGTACTTGACCCGCTCTGACCATTCTATCTCCCTTCCAGAGATAGTCACTCCCCTCTCCGGGTTGTTTCTCTTGCGACCCATTGAAATCGCCTGTGTTTTATCAGGATTCAGCTTTATTTTCCACTCCAGATACCACTGCTGGAGGTCGTTTAATGCATTTTGCAAATAAACGACACCCATCAAGTGGTCAGCTGCAGAGGAAAGCAAAGCCGTATCGTCAGCAAATAAGGAGATCTTCACATGTTCGCTCCTTGGTATATCTGACGTGTAAAAGGCGTATAATACAGGAGACAGCACTGCCCCCTGAGGAACGCCAGCCTCAATTTCCCTCGAATTCGAGAGCAAATTGTCGACCCTGACCTGAAATGTCCTACCTAAGAGGAACGATTTAATCCACCTTATCAAACTAAGCGGCAGATGGAAGTCTATCAGCTTTGACAGTAGGCCTTCGTGCCACACTCTGTCGAAAGCTTTGCTGATGTCTAGCAAAACGATGTGAGCGCTATTGTTAGTATTTAGCGATGAAATTGTGTCCTCCACTAGCCTCATAACCTGAAGCTCGGTAGAGTGAGCACGTCTAAAACCAAATTGTTCATTAGGTAGGACATTTCTAACCTCCACTTCTTTGTCAAGCCTTTCCAGGACGATTTTCTCAGCCAACTTAGCTGAACTGCAAAGCAGACTGATCGGCCGATAATTTTGCAGGAAGGTCGGGTTTTGTTCCTGTTTTGGAATCATAACCACGATGGCATGCTTCCACCTACGAGGAAATCTCTTAAGGCGCAAAGAGTTATTAATAATATTTAATAGTGACTGCACTTGGTTATCCGGAAAATACCGAATCATACGATTAGTAATTCCGTCGTAACCAGGCGCTTTTTTGGGATTCAATCCCTTGATATGGGCCTTGAGTTCATCCAACGTAGCTGGACGAATGACATCATGATTGGGTTCCCTAAGGGTGCGGTAGACCCGATCTTCCAACAAAAGCTCACGATCCAGATCATCGTCTGGATGTTCATTCAGCCTGAATTGTCTTTCCATCGAGTCTGCAAAAGCTTGAGCTTTGGACTCAGGGTCATAACACATTCCAGCCTCACCATGAATAGGGGGGAAATCGGTCTTTTTTTATTTTAAATTTTTATTAATTTTCCAAAGTTGATCCCAATTTTCTAAATTTTGAAGGGTTATGCCAAATCTTTCATTTCTGAATTCCGATATGTTTTCTCTAACTTCCCTATTCAATTCGTTAGCTCGTATTCTGTCCGCAGGGAACAGACTCCTTTGGTAAGCTCTTCTGGCGCGATTTTTCTCGCGAATGAGATTTTTAATCCTCAGAGGAAATCCTTCAAAGCATTTTTGATGGTGAGTTCGTAACGCGCTACTGCCTCATCCAACTCAAGTGGAGAATCCATTATCTCAGGAGCACGGTAACCTGTCTCCAGGAGCGAACGGAATCTCTCCCAATTCACCTTAGTACACATACGATCCGTCTGGAGCGGCGGATCACCCCCCAATGACAGTATAACCGGGTTGTGATCAGAGCTCAACTCGGTGAGGACGTGAATACCTCAGGTCCAGGTGATATTCCTGGCCAGAGCAATGTCAAGCACATCAGGCCTGTACGGACCAAAATGCGTCGGCTCATCTGGAGCCAACACCTGGTATTCATGCCTCTCATTGTGTTGCATCAACCGTCTACCATTCGTGTTGGTTACACGACTCCATTGTACGTGCTTAGCGTTCAGATCACCCATGACCAAGACAGGTTGATCTGTTTCCATCAGAAGCACATCGAGTGCCTCAGGAAGTATTCGATTCTGCGGAGGATTGTAAGCACTAATCAAACGCATAGGACCACTTCTCGTGTTGAAAACTATACCCACCGATTCAATCCCATGGGTATCATCATTTGAAATGCCAAACTGAACATGTGAATGACAGCGCTTGACCAAAATGGCAACACCACCCCCCGGACGTCCAATTCGATCATTTCTAAGCATTTTGTAGTTAGGAAATCTAACAGGTTCCCCATTGAGATGAGTCTCTTGCAGAAAAGCAACATCGATGTTGTTCTCTACAAGAAACTCCTGAAACTCAAGTCTATTCTGGAGAAGTCCATTATAATTCCAACTCACCGCTTTGATGAAGTTCGGAAGCTGCCGTCCACCCATTAAGTGGGATTAAAGCCTGTTGATAATTTTGCAGCAGCTTCAGCGAACTGCGCAAACAACATCCTCATTTGATCTAAAGTTGAAAGAATGTCTTTAGGTGTGGTGATTTGAGCTGGCTGCGGAAGGGGTCGTCCCGGGCCGCCGCCGCATATGACACTCCCTCTCGTGTCCTATTTGCCTGAAAATATCGTCGATTCTGCGATGATGAAGCAGGGCCCACCCTGCGCCTTATACGTGGACATCTAGGACATCCACGATAATTCGCAGTGTGTTCCCCACTGCAGTTCGCACACCTAGCTTTTTCTTCCCTAGGTTTTGGGCAATCTCGAGAGATATGAGCTTCCTCGCATTTGACACAAGCGGGGGTGGCACAGCAGTTCAGCTGGCAATGGCCGAACCGTTGACATCGATGACATTGTCCCACAGAGGCCCTGGGTCTCTGTGGGACAATGTCAGAAGACATTTGGAATGACTTCCTGTCAAAGTAACGAAGATTGTTCATTTGCAACTGTGTAAGATGGAGGATTTTTTCGATAAAAACGACGATATTTTGTGCAAAGTTGTGCCGAAAATAAGTGATTTAGGGTGTATTGTTTATGCTGGTAAAAAGAAGGAGGCATTTTGAGTGATTTTTGTGCGAGAAAACGGTGCTTGAAAATGAGATTCGTTTTTTTGCTGTAACTCGGGAACGGTATGAGACCGCATCATTTTCCTTCCGGATTCGTGTTCAGGAGGCAAAAACACGCAAGAAAAGTATTTTTCCCATATTCAGAGTGCACGTGTGATGTAACTAGATATTTACCATATCGTGTTTTGAAAATACCTTTTTTATAATTATATGAAAATATTTTAGTCCATTAAGTTTATAGTCAATCAAGTTACCTTTGGAAGTTTTCAGCTAGAAATATGGAATGATATACAGGGTGTTGAAGAAAAAGCAACTTTGTTTCGTCATGACTTTTTGACTGATCCTGTATACTTAATTACTCCTTTATTGTAATAGATTTAAAAAAAACCTAAAACTTTTGTGGCCTAACATCCATACATATCAGCGACTCTTTATAATTATATTCGTAACAAATCCTGATTGACAACTTCTGTAATTTTTATGTAGCACTGATGCTAAATAAATAAATTATTATCATTCCTCAGAACACTGAATAAACATTGATGCTAGTTATTTTTGTATTTTTTTAACTCTACACTTTCCTGATACTTTTTATATCTTAGATCTTAGATCGCTCAGTGATAACATCCGCCGGTCCCAAGCCTGGAAAATAGAAGAATTTGATGCAAAATCAAAACAACAAATTATTGAAAATTCAGTTCCATTATGTTTCTTTTGATTTTTTCGGCACATTCAACTGACTTCGGAAAAACATATTTAAACAAAAATAAGCAAAGTTAAATTTGAAGTAAAAGAAAAAATCTTCGCATTAGTAAAATCAAAACCGAAAATTTTATTTTGTCTTTCTCGGGTTTTTCAGCCCATTCAACTGTCATTGGATGTACTATAGATGTTTTCCGAAATCACACCTCTTATTTCACCTCGACCAGTTTCTTTCAGACAAACACAGTCACTCTACCCTCGCATCGTTAAACTCGAAACTTGCCGAACATCACTGTTATTGTTTTTACCAAAATATTTTTCCCTTAGAAAAAGAAAACATGGGCTTTATTTTTATTTTATCTTGAATCAGATTCGGTTCTTATCGTATGTTTGTTTTTAAGCGACAAAAATAGGAGGAGGTTCTCTAGTTGACGCGTATTTTTTTTATGAATGACCCCGCAAAACTTCTCACAGGTGGTCCGATTTGATTATTCTTTTTTTTTTTCGGATAGGGTGTACTTTGTAGTCCCATTTGAATTTGAAAATAGAGTTCATCCCTAAGGGTAGGAAAACAGGGGATTGGTTGTTCACCCACTGAATTTTATTACATGTTAACCGATTCAACCACGTATAACTGTGTACTGGGTTATCCGATTTGGATGTTTTTTTTTATTGAATAGGGATTCTTTTTCTATTGAATAAATGAATATTGAAGTGAGTCCCATCCGAATTTGAAATCCACCCCTGACGGTAGAAAAATAGGGGATGTTTGATTTTTTTCCTGTGAGCCGATTCTGTTGATACTTGCCACACATATGTAGTTCTGATGACACTACATCATGAAGACTTGGAGTTAGTCAAGTAGTTAGTAATGAGAAGATTTTAGCCACAAAAAATTAAAACGTGTAAACAAAAAATTAAACCGACAAAAAAGAAACTGAAAAGGGAAAAATAAAATAAACATTTTCAGTCTTATAACTAAGCTCCTGTATGTAACTAATTTTGAGTCGGCACCAAATAAACAATTAACGAAGATCATTAAATTAGGAACTTTGAAGAAATATCAAAACGCCGCGCTCTGCGCATCTCGCTACCATGATTTTACGCTTTATTTATTTATTTATATAATAAGAATACAGACTGGACAATATATTCAGTAGTAATATTATAAGTACTTCAAAATAATCAGGTTATACATCGATAACTTGTTGCATAATTACAAAGAGTGTCGTTTGACAGTTTAAATATTTCTGTCAAATTGACACGATTTGTAATTATGCAGGAAGTTTGAGATGTATAACCGTATTTATTTTGAGTACGTTTTGTATTTGATACGATTATTTTTTGAGTAAATTAGGTAAACATAAACAATTTAATAATTTAAATACAAATTGGTACAATGAAAATTACAATTATTATATACTACGTTTTTTTTAACTGAGTTATTTACTGCGATGGAAACGTGTCTCCTGCTCATTGAAGTGCTGGAAATACCAAAGAGGTTATTACTTGAACCTGTAGCGTTTTTAAAATTGGATCTCATCTTATTTATTATGTTTTGGTGATGTTGTTCATCTAACTGTAGATAGGATTTGATAGAATTGCTATAACCATATCCTGTTATTTTAATAAGTTCTTGTTCAGATACACCTGCTTTTGCCAATTGTGAAACAGCAGTGGTTCGGTGAGAATGATTTGAAAATGTTTTGTTAGTCATATTTAAATTTGCTGAATCTGCAGACTTTTTGGTCCATTTACTAATTTCATGCACTTCAATTGGCATATTTTGGTAACAGCCAAGAGTTTGTTGTTTTCTCCAGTTAGGATTTACTGTCAGAAATAACCTATCTGTTTTAATATTTATGTTTTCGCTTCTTTCTATCATGAGTTTATCTAGAAGTTGCACTGGACAACGACTTACTTCATTATGGTTTTATTTTATTATCAGCACACGGTTTCGCTTCTCCCTGTGTGGTTTTGCTGAAAATAGGATTATATTGTAATCTACCAGTTGGAGGATCATCATTTCCAGTTTCCTTTTGGAACTAATGACGCTCCTTCATTTTCTCTCCACGCAAGTTCTACAGAAGCAATTAAGTTTTTTTTTATTTGTAATCCTTCCGGTGTATTTTCATCCCACGCTTCTATCATTGCTAGGTACTCGGTATCTTTAAATGCTGATGCACTAACCTTCCTCTTGTCCGGTAACATTTGAAATTCCCTTTCTTTCTGAATTTCTTGCTTTTCGTGCGGCTAAAAATATGGGACTAGAGAATGGATCAATTACTCTATTAAACTCCTTCATATGTTTTTCTTGTATTTGTTTTGCCGTAACGTTCCACATCGTTTTAACCATATTTTCTTTATGATTTTCTCCATTACCTTTTCGCATATTGAAAGCCCAATCTCTCAAAATAAAAGCTATCATTTCAGTGGAAATTGATTCTTTTAGTACATAGTTTCTTTCACTACAAAACGTGAGAAATTGTTTCCATACGTACTTTTTTGTTTCCACTGTATTATGAGGCTCAGTATTTTGTATACTTTTGTCTATTGCATTCATTGATAAATCTTCTAATCGACTCATTTTTAACCGACGAAACCAAAAAGGAGGAGGTTCTCATTTTTTTATGTATGATCACGCATAACTTTTTACTGAGGCGTCCGATTCCGATAATTCTTTTTCCAGTGGATAGGGTGTACTTTGAAGTTGATCCCATTTGAATTTGAAAGATGAAATCCACCCCTAAGGGTAGCAAAATGAAGGATATTGATAACTCACCCTCTGAATTCTGGTCCGTTAACCGATTCTATCAGGCATAACTTTGTACTGGGATCTTCGATTTGGATGATTCTCCTTTTATCAGATAGGGTATACCTCATAGTTGATGATATTTGGATTTCGTATGGAATTATCCACCCTTACGGGTAGGAAAATAGGGGATAATTGATTTTTTACTTGTGAACATTGGCACACATATGTAGTTGACAATGACAGATCGCTAGTGTCATTATCATAATCATTATATTCTATGAGAGGATGGAATGATATACAAAGTAATGAAATGAACTAACCAGAACAACAAAATAATTTATATTACAACAAATAGTAAAAGTAGATAATCATATTATTTAACTGGTAAAAGTTGAAGTAAGGTGGGTAAATAAGTATTTTGGAAGTAATCAAAAAACAAGCAGTTAGTAATTAGTAGATTTCAGCCACAAAAAATGGAAAAAAAACTTTTTAACAAAAAATTAAACCGATGAAATACGAAACTAAAAAGTAAAAAATAAAATAAACCTTCTTAGTCTCAATAACTAAGCTCCTAAACTGATGTAAGTAACTAATTTTGAGTCGGCGCCAAACTAACAATCAACGAAGATCATTGAATTACTTCGAAAAAATTATCAGAATGTCACCGCCCAACTCTATGCCATCATTTCACGCCTTACCTAATTCATTTGCTTGTTTGTTTGGCGCCGACTCAAAATTAGTTACTTACATCAGTTTAGGAGCTCAGTTATTGAGACTGAGAAGGTTTATTTTCTTTTTTTCTTTTTCAGTTCCGTATTTCGTCTGTTTAATTTTTTGTTAAAAAGTTTTTATTGGACAATTATTGATGAACGTCAAAATTTGACGGTTTTGTTAGTTTGTGTATTGTTGTATATTGATGTCGATGTGGTTACTACGGAAATGAAATTATTGTAAAATTTTCGATTGGTGGAGCTACTCTATGTATAATCAGGTATTATCGAAATTATACAAGGTAACTTGACTGAATTGAACGTTTTGATTGGTTAAAAATTACACGAAAAAAATAATCAATGTTATAGATATTACAAAGTAAAAAAGTAAACAAACAGACAAAAAATATGTGGAATGTGCTCTATTCTAAGTAGGATAAGTACAGTTTTTTTATTTTGTGGTTAAGAGTGTGGAAAATGTCGATAACCAAAATTGCGGATAATGTATTGAAAGATTTACAACATCTTTGCAGTGGGGAATTTGAATAATATTCTGTGTGACTTGGGTTTATTTTGGAGACATATTTTGTTCTGGAGTTGTATGAGGAAATATTGAAGTTACCTTCGTTTAGGACTGCACTACAGTTGATCTTATAGTTGACCAGTTTGAAGATATACTTAACATCCGAAAGTTGGCTTCTATCAACCAGAGAGATAAGTCCCAGGTCTTTAACTATTACATTGTGGTTTACAGGGTTCTGATAGGATTTTTTTAAAAATATATCGAATAAATCTGTTTTGTTGATACCTATAAGTGTTGTAACGAGGGTTCCAAACGACCGAGCTAAAACTGAGGACACTGTTGACATACGCCATGAATAAGTTTCTAATGCAACTTATGTTTCTGAAATCTGCAGATTAGGAAGCCTAACTTTCTGTTGGCTTTTAAAAAAATATAATATAAATGTACATTAACAATTTTGAGTTGATAAAACAAGTCTTTATGTCATTGATGTGAATATTAAATAGTAGGGGGCCCAGGTGAGAACCTTGTGGCTCCCCTGATGTTATCATGGAGAAATTAGAACGGTACTTGCCTATTACTGTTGCCTGAGTTCTATTGGTAACGTAGGAGCTGAACCATCGGATGAGATCTCCATGTATACCGACATCTAAGAGTAAAATATGATTTCATCGAACGCCTTGCTTGAGTCGGTATAGAAGGCGTCGATCTGACAACCCGTGCTCATGTTTTAGAGAAGGTAATGGGGGTATGTAATCAAATTAGAATATACTGAGAGATTTTTTATGAAGCCATGTTGTTCTTCATCAATAACTGATTTGACGTCAACGTAAAGAAAGTCCGTGATGATCGATTCGAACAATTTCGAAATGATGCAAAGTTTCGGAATCGGTTTGTAATTTTAAACGTGATACCTATTACCCGACTTGAACATTGGAATAACTAGGTCTTTTTTCTAGATGTCCGGAAAATTACTTTCACGAAGTGATCTATTAAATAAAATGAATAAAATATTTCATGTTATTCATTTGCTCGTTTGTTTGGCGTCGACTCAAAATTGGTTACTCACATCAGTTTGGGAGCGTAGTTATAAGACTAAAAGGTTTATTCAATTTTTCGCTTTCCAGTTTCTTTTTCCGTCGGTTTGATTTTTTATTAAAGAGTTTTTATTGTCCACAAATGGACATTGGTTATGCTTATGTCCACACATGGGCATTGGTTATGCACATGAAACAGACAAACAAACTGCTTTATAACACAGAGAATTTTGGAAATTCGAGGCGTTAGGAAAAAAATCTGATAATTTCAATTGTGAAAGTGACAATTCATGTCGAACAAGACCAGTGGAAATGAATATATTCAATATAAAAAATTGCCAATTCCTATGTTTTACTTCGAGGGAAAAGGATTCTAAACAAGATCTATTTTAAATGTTTTAATTGTGTTTTTTTATCAGAACCAACTCCAAAATGGACAGTTTATAAGCTTTGAGCAGTACAATATTTCTAAAAATGATCCATGTTTGACCTCAGAAATTTCGAGTACTATTCGCAATTGTGATTATTCTATTTTATTTTCACTACGAATCATATTTTTCTCATAAACACTAGAATGACTTAATGCCGAAAAGCCTCAATCAGATGTATTTTCCCACATTTTACATTGTCACCGCATATTTTAAATGAGCTTTCGATTTGAATGTACCTACTTGACTACGAAGAAACGTGCCAGGTCCCAAATTAGTGTTCTCGCGATGAATAAACCATGAATTCTTCGGATACCGACGTCACCAAAAAAACAGACGGATTCTCTTTGATCTCGAATGCTGGAGAGTGATATCAAAAAGTTCTCTATGGCTGTGCAGACGCTACTGAGGATCCCAACTTTTAATATAAAACTTAAACTTTCCCAAACTATAATGAAGTTCAGTGCTACGCGACTATCTTCCATCGAAATTTCGCGAAAGTAGGTTACATCACGTTCTCTTCCAGAAGGAACAGTCGGGTCGTTGAATATAAGCTTCTTTTAGGGTCCGTGGCTCAAAAGAAAGAAAAACGAGCCCCTATAAGTCACTCACGCTTCTGACAATTTCTTTACCTGTGTGTCTATCGGTTTATCACAGCCGACCGTTCAATGGAGCCGAAAAATCATTGAAACTTTTAAACCTACCAAAACAGCTCCGATTGTTATGGTTTTTCTAAAAAAGCTTGTTATATCCAAGACAGAAACATAAGTGATGAGGCACATATTTTTTTACTCACTTATAATGCCACAAATAATATATTGATTAACAGGAATAGTGAATGTCAAATCCATTGCTAACTTTACAAAATATGTTTTTAACCGGCAACATACGCCAACAACATTCTATTTAGAATAAAGAATAAAATATCCCGATTTCCTGAATTATTTGAGTATATGTGTATAGGTATAGTTATCTTTTTTGCTGTATATCACCTTTGTTTGTAGTCAATATTGACATTTCCCTGAAACCTAGTAGAAAAATTATATGAAATCAATTATTTTTATATAATAATGTATCTGATATTATAAATTTTATTTAACTAGGGCACATGAAATATAAAAAAATATCCCGCAATACGAACATCCACTTTCATTTTTAATCAATATTGACATTTCCCTGAAACCCAGTTAGAAAAATTGTATGAAAACAATCAATGTTATATAAAAATGTATCTGATATTATATATTTTATTTTACTAGGGCACGGGGAAAATCAAAAAATATCTCCCGCAATACGAACGTATCCACTTTTATTTTTAGTCAATATTAACATTTCCCTGAAACCTAGTAAGAAAATTGTATGAAATCAATTAATTTTACATAATAGTTTATCTGATATACAGGGTGGCCCACCACATTCGCCTCGGTATTTCTACGAGAAATGAAGAGAGTTAGGGTAAACCTTTTAGCACAGTCATATGTGGGTCCATGGGGAGCATATTCCAAAATTATTTTGAAATATATAGGGTGATCCCCAAAAAAATTACATACCAAAGTTATATTTTTTCTTATGGAACACCCTATATTTTTTTATGTTTTTAGATTCTATAGACAAAATGAAGGTGAGTTACTATTATATTTCCCATACTTAAAACTGACCGTTTCTGAGAAATTTTGAGAAATTCAAAAATACAGACCATAATTTGAAAATTGTTTTCACCCTGTAACGGGTAACGAGCTGCTCGTGATTAAATGTACTGCTCGGGTCAAAGGTTAAAGTTAACTACTACATGAAATTTTTAATGCAATATTATACAGTGTGGCGAAAAAAATTGCCTCAAAATTTGGACACACATTTAATTAAATAACTTCTTAAAGTTGAATGGAACACCCCGTATTTAGTGGCGTAATTTTACGCAGAATTAGATTCCCTTCGAAACTATATTAGGGTTCCCTATACCTATATCTTCTGCTTTTTACACAACAGGCGTTTTTATATTTTACTTATGAGTAATTTTTTTATCTTAAAAATGAAACACACTGTATTGTAATGAAAAGCTTAAAAAGCGTTTTAAAAACCTTTTTATTAAGGAATACGTAGATTCGCTAGAAGCAGAAGTTTAAATTTTTTAAAATATTGTGTATCTAAAGTAAAATGCAGGCAAATGTAAAAACTCAAATTTATTGCCATTTCTGAAATATTAAAGCATTCTTCAAAATAAGAAGATGCACGTGTCTTAATTATTGAGGCGAAATATGTTATATTCGCTTGTTTCTTAGCAAATTAGACTTCATATTGAAATAAATACCAAAATTACAATATGGGGTCAATAGAAACATACATTTACGATTTCCTATAAAACCTATTATACGATTTCTTTAATAATAGTAGGCTCTGGCCTAGATGACGTTAATTATTATTATGAAACAAAAAGTATTTGACAGTGACACAACTTGTTAATCAAACCATTATCATTGTTTTAACTAGTTTAAAATTATTGTCTTTTTGAAATATTGTAAAATGAGAACTTATCCCCAGGAAGAACGAATTGATATGATTTTGATAATCGGTGAGTGTGAAGAAAACTGTTAATTAGCGTCAAGAGTATATGCCCAAAGGTATCCTAACAGGAGTCATCCTAACAAGCGTTCATTGGAAAAGTTGTTGCAGCTTTTCCGAAGAACAGGCAGTGTATCTTATAATAAGCAAGAACGGCAAAAACCGGTTACTGGAAATGAGGAAAATAAATACTTAGTGATATTATCTCTAGTTGAACACCCTCACACAAGTCAGCGAAAAATATGTGAAACAACTGGAATAAGCAGACAGAGTATCCAAAGAATAATAATAAAGTACAAATTCCACCCGTATCGCATTCAACTACATCAACAGCTTTTTAAAGAAGATTATGATCGACGACTGAATTTTTGTTTATGGGCTTTAGAAAAGTTTGGTGATGAAGAAATTTTCTTTGATTATGTGCTTTTTTCCGATGAGTCAACTTTTCATAACAACGGATTAGTTAACAGACATAACTTTCACTATTACAGTGACGAAAACCCTAATATTTTTAGAACCCTTGATCACCAGCACAGATGGTCTGTTAATGTGTGGGGTGGAATAATTGGAACGCAAGTAGTAGGTCCTTACTTTTTTTATGGTCACTTAAACGGCGTCATGTTTCTCGGATTTATTAGGGATAATTTGCCTGTGCTGTTGGAAAGTATACCTATTAATATTCGTCAACGGATGTGGATGCAGCTGGATGGTGCTCCTGCACACTTTGATAGACGTGTTAGAAACGAGTTAGATCGACAATATCCAAATAGATGGATAGGACGAGGAGGTCCACAGAACTGGCCAGCCAGGTCTCCGGACCTTACAAGTCCCGACATTTTTTATGGGGATATATCAAAAGTATTGTTCACGATACACCGACAACGACACCTCAGGATATGGAAGTACGAATGAGAAATGCGTTTCGTTCCATACCGCAAAATATGTTATCCAGAGTTCAGCACTCATTTCAAGAAAGAGTTCGCCTATGCATCGAGAATAATGGACACCATTTTGAGCATTTATTAAAATAATAAACTATTTAAGATTCTTAATTTTTCGATGAAATGACTTCAAAAATGCTTTTTAAGCTTTTCATTATAATACAGTGTTTCATTTTTAAGATAAAAAAATTACTCATAAGTAAAATATAAAAACGCATTTTGTGTAAAAAGTAGAAGAGATAGGTATAGGGAACCCCAATATAGTTTTGAAGGAAATCTAATTCTGCGTCAAATTACGCCACTAAATACGGGGTGTTCCATTCAACTTTAAGAAGTTATTTAATTAAATGTGTGTCCAAATTTTGAGGCAATTTTTTTCGCCAATCTGTATAATATTGCATTAAAAATTTCATGTAGTAGTTAACTTTAACCTTTGAGCTAAGCAGTACATTTAATCACGAGCAGCTCGTTACACGTTACAGGGTGAAAACAATTTTCAAATTATGGTCTGTATTTTTAAATTTATCAAAATTTCTCAGAAACGGCCAGTTTTAAGTATGGGAAATATAATAGTAACTCACCTTTATTTTGTCTATAGTATCTAAAAATATAAAAAAATATAGGGTGTTCCATAAGAAAAAATTTAACTTTGGTATGTAATTTTTTTGGGGATCACCCTATATATTTCAAAATAATTTTGGAATATGCTCCTCATGGACCCACATATGACTGTGCTGAAAGTTTTTCCCTAACTCTCTTCATTTCTCGTAGAAATACCGAGGCGAATGTAGTGGGCCACCCTGTATATTTTATTTTACTGTAGAACGAGGAAAATCAGAAGAAAATCTTCCCCAAAACTTCCATTACACACAGCCTTCTATTTATTTGTGAATAACGTCGAAATACATATTTACTTAATGTTTTCTCTTTAAATGTAAGTCCGGTATAAATTTTTTTTACCGAATCCCCCACGTGCTTGAATTAATTGCGGGAAATTTGTCCCGTACATGAATTTTTAAAGAAAATTATCCCCCGTCGCTTCGCGACTCGTGATAATTTTCAAAAAATTCATGTACTCAAAAAATTGCTGGCAATAATTCATGCTCTAAGGAGATTATAAAGTAATTATTTTTTGATGTTACGATCAAACACATTTCCTCGCAAAATGATATAATGTACTGAACCGGTTTTGATTCATTTCTCACTTTTCATGCGAATTGATGACAGACGTCAATATAATAAAAACTTTTTAACAAAAAATTAAACCGACAAAATACGGAACTGAAAAGTAAAAAATTAAATAATCCTTCTTAGTCTCAATAACTAAGCTCCTAAACTAATGTAAGAAACTAATTTTGAGTCGGCGCCAAACAAACAAGCAAATGAATTAGGTAAGGCGTAAAATGATGGCATCGAGTTGGGCGGTGACATTCTGATAAGTATTTTAATGATCTTCGTTGATTGTTTGTTTGGCGCCGACTCAAAATTAGTTACTAACATTAGTTAAGGAGCTTAGGTATTGAGACTAAGAAGGTTTATTTCATTTTTTACTTTTCAGTTCCGTATTTCGTCGGTTTAATTTTTTGTTAAAAAGTTTTTATTTTTCAATTCTTTGTGGCTGAAATCTACTAATTACTACTTACTTGTTTTTGATTACTTCCAAAATACCCACGTTATTTCAACTATTACCAGTTGAATAATATGATTATCTACTTTTACTATTTGTTGTAATATAAATTATTTTCATTGTTCTGGTTAGTTTATTTCATAACTTTGTATATCACTCCATCCTTTCATAGAATATAATGATTGTGGCGGATGTAGGAGAACAAAAATAATGACAATAGCGATCTGTCATTGTCAACTACATATATGTGCCAATGTTCACAAGTGAAACATCAATTATCCCCCATTTTTCTACCCGTGAGGATGGATAACTCCATTAGGAATCCAAATATAAGGTATATCCTATCTATTAAAAAAAGAATCATCTAAATCGAAGAACCCAGTACAAAGTTATGCCTGAAGAATCGGTTAACGGACCAGAATTCAGAGGGTGAGTGATCAATATCCTTAATTTTGCTACCCTTAGGGGTGGATTTCATCTTTTAAATTCAAATGAGACCAACTTCAAAGTACACCCTATCCACTGAGAAAATAATTATAGGAATCGGACGTTCCAGTAAAAAGTTATGCGTGGTCAAACATAAAAAAAAAATATACACGTCGACTAGAGAACCTCCTCCTTTTTGGTTTCGGCGGTTAAAAAAAATGACAAACGAGCATGTCATATACCTATATCAGTTCAGAACGTTCCAACTGGAGGCGCCATCGGATTTTTTTCAATGTTGTTGCACGGTATCTTCATACTACAGCATATTGATGGGATTCTGGACATAAATTTACATTCAATTAGACTAGGCATTCGAATATTCGAATGGTGTTCTGTATGCCTACCCCAACCCTATCATAATTTATTGAATTTGTTCTCCTATCAAACGCTAGATTGAACAATTTAGCATCTGCTAGACTGTTCCAATTTAGTAATGAATGTAGAAGAACCCACTCGTGTCTCTAAATTATCTTTCATTATTATACAGTGCTTCTCAAAAGTCCTCTCCCCCCCTCTTATTTTTGGAACGATTATACATAAACAAGTGAAATTTGGAAACTGAATATTGAAGGTTGTAAAGATGACGAAATCGTCAAAGATGACGTCACAAGGCCATTGTGACCAATAATTTTAAATGGAACCCTACGGCAAGCGACACCTCTTTTAAAAGGTATCGAAAAAACCTATTCAATGATACTTATTTTGTTTGTGTTTATGGCAGTTTTGGCAACTCGCTTTTAAGAAACGCAAAGCTGTGATCAATTGAATCAGTTAATACTAAAATTCCAAATTCAAGCTCCGCCTCTGGATAGTTGTCAAATAAGCTGACGTTTTTGTTAGTCTCCCTAATTCGACATTTTTGAAATTGTCCAAGTTTTTGTACATTTAATAATTTGTGTATTGTTGATCGAACGTTCAACTGTTTTAGCAGCTTTTGGTACTTTTAATATTTTTGTACATTTTAATGATTTGTTAAACTGTTATGAGCCGAACGTTTGAGTGCTTCAAGAAGCTAAATGGTACGTGCTTCAGGTGATAAAGTAGCGGCGATCCTAATTCTTGGTGAAACTGGACAAAATATTCATGCAGCAAGCAGAACTGCATTTTCAATGAGAGGTTTCCCGATCGCCCCGTTTCGAGGACTTATTTAAGGGAGCTTCTTCGTAAGTTTGAAACAACGGGTAGTATTAATGATGCGAAACGATCTGGCAGACCACAAATTTCTGATGAGAAATAAATTGATATACTGGCAGAAGTAACAACAACTCACGTTGCATCTACCTGTGAAGTCAGTCGAAGTACAGTACACAGGGTGTTGAAAAAAAACAAATTTCATCCATACAAATTAAAAATGGTTAATCAACTCTCAGACGACCCAGACCGAAGACTAGAATTTTGTGAAAATATGGAAACTAAAATTAACCAACAGCCAGACTATGTCAAAACAATTTGTTTTAGCGACGAAAGTACTCTCAATCTAAATGGAAATGTAAATACACAGAATGTGAGGTATTGGAGTGACGCAAATCCTCATCTGTTTCGTGAAACACATACCCAATTTCCCCAGAAGGTGAATGTTCGGGCAGAGAGTCTGGGAAACCACATCGTTGGGCCTCTTTTCCTAAACACTTATTTAACTGGTGAGGTTTATCTGGAGCTGTTGCAAAACGCAATAGAACCGTTAATCCTTGAAATTTGGGAGGATAATCCAGATGAATTCGGCAATTTGGAAATAACATTCCAACAGGATGGTGCTCCTCCACACTATTACGGTGCAGTAAGACGGTATTTGGATGGGGAGTATCGTGGTGGATGGATTGGGCGACGAGGTTCAACGGAATGGCCAGCTCGATCACCGGACCTCACACCTTTGGATTTTTTTCTGTGGGGGTACCTTGAATCGAAGGTTTGCGCCACTGAACCTGACAATATTGACGTTTTAAAACAACGTATTGTTGCAGAATGTGAGGATGTTTCCGCAGACACATTTGCAAAAGTACGAGAAGAGTTTAAAAATAGGATATTTCACTGTCAAGAAGTAAATGGAGGTCACTTCGAACAATTTCTTCAAGTAGATACTGATTCTTAAATCTGTAATGAACATCATACTGAATGGAATTTAAATTTTAATGTTTACTAATGAGTCATTGAAACTGCCATGAACACAAACAAAATTGGTATCATTGCATAGGTTTTTTCGATACCTTTCAAAAGAGGTGTCGCTTGCCGTAGGGTTCCATTTAAAATTATTGGTCACAATGGCCTTGTGACGTCATCTTTGACGATATCGTCATCTATCATCACTAGTAGGAAAGTTTACAACCTTTAATATTCAGTTTATAAATTTCACTTGTTTATGTATAATCGTTCCAAAAATAAAAGGGGTGGAGGGGACTTTTGAGAAGCACTGTATACTATGTTAGCACGAACATAAGTGATGTAGTATTACAAATCCTGGACTATCTGACCATGAAGCAGTTACCTATTTCATCCCCAATATATCTGTGACGTACACATTTATAACAATCTGAAGTTCGAGTCTCATAATATGGCCCTAATAAAAGCTGTCTTCTGGTTGCTACCTTGTCAATGTAATATCCCGCGAACTTGGAATGTCGGCTTTTTTAACGGCATACTACTCATTCATTGAGTCTCACTTACGGTATGGAATTTCATTCTAGGGTTCTTGCAGTTAAGTTCTATTCCAAAGTATATTTATCGTCCAGAAACGAGCTTTGAAAGCAAAGACGCGTGAATCTTGCAGGCCGATTTTTTCAAATAACAAATTACTGACTTTATATGAAATTTTCATTTTGGAAACAGCTTGCTTGTTATACAAATACAGGAAAAAATTCACTAACCCCAACACTAACCGTTATACACGTCAGGAAAAGAAACTTCCCACTTCAACTCTTACGAAAGAGTATTTGATTTACCGAATCAAATCAGAGAAAGGTTTCCGAAAGTCACTTGAAACAATTCTCATGATGAAATGCTTCTACAATTTGGAGGAATATCTTGCATACGCATTCTAGCAGGGCCGGATTAAAAGGTGTGGAGGCCCTGGGGCAACAAAGGAGTGGATGCCCCTAATTATTTTTCAAACAAGTTTTTTTTTTATTTATTGCGGAACAAATCAAATTATTTCGACACGAGCATATGTAGGTATAATAAAATACAAGAAACAAATTAAATTACAGCGTAAACAAAGGGATTCTTGCGAGCTTTTTTCGACGAAAAATCATTGATGATTTCGGTCAAATCCAGCATCCGGAGAAAATCATTCTCAATGCTAAGAAGCGATAACTTTGATAGGCGGCTTTGTCTCATCGTAATTCGCCTATGTTTTTCATTTTGGAAAATGAGCGCTTTCCAGTGCAATTTGACATCATCACATTCTCAGTTGTAATATCACAAGAGAGTGAAAATAATTCGACAGATTTTCGAAAACTTGTTGCTAGGCAATAGACAAGAGAGACCAACTGGCTCGAGTGGCTATTGCCAACAAGTTTGAGAAAGAAATCTAGATAATTATTTTCTACTATATCGAACTCTCGTGTGGTATTCTTTAGATTATTTTTTGATGTTACGATCATGAACACATTTCCTTGCAAAATGATATAATGTACTAAACCAGATTTGATTCATTTCACACTTTTCATGCGAATTGATGATAGATGTCAAATTAAAAATATAGGTTGTCAGACAATAAAAACAAAATACCTCAAATTATTCCCGCGACAATTTTCTAGGTAGAATATTCCCACTATTGATTGGCCAAAACGTATATGAATTATTTGAATTGAACGTTTCCATTGGTTTCTAGCAATGTCAAAAAATAATCACTATAATTTCAATGATTGAGAATGTAGCTCTGAAATTTTGGTTTTCAAGAATTTGATAGTAGAACATCTTAGATAGATAGATAGTCCTTTTCAGAAGGATTTACATTTGTTGCGGAATGTCATCTTTCTCTTAGACTCACACTTTCAGATTTCGGGATTTCTCTGTTACAAGCGCGCCACTCAGCGGACACTTGTCAACGCCACTAAATAGGAAAAACAGGTATAGACGGGCAAAGTGTTTGTAGAATCGGCAGAAAAATAGTCAACGGAATTTGAACTTTTGTTCTATTATGGAATGCGCACAGGGCTCTTATAAATAATTTGATGCAATCATATTCATAAATTGAAATATTATTTTCTTTGGCTTATAATTATTGAATTTCATTGTGTATCTAGATCGCTTGTGTCATTCGGAGAATACATAGACAGAAAATTCTTCATTTAATAAAAAAAAATTATGTTTTTTTTTAAATCAATTGTTCTTGTTTTTACAGCTAATTTCGATACGATATAATATTTTGTATAATAGTATGATGTTTTACTTGGTGATTGTTTCTCGCATGATTCATCAGATCGAAGATTAATATTAACCATGGATTTTGACAAGAATACCAAACATGTTTTTGAATGTTCAAAACGAAAAATGAGAGGAAGAAGTGGGAGAACTGCTCTTTCGTTGTCCGATTTTTTATATATATATAATTTTGCATATCCTTCGGTATTTGTTAGGAAATTTTACCTAAGAATTTATATTGTGGAGGCCCCTCTCTTGTGGAGGCCCCGGGGCTGCAGCCCCGTTTGCCCACCTCTTAATCCGGCTCTGCATTCTAGTCGTTCTATAGTCTGTGACTTATCTTACATTTTACTTTGTTTATGTGCTTTTTGTAATTTTACAATTCAGTATTAGAATTGGTGTTTTTATCTGCATGTGAGCGTTTTCTCCTAATATATTAAAGTATCTATGTACATTTTATATTCATTATCTTTAGAACACATTGTGATAATTTTGACTTTGTCGACAAATGTTTTCATTTAGAGAATGAAGCTCATCTATATATCTATCATGGGTATAACCGTCTGAGAACTAACGTCCACTCAAATTTTGCGCAGAGAAAAATTATTTGTGTTCAAATTTCCCGAGCCATTCCATGAGTTTAGTTCAAGTGACATTCACTCCACACTAACAAGTGAGTTGTTTGGAATGAACTACTAACTAAACTAAATATTTTCGATTATTCTAATTTCAGACGTCCATCGCTCAATGGATATGTAGGTTTTTCACGACGTTTCGATCACTTCTGCAATCTGCAATCGTCTCCAGTGAATACTGATAAGCTTAGGTGCTACTCAGGTTGTCTGTCGGTATACTGGTACGTGTAATCTCTCTCGCAGTGATGCGTGCGATTTCGAGTGTTGTAGCAGCAAGAGCAATTAGCCGTTTCCATACGTTCCTGATCTCAACGCTTGACTGCATTGGTCCCGATGTAGGCTGTCTTACCGACTTCCGTTTGAACCAATGTTCATCTCTATGTAGAATGCTTGCATTGTCCTACAGAATTCGTGGTGTCCAGCCAGGCGTGGTCAGCAATTGTCGATTTCGACTTCTCATGTTGAGTCCATTTTCTGCCTCCACATTCATATGAGACTTTCGGTTCTGTTATCAGGTTAGGTCTTGGTGAGAAAACTTCGTTGAAGTACTGCCAGATTGAAAGAAGCTCTTGACGTTGTACGTGTTTACGATCCTTCTGATCTTCTCCGAGACACCTCTGGTAGATCGGTGTGCTTTGTTGTTGTTTTCCGAAAGCCTTCAATATTTCTCCCGGGAGTTTCTCGGTGTTGATACTCTGTCAGTGAATGAAAACATTGCCTAATATATTAACAGACAGTATAGATTTGTGCCACCCATGGAAATTAACTGGCGAATGAAGCTCGCAGATGAGCAGAATCGATATTATTCATGAAGGACAATTAAAATACCAAGCAGAGACATCCAGATGAAGTAATACATCTCAATACGGTTTCACGAATTCTGATAATTTGCACGGAAACAGTGGCAGGAGCTTGAGCCTAATGTTTCATAGTGGGCGTTAGAAATCTCTGGCCGAAGTCCTTAATTGAACGTTTCTGATACCCAACTGGTAGTATAAGTATTGTTTGAAGCCTTCACTTTGGCTGTTTCCAATCGAATATGAGGTATGGTATAATGCACTGGGAAAACTCTGCAGAAGCTTATCGAATATTTACTCTACAGAAAAGAGCTGTCCGTATATTGAATAAAATTGGACCATTGCACTCATGCAGAGAACACTTCAAAAGCCTCTCAATTTTAACAATAAGTTCAATGAATGTATATATATATATGTATATATATATATATATATATGTATATATATATATATATATATATATATATATATAATATATATATTGTTATATGTTGTATATGATTGTTAGTAAGTTTTTTTTTCATTCATTTAAATCTTTGTGACATATACTAATCATAACAAAATGAAACTCCGGCTGTGATGCTTGTTACCTTTTTTTCATGTACACTTTACCTCTCCTTTTTTTTTCTTTTTATTTTACCTTTTTCCAGCTCAGTCGGTACGCCTATGTAGGGATGATTCTCTCAATATCAGGAGGATTGCAGCTGCGCCATCTAGTTGTTTTCTTGATGTCAATATACTGTTTATGTTAGAAAGATTGATTGTAAAATGATCAAATAATAAGTGACATGATAGTTGTTTTTTATTGAAATATTACTTAAAACAACCTATGCCTGCGATATCTATCTTATTCTAGTAATACTTTTCAATCAATCAAAATTGAAAACTTTGAATTTCCTTGCTCATGCGCAATCATAGAAATGAAAAGAATATTTATAGGATATTCTCAGTCTTTTTTCAAACCGAGAATGTGATAGTTCGATGAATATTCCCACTTGATTGAGTTTATGGAGATAAAATACCTGTTATGAGTATTTCTTGCACTCACACGAATCAAGGAATGTTTTGTGGTTAGTTTGAAGTGGATACTGCTAGTGAAGTGAAAAGTTGGGACTCTAACCCCCAATTCTTGGTAAGTGGTTTCTTAGTAAACTTTGCTCCTGATTTGTTACAATGTTGATTGTATGCATGACTGTCTCTCAAATGCCTCAGTTTTAAGCATTTTCCCTTCAAAATTGATCATTTACAGTTCTGCTTCATTTTTCACTTTCATTTCTCAACTCTCCTTATTTTTTTTTCTCCTTGGTAACCATCACTTTTTGTTATCCTTTATACATTTTCACTATTAGCACCTTTTTTAAAACACATTTTTCAACTTCTTACCTATTATACTTATGTTATTTACAAATTTGATTTCTACACATAGTACTATTAACAAATATTTCTTCAAAGTTGACATTTTCCATTTTACTATGCTTGAATTTTATTATTTTGATCATTTAGAAGGAAAATAATATGACATTTTCCTGTCATGTTTCCTTCTGGTTCTAAATTTGTATACAGGATGTTTCTTGCATATAAATATAATGTTTAATTGAATTCTGAATGTTCGTTTTTGAATTGAGATTATTTTTATAGATTGTCCCAATTGAATGAACTGATAAAACATAATGATGATAATATAAAAACTCTACTGCCACTACTGGTTTTCAAGATGCAAACCGCACAGAAAAAAATTATAAAAACAATCATAGCAGGTATTCATGCAGTTTTTAAATAGCATTGTGCCCTATTTTCACACGCTTTATATTAGCTTCACTTGTATGTTTGTTTGTTTGTAACCGACTCCTTTGGGCGTGATTTTGACCCACTTCCAGACGTCCGAATGATCTGAAACTTGGCAGGTGTACATTATTCCGGTGACAATGCATTAAGAAATTTTTGTTTGAGAAAAAAAACAAAATGGCTCCAATATGGCTTACGAGTTTTGTGATTATGGTCCGATTCGCTTCAAAATTGGTATCTGATAGTTCTCTTGGTCGAAAATTATGATACTTTTGTCAAAATTGAAAACTTCAAAATGGCGGCTCCAAAATGGTGGACGAGTTTTGTGATTATGGTCTGATTCTATTCAAAATTGGTATGTGGGGGTTTTTGGGGTCGAATATTATGATTCTTTTGTGAACATTGGAAAATTCAAGATGGCGGCTTTAAAATGGCGGCCGAGTTTTGTGATTATGGTCTGATTCTATTCAAAATTGGTATGTGGGGGTTTTTCGGGTCGGTGATTATGATTACTTAATTTGATAAGATTATTCCATTTTTTTATTTGCAAAAAAATTATAAAAATAATATTTTGAAAAAAAACAAAAAAACACGTTTTTATAAAAAAACACACTAAAAAGTAGGAAATAAATAATAGTTTAAAAAAACTAAAAAACACGCTTTTATAGAAAACCAGACTAAAAAAATTGAAAATAAGAAAAATATGTGTTTTATTTAAAAAAAAAGCGTGGGGTGCATGGTATCAATAATTATATTATACATTACCTAGGGCAGTAAAGTGAGAAATGTCTCAGATCACAGGTAATTGTTGGCCGAGGTGATACCATGCACCCCACGTTTTTTTTTAGATAAAATACATGTTTTTCTTATTTTATATTTTTTTAGTCTGGTTTTCTATAAAAGCGTGTTTTTTAGTTTTTTTAAACTATTATTACTTTTTTATTCGACATATATACCATATCATAGCACTATATATATATATATATATATATATATATATATATATATATATATATATATATATACCGGGTGTCCCAGAGCTTTTAGGCCGGCAGATATTTCAGTTATTTGCAGAAAATAAAATTGAAAAAAAATACGTGTCGTAGGAGACCATAAGCTCGTTCATGTAGCATAGCAAAATCCACCCCCTGGCAAACAACCCCCGAGAAACCACCCCAAACTTTTGTTTTTCAAATTGCACCCCCATGTTTGTTGCTGTTCAACTTACAGCTCGTTTCATTCCTTATTCATCGATATATCATAATATGTAGTTGTGAAGATAGTAAGTCGTTAAAATTCAATTCGTTAGTGGGTACTATTAATTTGACGGAATGAATGGTTCCACATTGTAAAGACAAGAAAAAGTGGATGTTAAAGAAAAAGAGTCAATAAAATGTTGTTTTTCAAATTGCACCCCATGTTTGTTGCTGTTCAACTTACAGTCTTTTTCATTTCTCATTCAATAATGTACCATGGTAGCTAGAATGGCATGCAGAATTATGGCAAATAAAAATACAAATGAAATAATAATTTATAAGCTCATCTGTATTTTGAAAAAATATTATACTACAGAAATTGTTCAAAATGTTGGCCAGCACTTGCCACACATGCATCAAGTCGCCGAATCAGCGCGAGTACAGGAAGCTCTAATCATTTCCGGAGTAACGGTGTTACAAGCCTCTGAAATTTTCTGTGTTAAATCTTCAATATTTATTGGTTGAGTTTCGAAGACAACTCGTTTCAAATATCCCCATAGGAAAAGTCCAGTGGCGTGAGATCTGGAGAACGTGCAGGCCATCGAACAGGTCCACTATTTCCAATCCAACGGTCTTGAAAGATATTATTGAGGAATGTAGTAACTATATTATGGTTATGTGCAGGAGCACCATCTTGTTGCCACCACATTTGTTGTCGTTCCTCAATTGGAATATCTTCTAGTAATGCAGGAATGCAATTTTCAAGAAATGTAGATATCGGTGGCCCGTCAAAGTGTCTTGGAAAAATGAGGGCCGATGAGACGTCCATTATGTAAACCACACCACACGTTCACACCCCACATTGTTTGGAAATTGGTTTCTCGTATCCAGTGAAGGTTGTCCTGTGACCAATAGTGCATGTTATGTCGGTTAACAGTGCCATTATTATGGAAGCGGGATTCGTCACTCCATAAGATTTGATCGAGGAAGTTGGGATTGTCATGGACTAAAACTTGAATGTGAGCAATGAATGCCATTCGTCTTTCGAAATCTGTAGGTCTGAGTCCTTGGTGTAAATGTATTTTGAAGGGATGATACCTGTACTGTTTGAAAATTCTGTGCACAGACGACTTACTGATCCCAATCTCCACCGCCAATGCACGAACCGAAATATGAGGATGTGCTTCGGCGTAGGCCAACACATTTATACAATGTTCCTCAGTTCGTACAGGAGTAGGATGTGCTTGATGTGTTTTCCCTGGAATTGATCCCGTTCGCATTGTATTTTCTACATACGGAAACGTATTGCGACCTGGTTGTCGACGATCAGGAAAGCGCTGCTCATACAGCCTCTCCGCAGCACGTTTATTCTTTTGGCATTCACCAAAAATTAGAAGCATATCAACGTATTCGTTGGGAGTGAAGGTAAAAGGCATTTTGATATTTAACAACAATATCACGACTGATCGCAATTTGTAATCCAGATACCGTAGGAATAAAACAAAGCACAAAAAGTTCTAACATTTTATTGACTCTTTTTCTTTAACATCCACTTTTTCTTGTCTCTACAATGTGGAACCATTCATTCCGTCAAATTAATAGTACCCACTAACGAATTGAATTTTATCGACTTACTATCTTCACAACTACATATTATGATATATCGATGAATAAGGAATGAAACGGGCTGTAAGTTGAACAGCAACAAACATGGGGGTGCAATTTGAAAAACAAAAGTTTGGGGTGGTTTCTCGGGGGTTGTTTGCCAGGGGGTGGATTTTGCTATGCTACATGAACGAGCTTATGGTCTCCTACGACACGTATTTTTTTTCAATTTTATTTTCTGCAAATAACTGAAATATCTGCTGGCCTAAAAGCTCTGGGACACCCGGTATATATATATCAAAGTTATATTTGTTTTTTAAAACAAAGCAAACCACTTCATATATATATATCCGTCCGAAATGATAGAACATTCTTACGAAACGCGAATGAAAAACAGATTGCCACCGTCTAAACATTCATCTACCCTATATCAAAGAGGACTGTATTTCAATGGCTGTGAATTATTCAATGTTCTTCCTAAAGCTATAAAAGACTCAAAGACTATATGCATCTTCAAAAGAGAGATGAAACATTTTTTGTTGAGAAAGTCCTACTATTCCCTAACATAATTTTCAATGTCTAATAACTTTGTAAAGTCTAATTTGTTTATTTAGGACATCTACCTTAATTTATATTTATATTTTTATGTTTACATCTATATTTTTTTTTTGTATTATCTCTTCTATATTGTAATCTTTTGTGACAAAGAATAAATGAAATGAAATAATATCATTGCTGCATATAATATCATTCATGTTCACATTATATCTTGTTGTTGAATTTTTAAATAATGAGTTGAGAATGGACAAGCAATAGTCAACATTCACTTCAATTTAATGCAAATTACATTCGTTCACCTTATTTTCATGAAAAATAAAATAGCAAGGCATCTGCGGGTTATTTCGGCTCATGTATCAATTTAAAATTTGTTTTCATTAAAAACATTGTTTTATTTAAAACTGTCTCATAAAATAATATGAAATTTTCCATTCTAACTTATGTCATCCCAAATCACCTTCGTTAAATAGTCAATATATCTGTAATTATTTAATGATATGAATATTATGCACATATAATATTTATACAGTGCTTCCCAAAAGTCCCCTTTCCCCCTCTTATTTTTGGAACGATTATACATAAACAAGTGAAATTTGGAAACTGAATTTTGAAGGTTGTAAACTTCCCTACTAGTGATGATAGATGACGAAATCGTCAAAGATGACGTCACAAGGCTATTGTGACCAATAATTTTAAATGGAACCCTACGGCAAGCGACATCTCTTTCAAAAGGTATCGAAAAAACCTATTCAATGATACTCATTTTGTTTGTGCTTATGGCAGTTTCAATGGCTCATTAGTAAACATTAAAATTTAAATTCCATTCAGTATGGTATTAATTACAGATTCAAGCAAATCAGTATCTACTCAAAGAAATTGCTCGAAGTGACCTCCATTTACTTCCTGCCAGTGAAATATCCTATTTTCAAACTCTTCTCGTACTTTTGCAAATGTGTCTGCGGAAACAGCCTCACATTCTGCAACAATACGTTGTTTTAAAACGTCAATATTGTCAGGTTCAGTGGCGTAAACCTTCGATTTGAGGTACCCCCACAGAAAAAAATCCAAAGATGTGAGGTACGGTGATCGAGCTGGCCATTCCGTTGAACCTCGTCGTCCAATCCATCTACCACGATACTCCTCATCCAAATACCGTCTTTCTGCACCGTAATAGTGTGGAGGAGCACCATCCTGTTGGAATGTTATTTCCAAATTGTCGAATTCATCTGGATTATCTTCCAAAATTTCAAGGATTAACGGTTCTATTGCGTTTTGCAACAGCTTCAGATAAACCTCACCAGTTAAATTAGTATTTTAAAAAAGAGGCCCAACGATGTGGTTTCCCAGGATACCTGCCCAAACATTCACCTTCTGGGGAAATTGGGTATGTGTTTCACGAAACAGGTGAGGATTTGCGTCACTCCAATACCTCACATTCTGTGTATTTACATTTCCATCCAGATAGAAATTACTTTCGTCACTAAAACAAATTGTTTTGATATAGTCTGGCTGTTCGTTAATTTTAGTTTCCATATTTCCACGAAATTCTAGTCTTCGGTCTGGGTCGTCGTCTGAGAGTTGATGAACCATTTTTAATTTGTATGGATGGAATTTGTTTTTTTTTCAACACCCTGTGTACTGTACTTCCACTGACTTCACAGATAGATGCAACGTGAGTTGTTGAAGAAGTAGTATTAACTATTACTTCTGCCAGTATATAAATTTTTTTCTCATGAGAAATTTGTGGTCTGCCAGATCGTTTCGCATCATTAATACTACCCGTTGTTTCAAACTTATGAAGAAGCTCCCTTAAATGAGTCCTCGAAACGGGGCGATCGGGAAACCTCTCATCAAAAATGCGTTCTGCTGCATGAATATTTTGTCCAGTTTCACCAAGAATTAGGATCGCTGCTACTTTATCACCTAAAGCACGTACCATTCCGTTTCTTGAAGCACTCAAACGTTCGGCTAACAACAGTTTAACGAATTATTAAAATGTACAAAAATATCAAAAGTACCAAAAGCTGCTAAAACAGTTGAACGTTCGATCAACAATACACAAATTATTAAATGTACAAAAACTTGGACAATTACAAAAACGTCGAATTAGGGAGACTTATAAAAACGTCAGCTTATTTGACAACTATCCAGAGGCGGAGCTTGAATTTGGAATTTTAGTATTAACTGATTTAATTAATCACAGCTTTGCGTTTTTTAAAACCGAGTTGCCAAAACTGCCATAAACACAAACAAAATTAGTATCATTGAATAGGTTTTTTCGATACCTTTTAAAAGAGGTGTCGCTTGCCGTAGGGTTCCATTTAAAATGATTGGTCACAATGGCCTTGTGACGTCATCTTTGACGATTTCGTCATCTATCATCACTAGTAGGGAAGTTTACAACCTTTAATATTCAGTTTCAAAATTTCACTTGTTTATGTAAAATCGTTCCAAAAATAAGAGGGGTTAGGGGACTTTTGAGAAGCACTGTATATCATATGAACTGCTGTTACCAGTGTTATAATGTCAAAAGACCATTTCGAAATATAACAAAATTAATTATAGAGGATCTCTATAATAGAATAATATAGGGCACTGTTATCTATTTCAGTCACCAATTATCCTTCAGAACGAGGCTCGTCAGCGATTCCACAAATGCGCAGTATATTTTGAATAATTGTTCTCTAGATATAAATTTTTTTTACTTCAAAACTCTTTCGGTCTGCTTGAAAAGCAAATTAGTTCAAAAAGGTGAACTAGATTTTCCTAAATTATTTCCTCTTATTAGCATCTTTCAGATGATATCTTCCAAACTGAACTAGACCTTATGCTCTTTCGATTTTTTTCTCTTTACCATACCCTCAAATGAGATACGAAAAATAACTTCAACACTTATATTAAATTCGAATACAAATCATAACCAAAATTCGGCAACAAAATATCAAAAAGGTTAAATATAGATAAATCAGACTCCGAAACAATAACCTAAGCCAAAATATTTTGATAAAAGAGCCCAGACAAAGTAGCGCTGCAAAATATTTGTCTTTCCTAGAAATGTAACGCTCTACTTTCAAATAATTCGTAAAATTCGACCAGATGGTCACCTCCATGTACTGTATGAAAGATTGTCTCTCAGTCGATCTCTTGTACTTCATTGTGGCTAGACGAAGCCAAACCCTTTCATAACTTATTCAAATGTCCACCCTCGCATTCTATCAAAAAAGCTCTGCCCTATGGTTATTTCATGAATTACTAGAAGCGTCGCAACTCATCAAGTCTGTAACAATTTTTTTTCCATAACCGACCGCATTTTCCAGTTCTCAAGTCATCCCGAGGGGACTTTCATGTTATTTTTCCATATTCTCTATCGACGCTTGACACTCGCCGTTATTTACGTTATTCAAATCATCTGAACTCTAGCTCCCGAAAAAGTCAGTCACAACGGAATTTCGCTATATTGATTTCGATGATTAAAGTATTTCGGATAAAACTTATCCGTGGCCATCTTCGTGGCCCGCGGCCCCCAGCGCGCGAACCGCGCGTGAATCGAGGATACTCAGTCCGAACTTTTTTCACGCGTCCCTACCTCAAGAAACCCCACCCTCAGTCTGCTTTTCGCGCTAATTCCTCTGATTGGCTTCAAAGTGTCTCATCGCAGAGTAATAGGTCCAAAGTACAATTTTGGCTCCTTGTCATTTCCCGACTCAGCACAAATCCGCTAGCGACCTCACACGAAGGAATGAATGGTGTGACAAATGATATGTGATTGCTTTTACCTACCACCACTGTAGAAAATAGGCAAGAAACACGACACACAGCCTCAGTAAATAGCTCATTACGCACGGTAAACAAATCGCACAGTTTTCGTAAACAAAACGCACACTTTGAATATTTTAAAAATTTATACGTAAAAGTAAGCGGAACATTTAATAATTCCACAAGTAGGTCATGATTGCGCAATCGCCCGTTAACAGCGTAGTCATAGCAACTATCAAAATCAAAATAATACAAACAAACTTTTTTGAAAGATAAATAAGTTCTAGTTGATAATTATAAGATACATTCTGTTTGAAAAAGAATACCTACATTTTCAATATGTCAAGAGATACTGAGAACGAAAATTCAACTCCTTCCAACGTCATGGCAATGGTAAAAATGGCAACGAATGATTTACTGCCAAGTTAATCCCGCGAACGCTACGGAAATTGTTACAGTAGATTCATGGACTGGAGACTGAAAAATAAGGTGGATTCTTTCTCCGAAAATGTTTTGGTAGCATATTTTCAACACCTATCGGAAAAAATGGAACCTAGCTCTCTATGGGTCATTCCAAGTTAATAGCGCTATCGAAAAGGAAATCGGATAGTTTTAGAAGCACAAAATCTAAAATTTTGGTGGCCAAAAATATAAGAGATTTCTTCGAAACGGCTCCTGACAATCATTACTTATTTATGAAGGTAAAATATAACCACTAATACTATTTTCCACACGTACAGTAATTTTTAGTTTTATACTGTTCTTATAATTGGCGTAAGTGGTGCATGCCGAAAACAGGAACTGAGAGATATGAAAATTGAAGATGTTGAGGACACAGGAAAATCCTTCATTATTAAAATTCCAAATAAAAAAACCAAAATTCAACGTTTTTTGTGATCTCTGACCATTTTTATTCCAGAATAAAAAAATATTACACTATACGCAAGACAATACTAAATGAAAACAACCCGTTGGGACAAACAAATTAGGCAGTATACCAAAAGATATTGCTAAATTTATCAAACTAGAAAATCCTAATCGCTACACAGGACACTGTTTTCGCAGATCTTCGGCAACTATTTTTGTCGAAGCTGGCGGGGATCTATTGGATTTGAAGAGACATGGTGGCTGGCAATCGTCTTCAGTAGCAGAAGGTTATGTTGACAATTCCTTAAAAAACAAATAACTCACCTCATCGAGAATATCCTACGCTATTTTACATAATAGTAATACAACCTCAACAAATGAAAATATTACAATGTCATATGATTCGACACATCGAAAAACTTCTAATATACTTAAATAATACAGTAACCATAAATGATTATAATGTTCCTAATGTTAATTAAACCAACGTAGTAGTAAATAGAACGAATTATATCCTATATGATCATCAAAGTTGTGAAACATATATCCTCTATAATTTTGTAAAATCGTCGAAATAAAATTGTTCAAAAAATCTAAAGATGCAATAATATACAGGGTATCCCATTTGAAGAATGAAGTACCCTGTCATAACTAATTTTAGATATCTCTGTATACATGAAACAACAACAAAAAACGACAAGTAAAATGAAAAATCGACGTGTTTAAGCATCATTTACAATAACTAATAATAATGAAAATATTAAAAGTAGTCCAGACTTTTTTGGCACACTGTATATGGCCGTAGGTAAAGTATAGTACGTAATACGTGTTGTAAAGCAATTACGCACTCATGCAATTAAGCACTCGTGCGTAATATGCTTTTTACAACACTTGATACGTAATATACTATTTAATTAATTAATTAGAGAAATATCCTTAGAAAAAAAATTACACTCTATCGCCAAGCGGTTGCGAAATCATATTTCTTTCGAAAGAGTTGTGCTGGCGTGGATTCACCAAAATAATATCGTTATGGAAAGTTCTAACTTTGTAGACCATCGACCATCGCTTGACTGAAAGAACTCTGTATTTTTGGACACTGTCACTGATTCTAAACTTTTAAATCCTCAATTTCTAAACATTTTTTTAAAATCTAGACCTGTATCTTTCATACTGAATAAGGTTCAAACTTATTTTTCTTTTAACATTCTCTCATTCATTTGAATGAAAAAACTTATTGAGCATTTGAAACAGTTTGAATTTGATGAGCTCAGTAGAATGAATTCTCTGTGGCTTGGTCTCTAGTACAACTAATAAAATAACAGGAATCTTAGCATTGATTTGAATGATAAAAATTTTAGTAACTTAAAATCAGGCTGGCAAGACCTATATCACTAAAAAAAAAATATAATGCCATGAAAAAGGTGTGTTATCGTCTTTCGAACCGAACTAATTTGTTCCGGTCAGTACATGAAATTCCTTACTGTATTATCTAACATGTGCAGAACAACTGTGAAAACTTGATTTGTTGAAAATATAAACAGGATGTTCATAAAATCAGATGTGGAATCATCTGCGACTGAAAGATAAACTTTAGTCACTATCTTCCATCGTCAAGATAACCTCTTGTGGGGTATTCATGTTGAGAATGTTTCCCTTTTCAACTGTGAAAACATTACTCGCTTCACCCAAGTCGTACTCTGTAACACCCTTTATTTTTGAACCCCAAATTTGAAGTATCTGATTCAAATTTAAGAAGGTGAAATCACTTTGCTGATAGGCTGCTCATATTGATACGGTTAGGCCGTGAGTAAGGTTCAATTAATGACTTTTTCCAGTTTGTCAAATTGGGCCACTAAAAAAATTATACATCAATAACTTGACAGTTCAAGAGTTGGGCGCCAGGCTTGCTGAAGACAAAAGCCAAAGATAAACAAAAATTTACAAATAATTACTAGCTTGTATGGGAAGGCAAATAAATATGCAGGAAATCAACTTAACAAATTTATTCCAGACTAAGGATCTTAACAGTGACTGGATAGTATGAATTTATAAAAAACTTTGAAAAATGTTGCTTGGAGAGTAGAAAAAAAAATCAATGGAAAAATTGAAAAATTACATGTACATTGATAATTTTGACTCCGATAAAATTTGGACGTTTACAAATATATAAGATTTTTCTAGACGATGGTGATACGGTAAATACCTGCGGAGGTCTTCAATGGAGGAAGATGAAGAAGGCTGGTTTTGACGAAGATGGTCTCAGCGGTGCGACGACGAATCTGGTCTCGGGTGGGTATCTGTTGGTTTTAGACCCCCTTGTTGGCGTGAATTGGTTTTATCTTCACGGACCAGGCTGAATTTGACGAGCTATATGACCTCACAGAGTACCAGTCCTTCTGTCTCAGTAGGTGGCTTCACTCCGTGGTATATATCATGCGAAGAAGATGATAGGAATAAAAAATTGGACAAAATGGAAGAGAACGAAGGATATCCTTTGAACCTCAAGTTTTTATTATACAAATTTTAATCTAGAGTCAAAAGATAGATGCAAATGATAGCATACAAAAAAAATGCCTCAGGCCATATATAAGACTGGAAGATTACAGTGGAAGAAAAACATTAAGTAGCAATGAAATATGCTATTATGGTTTTAAATTTCCACGATAAAAATGAAGTTATTTTTTGTGAATGTCTAACAGAAAACAACTACTTTCCCGGCTAAAACAAACCTCGCCCAAAACGTTCTTTTAAAATTCAGTTAACTTTTGAAACAAAGTAAGCTTTGATAAGGTAATTAAATGTACCAGAAAAGTCCAAAAAAATTAAATGAGAAAATGTTTTCAAAAAGAAATATAAAAATTTCCTTGAGACTTTACCAGGAAAAATTAAATATAGTATTTTAAGGAAAAAATACTGTAAAGGTTGCCAGAGAAAAAATATAGTATTTTAAAGCAATATACTTAAATGTTGCCAGAGTAAAAATATACTATTTTAAAGCAATATACTTCGTCAAGTACCAAAAGAAAATATAGCTTTATGAATCAAAATACTTCGGTAAGTTACAAAAAATGTGTGTTCATGAACCAAAATATTAATCAGGCCCTAGAGCAAAAGTATTCTATTCACTCAAGATAAGGAGAGGAAGACCACACGTCCTCCAGTGGGCACAACTCTCTTAGATGAAGATAAAGTTTAATTATTCTTTCAATCGAAGAATTTTCAAAGATATTTCGAAATAGGGCGGCGAAGTCCTTTTTCCAATCGATAGGCCAGGTAATTCTCAAAAAATTGAATGAATTTCCCTGCTCTTGACGACGAAGTAGTGACTGAAATGAATTGATTCTACAACGATCAAAAAAATATAACCCTCACTGTGAATTGAATGAAGTAGAACGATGAAAGGAACTTGTTGAATGTGAATCAAAATTTATGCTTGAGGAATATATTAGCAATCGAGTGTTCTGAGACAAGTTAAGCCATAGGTACAATCCTCTCCGGAAGCAATTTTTTTCCCAAGAGAAAACCAAAATAATCTCATGAACGTATAGTTATGAAATAAAAAAAAATCACTTACCGGAGGGCTGTCCTATAAGGTAACTGCATAATCCCAGAATAGTCGAATACACCCTTTGCACTCGGAATCCTCGGAATAATCCCCTGGTACTGTGAGGTAAGCGCTAGTCCACTCGAAATTCCCAATTATCTGATGGTACCTAAAAATGGGAAAAGCGTAGAACTGATTTCTAAAAAAAAATTAGTTGCCAATGGTCTGAACGGATACTACGTCAGCCACATAGACATGTGCGGTGAATGCTTGCCAAAATGGTCAAAATATATTTTTTTGTTTTTCCTTAAATCCAAGACACAAATCAACCTGGATAGGAATTAGCCAATATGTAAGATATAAAATAATATGTCGATTATTTAATCGGAAATTCACTGATAATTCCAAAGGTAACGAAAATCTGACAGTATAGAATTTATGCTTGACCTTCAACAATTACCATGCAATACCCCCAAGAATTTGAATATTACAAGCATATTAAAAGCAGAAAAATATGTTCATCAACTACAACATTGATTGCAAAATAAAGGAAATAATTATACTCCACCAATATGAGCAGTGATAGGCCATTCAATTTAAAAATCGTAACGTACCAGAATCAATTCACTCAGCACACCTGCCTATTCGGGGTTCAATAGAGGAAAGAGAACGATAACCTTTCGGTTCGACCAAATCACCACTTCACCTGTTTTTTCCCAAACCAATCTCGGTTTTTTCTCTATAAAACACTTATGGAAAAAACAACCGCTCGACGACATGAAAAACAACTATCATGATCACATTTTCAAGGATCGATAATAAAGATCGCAGTATCGCAGTTCACGACCTGAGCAGTGACTACTGACTCGTACCACCGTAAAGATATCCGGAAAAATTATTAGAAATTGATTATGTAAAATGAAGTAACGAAAAATTTGTTACAACTCATAAAATCTTTCAATCCCCTACGGACCACAAAAATAATAGCTCAGTCATTCCTATCTACGATATACTTTTCACAATTATTTTTCCAAGAACCATATATATCCATTATTACAATATTTTATTACTTACAAACGAGGAGATCAAAAAACACATTGTGTGGGCAAAAAACGTTTCTCTTTGCCTATCTAATAACTTATTTCTAACAATATTTTCTGTTCTATAACTATTCTCCCAGGAAAATCTTTTGTAAACCATCATTTGCATATATGCAATGTCATTTCATGACGATAATTCAACTTTTTCCCATATCTGTCGGTGGAACAAAAATAACTTTTTGTGAAATATTGTATCTTACTTGACTGTACTATGATGGTTTTCGGTGAGCGCCCTTTTCGGGCTGTTATACTACCGGAAGAAAGCAATGAAAAATTCCTCGAAGGAACAAAACAATATTTCGAAACTTTCATATCTTTCTAACCATTTATTTAACCCAAACAAAAGGGAATTGTGAATAACGTCGAAGCTTTGTAGAAAATATATTTTCGTTCCGAACTAATACTGAGCGATTTGTTACGAGGGTTAAATATATTTATAGACAATACACTGTACATCTCGACGATCATTTAGCTACTATGTAACAATTCGTCTTGTGCTCAATTGCGATGCAATAATTCGATCTGTCTTTGTGAGAGGCATGATCTTTCGAAAGGCAACTATAATTTCTAAAGGCAACTATAATTTCTGAAGGCGGAGATATTCGTTCTTTCAAATTTTTTCTAAAATTCAATTTATAGAACCAAATCCTAGGACCAAACTACGGTAACAAGTATGAAGCCGAAAGGGGTTACAGCTCGCCGCTTAATAATTCCTTTGGCTTTATTGCCGGTCCAATAAAAATCAATATGAGTTATAGTCCAGTCATCTTACTAAGTTCACCTCGGAATTTGAGATATCCAGCTGAATATTTGTAAAAACTCGTATTTTGGAATTCTTAAAGTTGTCTCAAAACCTACATATGGTAGGGTGTACGCGTCTATTAATATTTGAGGTCAAAGTTCACAAAAATCGATGTTTTGCATATTTTTTGCAAATATCTCATTTCCTATGGGTTTTTCGCTATTGTATCATCAAAAATATTGTAGAAAATTGAATTCCCTACAACTTTTGTTCCAAAAATTTTTCTATACGTCGAATCGTTTTCGAGATAGAGGGCGGAGAGCGCGCGGTTAGAGCATAATGTAAGGTCAACCGGTATAGTCCCGGTCAAAACACGCTATATAATGTTTATTAATTATTGATAAATAAATAATTGATGATAATTTTCCTTTGTTATCAAATATTACATTATATTTAATCATTTTTTACTTTCGTATGTATTTTTAATTAAGTATTAATTTATTTGATGATACTTACCTGCCCGTGTAGTTATAGAATTGTTAAGGAAAATATTTCAATTCTAATGTTATTTATATTAATAACTCCTTAAATAATTGAAAAAAAAATGAAAGAAATTCTTAATTTATGATTTTATTAAAAATACCATTCTATTCTGAATAGAATAAAAATTACATGAACTGCAACTTATTATAATTTTAATCATCTTCTTCTTCTTCATCGTCGTCTCCCAACCGCTGTGGTGTTTCGAAGTCTTCTTCTATATCATCTTCGGCGACATTTATCTCCAGGTCTTCCATGATTTCGGGGTCAAAGGTTCTGTCTTCATTTACATCGTTCTGACATGGTGAAAAATTGAGACAAGATTGCCCATTACACTGGCCACAAGCTAAAGAGCACTGCAACTCCGATTTCCTGCATCCACAAACACTCTTGCAGTTGCAGAAGATTGTGTTGAGCAATTCCTCTGGAGCAGGTGCTGAAATGGTCGTGATAGGTTCCAGGAATCCGTTACGCATTGTCCAACCCCACTCCTGGGGTTCCAAATCATGCCCTAACCAAGTTTGAACTTGATAATAAACACGATTGAAATGTTGGTGAACTGCTGCACTTGTTGGTGGAATATTTGATAACTGCACAGGTTTATTCAGTTCCGTAGACTTGACGTATTGTGCATAACGAAGATGATCAATACTGCCCACAGATTTTGGAGTATTATAGACTGCCAACAAGATTTGAATTCCAGTCTCAAATAATCTTTGAACCGGACAGTTTTCTTCTTCAAATGCTGCTGCGAGTTGCTCCAAATTCGGCAGTTTCTCAAATGCTTTTAGAAACGTTTTTTTCCCTTCTTTAAAAAGCGCAGAAGTCGTATCACAGTCACTTAATGTTTGTTTCTTCGAACGAGGATATTTATCAAAACTTTTAGAAAAGTATATGTTTGTTTTTACATTTCCTTTGCCGACTTTTTTGAAGAAAATTTATTGTTGATGAGATAGTGTACGCCCAATTTAAATGACCAGTAAATCAATATCTTCTCCTATTATAACTGCAGTTTTTTCAGGTTTCGATTCTTCGATTGCTGTTTCTATAATCAGTACATCCGCATCATATCTGGCCTGTAGTAATATTGACAGCTTGTAATTTTTCAATTAGCATATTGATGAGCTTTTATTTGTTACTTCGATTTGATAAAAAAATTTCTTGCGTAATTGGTACAGCCATTGTTTCGTCGAAACAAACTTCGTATGTTTTTGAAATTGCAGCAATTCTTCTGAGCAGCTCCATTGCTTTTATGTTCTTGCTGTAGTCAGAATATCCGTCAAATACAACAATAATTTTTGAACTGTAATGCGTTTGTGAATACTTTACATATTTATCTAAAATAACACAAAAAGTATCTTCTTTATTCCACACAACGCGATGCAGAAGAAATCCGCCATCAATAATGAACGTCACATTATTTTCATCGAGAACAAAATCGATTGGCGTCATGTTGTCGTACAATGACGATTTTGTGGTTTTTTCTCATGCCATCATTATCGAATAGTGCTGGATACGGACTCAATTCATATTGTAGATATTCTTCAAGATTTCTTTCAAATTGTTTGCTGACAGTAATTCTTTGGAAGAGTAATAATTGATCCACTGAAACTTTACAATCATTAATTGTTACAGATTTGATAACAAATGAAAATTATTATTAATTATTTATGTATCAATAATTAATAAACTTTATATAGCGTGTTTTGACCGGGACTATACCGGTTGACCTTACATTATGCTCTAACCGCGCGCTCTCCGCCCTCTATCTCGAAAACAATTCAATGTATAAAAAATTTTTGAAACAAAAGTTGTAGGGAATTTAATTTCCTACAATATTGATAATGGATACAAAAAGCGAAAAACCCATAGGAAATGAGATATTTGCGAAAAATATGCAAAAAATCGATTTTTGTGACCTTTGACCTCAAATATTAATAGACGCGTACACCCTACCATATGTAGGTTTTGAGACTACTTTTAGAATGCCAAAATACAAGTTTATACAAATATTCAGCTGGGTATCTCAAATTCCGAGATTCTTACCTAATTTTGACTAAGATGACTGGACCATTATGTCCTCCTTGTTGTGTTATTTCTCAGAAAAATATTTCGTTTGAGTGTTAATAGGCATATTAAAACCAGAGGGGACGGGGGTAGGTGAACGAGCGCTCTTCCAGTCTTAAAAATAATTTTCGAAAATATTTTCTTAAAATATTAATTACTGAGAAAAAGCAGTAAGAACTGGAACATGTGTGGTTTTATTGTTCTCATGGTAACTGTCTATGGGTTTGGAATTTACAACGTACTCGAGTTTTCGATGGCTTTTCATTCGACGTGAGGTGTTCCTGAAAGACCATTTTACACAAAATTACAAGTGCCATTTCATAAAAACTAACACCTAATCGACTTCGTGACTTGAAGGAAGTTCGTTTTCAGAGACGCCGCCTATGTGGCCAATCAACTCCCCTAAAACCTTATTCGAACGGATTCCGGAACCGTCGGCTTTTACGCTGAATTTCGATGAGCCTGGTCTAAAATGACATCTCATTTCATCGACTGGTGGCGAATAGAAAGTGAAACCTCATTCAGGGTGTTTCCCAAGGAGATATTTATTTCAGGAATTGACATTTTGAACTGAAGTTTAATTAATAATTCCTGAAACTTTGCTGTTTTACTACATGTTTTGTGTGATTTAAAAAAGGAAAACATTCTCAATTGAATATTGAATAAAAACATTTTTATGTAAATGTTTCCCTTTTCAAAGTTTATCTTTCAGTCGCAGATGATTCCACATCTGATTTTATGAACATCCTGTTGATATTTTCAAACAAATAAATTTATGTAATTTTGTTTTGGCAATGAACATATTCATTATTTTGAAAAATAAAATTTCAACTTTTTTCGACAAAATTATGATGTAAAATTCTTTTTCTCACTATCTATATCTCAACAAACATTATAGGCTGAATTTACGTCCTTTGGAAAGTATATAAAGTGTGGAAACCTATAATGGAATGAAATCCGTATCTCCATAAGAGAAATGTATTTTGAAAAATCCTCGGACATGTTGAGCTTTATTTTTGGGAATCTATTTTTTCCTGATTAAATTTTCCAACCTCTTTTCAACCATCTGCCCTACAGATCAACCTCTTCAAAATTTTATAATGAAAAAGGGGGTTGAGTTATACCTTGTTTGAAAGGTTTTTAAATTCTCAATACCACCATCAATTTATTTTTTTATTTCTCTGATGCTTATTCGAAATGAAAGCATTTTAAATAATGGGCATTTTAATTGCAAATATTAAGTTAATAAAACTTTTTAACAAAAAATCAAACCGACGAAATACAGAACTGAAAAGTAAAAAATAAAATAAACCTTTTTAGTCTCAATAACTGAGCTCCTAAAGTAATGTAAGTAACTAATTTTGAGTCGGCGCCAAACAAACAAGCAAATGATTTGGGTAAGGCGAAAAATGATGGCATCGAGTTGCGCGGTGACATTCTGATAATTTTTTGAAGTAATTTAATGACCTTTGTTGATTGTTCGTTTGGCGCCAACTCAAAATTAGTTACTTACATTAGTTTAGGAGCTTAGTTATTTAGACTAAGAAGGTTTATTTTATTTTTTCAGTTCCGTATTTCGTCGGTTTAATTTTTTGTTGAAGAGTTTTTATTTTTCAATTTGTTGTTGTTGAAATCCACTAATACTACTTACTTGTTTTTTGATTACTTCCAAAATACGTACTTCCCCCTTACTTCAACTATTACCAGTTAAATGATATGATTATCTACTTTTACTATTTGTTGTAATATAAATTATTTTTGTTGTTCTGGTAAGTTTATTTCATTACTTTGTATATCATTCACCCGCAAGGGTGGATAATTCCATTCGGAATCCATATATGATCAACTATGAGGTATACCTTATCTAATAAAGAAAGAATCATCCAAATCGAAGAACCCAGTACAAAGGTATGCCTGATAGAATCGGTTGACGGACCAGAATTCAGAAGGTGAGTGATCAATATCCCTCATTTTGCTACCCTTAGGGGTGGATTTCATCTCTAGTATTCAAATGGGACCAACTTCGAATTACACCCTATCCACTGAAAGAAGAATCATCGGAATCGGACGTCTCAGTAAGAAGTTATGCGTGGTTATACATAAATATACGCGTCGACTAGAGAACCTCCTCCTTTTTGGCTTCGTCGGTTAATAACAATCAAATAAGTTTCATTTCCAAAAATTGTATACCCTCCTAGTACTGTCCCCTACAGATTGGCTCAATGTAAAATTTTTATTGTCAAAAAAATTTCTTGACCAAAAATTAAACCGACGAAAAAATCAACTGAAAAGCAAAAACTAAAATAAACCTTTTCAGTCTAAATGATAATTGAGATCCTGAACTAATGTGAGTAACTGATTTTGAGTCGGCGCCAAACAAACAATTATCGAAGATCATTATATTACTTTGAAAGAAGTAATCAAAACGCAGCCGTGCATCTCGCTGCCATCATTTTACGCTTCACCTAATTCAATTGCTAGTTTGTTTGGCGCCGACTCAAAATCAGTTACTCACATTAGTTTGGGAGCTCAATTATCATTTAGACTAAGAAGGTTTATTTAATTTTTTCTTTTCAGTTGATTTTTTCGTCTGTTTAATTTTTGGTTAAAAGTTTTTATTTTTAAATTTTTTGTTGCTGAAATCTACTAATTACTACCTACTTTTTTTATCACTTCCAAAATACTTACTTACCTATAGCTTACTTCAACCTATCAACTATTAAATAATATAATTTTCTATTTCAACTATTTATTGTTATATAATATAAATTAATTTTGAAAGTTCTGGTTAGTTGATTTCATCACTTTGTATATAATTCCATCCTTTCATAGATTGTAATCATTTTGACGGATGTAGGAGGGTCAGTCAATGTCAACTACATATGTCCGCCAAATTCAAAAAAATCACTCATCCCCTATTTTTCAACCTATAGGGGTGGATCATTTCATTCCAAATTGGAATATGATCAACTATGAGGTATACCCTTCCTAATGGAAAAAGAATCCTCCAAATCGGAAAACCCACTACAAAGTTATGCCTGATAATGGACCAAAATTCAGAGGGTGAACGATCAATATCCTTCATTTTGCTACCCTTAGGGATGAATTTTGTTGTTCAAATTGAAATGGGACCAACTTCGAAGTACACCCTATCAATGGAGAAAAAATAATCGGAATCGAACTGCTCTGTAAAAAGTTGTGCGTGATCATACATAAAGAAAAAATTTAAAAAAAAAATACGCGTCGAATAGAGAACCTCCTCATTTTTGGTTTCGTCGGTAAAAAAAGTGTCACGTTTACTGTGCTTGCAAGAAATTTGAATTCTTTATGCTTCAGTCAGAAATACTCAGATAAAAATAACTTTATATTCACACACTAATTAATAAGATGTTCAAAATGTGCTCCTTCTACTTCTTGACAACAACCCAGTCTATTATTAAATTAATTTTACGTTTTCAAACATCTGGCATTTCAGCCGTTATTCTATCTTTCAAGTCTTCACAGGACACATTTGTATTCAAGAAATGGAAGTCTCGTATCAATTTTATTCATTTGCAAAGGGGATGAAGGGTAAATATCAACCCCAGAAAGAATAAAATGGACAAACGCCTTCAGAAAAAACCTGCCAACTTCAAATTCACTGAACACGTTATTTCATGATTACAAACATGTTATGTAAATTTCAAATTGACATTTGTTTTCTGAAGGCGTTTGTCCATTTCATTTCTTCTGGAGGTTGATTTTACCCCTTCATCCCCTATGCAAATGGATGAAATTGATACGGGACGTTCATTCCTTGGATACAAACGTGTCCTGTGAATTCCAAGTGGCAGGTTTTTTAAGGTTTATTGTCATTTTATTTCTTTTGGGGGTTAAAAAATTTAATTCATTTCTGTTTTGTAAATTTCAAATTGGCAGGTGTTTTCTGAAGGCTTTTGTTTATTTATTTTTTTCGGATGGTTGATTATCCCTTTGCGAATGCGTGAAATTGATACGACACGTTCATTTCGTGAATAAAAACGTGTTCGGTGAATTTTAAGTTGGCAGATTTTTTCTGAAGGCGTTTTTTGGGGGGTTATTTACCCTTCATCCCCTTTGCAGGGAAGTTAATTTCTTAATACAAACGTTCTGTGAATTTCAAGTTGGCAGGTTTTTTCAGAAGGTGTTTTAATTCTTTCGGAGGGTTGATTTCAACCCCTCATCCCCTTTCCAAATGGATGAAATTGATACGGCACGTTCATTCCGTGAATAAAAATGTGTTTGGTGAATTTGAAGTTGGCAGGTTTTTTCTGGAGGCGTTTGTCCATTTTATTTCTTTCGGAGGATTGATTTTAACCCTTCATCCCCTTTGCAAATGGATGAAATTCATAGGGTACGTTTATTCCTTGAATAAAATCGTGTTCTGTGAATTTGAAGTTGGCAGGTTTTTTCTGAAGGCGTTTGAACATTTTAATTTTTTCGGAGGGTTTATTGTAACCCTTTATCTCCTTTGAAAATTAATGAAATTGATACGGGACGTTCATTTTTTGAAAACGAATGTGTTCTGTGTATTTCAAGTTGGCAGTTTTTTCTGAAGGCTTTTATTTCTTTTGGGGGGTTGATGTTAGCCCTTCAACCCCTTTACAAATGGATGAAATTGATACGGGACGTTCATTCCGTGAATACAATGTATTCTGAATGAGTTTTTTCATGGTATTCCAATTTTTATCCGAACCAGCGAAAAATATATTTTTAACGACGCCACTGATGTTTTTACTGCTAGATAAAAAAACTTACTGCTGAAAAATGACTGTCAACTTCACACCGGTAGTGTGGTAGATGTCGACGAACAAACTAGTAACACAAATTTCAAAGCGAATGTATTGATCACGATTGTCATATTCGCTCCTCAGTCCACGAGTAGCATACATTATTTTTATACGCTTTTAGCTTCACTTGTATGTTTGTTTGTTTGTAACCGACTCCTTTGGGTGCGATTTTGACCCACTTCCAGACGTCCGAACGATTTGAAATTTGGCAGGTATACATAATTCCGGAGAACAATGCATTGAGAAATTTTTGTGTGAAGAAAAAACAAAATAGCGACTCCAATATGGCGTACGAGTTTTGTGATTATGGTCCGATTCGCTTCAAATTTGGTATCTGAGGGTTTTCGTGGTCGGAAATTATGGTTTTTTGTCAAAATTAAAGAATTCAAGATGGCGGCTCCAAAATGGTGGACGAGTTTTATGATCATAGTCTGATTCTATTCAAAATTGGTATGTGGGGGTTTTTGGGGTCGAATATTATGATTCTTCTGTAAAAATTGGAAAATTCAAGATGGCGGCTTCAAAATGGCGGCGGAGTTTTGTGATTATGGTCTGATTCTATTCAAAATTGGTATGTGGGGGTTTTTGGGGTCGAATATTATGATTCTTTTGTGAAAATTGAAAAATTCAAGATGGCGGCTTTAAATGGCGGCCGAGTTTTGTGATTATGGTCTGATTCTATTCAAAATTGGTATGTTGGGGTTTTTGGGGTCGGAGATTATGATTACCTAATTTGATAAGATTATTCCATTTTTCAATTTGCAACAAAATAATAAAAATAATAGTTTTTATAAATAAACCACACTAAAAAGTAGGAAATAGTTTGAATAAACTAAAAATACGCTTTTAAGAAAACCAGACTAAAAAAATTGAAAATAAGACAAAAATTTATTTTATTTAAAAAAAAGCGTGGGGTGCATAGTATCAATAATCATATAGTACATTACACACCAAGGCGATACCATGCACCCCACGCTTTTTTTTAAATAAAATAAATTTTTTTCTTAATTTAAATTTTTTTAGTCTGGTTTTCTATAAAAGCCTGTTTTTTAGTTTTTTCAAACTATTATTTATTGATTTGATTTTGGAAGTTCAATTTAAGAGAAATATAAAAATAGGTACTCAGTTATGGAACATCAGTTAGAGTGGACATTCCACAGTAATCGCATACTTTGCGAACGAGTGCGGTACGATAAAACATATAGGCAAGGCTGAATATAATAAGGGCGCTTTCGACACAATACATAGCGCTTCTTTGAAGTGTTACGAAAAAATATATCTTGTCACTTCTACATATTCATCACCTGAATAAATACAGGGGGAACCGAATAGCAAAGCCAACTTATCATCGGTGCGACGTCTGGACTTAAATGCCTGGTGTAGGCTCTCATGCTCGGTTGCCATATTTGTCAATTCAGTGGATTGAAAATAAAATAACTAATAAACAACCTTTTTAAATGAAAGAAAAAGCCATATGAAGGGGATAAGATATGAAATGAAATGCATAAAGCACACACAAAGTCGTCTTCACGAAAGGTTCAATATAAATTGAAACAATTGGTAGACCAGACAGGCGAAAAACAACTACTCTCCTGGCAAATACCACGCAGAACGTTGAATGATATTCACCTGACAATCCATGCGAACTTCCATATGAATGGATATTGTTCGCAAATGTTTCTTTCTGATAAGCTCGATTATGTTTGAATTCATGTCGTGTCCGCCTAACAATCCGCATACCGGTTTCAAAAAAGCCTGAAACCGGTAAAGAAAGAAGTTTGCGTGGATTGTCAGGTGAATATCATTCAACGTTCTGCGTGGTATTTGCTAGGAAAGTAGTTGTTTTTCGCCTGTCGGTCTACCAATTGTTTCAATTTATATTGAACCTTTTGTGAAGACGACTTTGTGTGCTTTATGCATTTCATTTCTTATTTTCTCTCTTTCCATATGGCTTTTTCTTCTGGATATTTTTTATGGTAGATTCTGCTTGCTAATGAAGGATTTCTGCCAGCTTCGCTAGTAGAGTGGACCACCATATTCACTCATTCTTCGCGAGTGAAATTCGTTATTAACAATTAGACAGCGGCTCACTCGATTCCTTCTTTCTTAGAAAAAAACATAAAAATTTCTTATTTTGCAATAAATTCCGCTAACTTTACAAGGTAGAACCCACAAACCCTATATCGACAAACATATCTTGAAATATGCCATGCAATGATGCAAAAAAATAAGGTGTTGCATTTGAAAACGTGAAGTAATTGCCATTTGTAATATCTCATTTTCAAAATATACTAACAGGCCGACTTTCACTTTACTTCAACTCAAAAGATGCGCTAAAGCCTAAGGAATCGACTAAAAAGATATGAATTTATGTGGGTCTATGCACGACGCTAGTTTTACACATAAAAACTATTGAAAAGTCTAAAAACCGGTACGTTAATGACATTTTGGGCGAATCCAGATATGTAACGAAAAAGGGGGGGGGGGGTTGCCATTTAAAAAAACAGAAATCAGTTATGTATCTTATTTTGGGACATCCAGTATATAGACAGAAATATTTTTAGAATGTGCCTTATAGTCGAACCTATCGTTTAAAAATCAAGTCGATAGCTTGGATAGAAAAACGGAAAGGAGTTTGCACGCACCCCTGGGTCACCCTGTGTAAGGAATTAAGAAACTGAAAGTTAGAAGACAGAAACTTATGTGAATCTTACTCAATCTTCTACCTGTTACTGCTCCATTCGTATTATATATATTGGGGGAATAATTTCTTGTGAGGTTATGGAAGGATCTCGAAGTCGTCATCTACGAAAATAAGACAACTTAAGTTCAATAAACTATATGCATTTCGGAACTTTGAAGTCTCATCTCCAGCAGTTCAATTTGTACAAGCTAACAATTATATAATAATGTTTGATACATCTAAAACAATATATAATACAGTATCGGAAAGTATTTATCTTGGGTACGGTGGTTTCATGAGAGCGTAGAGAATAGCTTGCTATATGTTGAGAGAGCATTACAATTTCTCCTCGACTCGCTCGAGGAAGGGATATTTACGTCACGACACAGAGATAGGAGAATCAGGGCGGTCCCAGCGGTCAGCTCAGGACGTAAGTATCATACCAGCAGCAGTCGGGAGAATGTGTGCGCTGCAATGAAGAAGAACTATTGACGATAATTTCACTTCAGATAATTTGAACAAATTAAAGTGAATCATTGATTCAATTTAATCTGTCGGACGACAAGTAGATCGAAATATCTTTGGTGCCGTGGTGGCCGCGAAAACAAAATAAAATTCTTAAACATAAACAAAAGCAAACGATATTTCTGTAAGATAATAAGAACAAAAAATTTATTTCTAACAGAAAAACAATTATTTCTTGAATGGAGAGAAAAACAATATTTACAAGAAAAGATAAACCATATTAAATATTTTGTGTACGGAATTATTTTATTAAATGTTCGAACAAACCACCATTTTGGGCCAAACAATAGCCGAATCTATTGGCTCGGCAAGCTGTGCGCTGTGTCGCATTGCCACGTGGTCAGTTGATGCGTCGGGTGGGGTTACAGGAGGGGCGCACAGCAGTGCGTCTCTCTTGTTTATGTGGTATTATCATATCATTGCGTTCCTTGTTGCTCGTGTAGATTTCTTTCTATACCCCAGATAAAATATTTCCGATACTGTATAATTTCATACATTTTCCTTGAATTGGCATCTAAGATGAAAGAAGCTTACTCACCAGAGGGGAAAAAAGGTTGACGAAGAGACATCAAAAATTAAATGTTTTGGGCTACATGTTATTTGCGGAATGAAACCCAATGCCAAGGGTCTCTTTAAATATTTATCTGCTGTACATATTATATTTTTTTATTCTTAACATTTGAAAACAATTTTCCACTTGTCTGATATTTGTAATACCATATGAGCAGAGAGTGATATAAACCATTTCGAAAAATTGACAGAAGACCGAAACCGGCCTCGGTTTGCCTGTTCGACTTCTGTCAATTTTCCGAAATTATTTCTCTGCTCTCTGCTCATATGGTATTACAATTATCAGACTGAGTAAAAAAATCCAATATGTACAACAGACAAAGATTGAAATGATATGCAGCCCAAAACATTTAATTTTTTATGTCTCTTCGGCAACCTTCTTCACCCTCTGGATCTGGCGAGTAAGCTTCTTCCATCTTAGTGCCAATTCAAGGAACATGTATCAAACATTATTATATATTTTTTAGCTTGTACAAATTGAACTGATGAAGATGGGACTTTAAAGTTCCGATCTTGATGTTGAGTCAGTATACAGGGCTTTTCACGATGAGCGTTAATCAGACGTTTCTGGCAAACCAGACAACGGATCGACCTGAAAATTTCACAGTATGAATAAATTAATATGATCTACATGCCTTAAATATTTAAGACGACGCGGCGTTGCCGCTCCTACTATAAAGTAGCGGCTACTTTGATTTTTCAAATGGATATAATATCATATTATGATTTCTTATCACTTTGTCGACAACTTCATGTAATATTTCCCTATACCTATCAGTTACCGTTTAGAAGACATAAATTAATTTAGATTTTGTTTTTACCAAACATGTACTTTTAAAAACGCTGATAATCTTGAACTCTCTGGTACTAAGACTATCAAATTTGAAATGGAGTGGAGTGATACCATGAGGATCTTCACTTCGAGTCATATTTTCATTTGCCTCTTACAGGGTCTTAAAAAAATTCAGATAATTTGTTCACATGAAAAAATTAGTGGAAGTCAATTTTTTCAAATGGAACACCTTTTATATTTCCACATTTTTTATCTCAATTTTAGATTGACTTTGTTCAGATAATCTGATTTCGATTTCGAACCGTTTTCGAGATAAACTGTTTCAAACAGAAAATGACGTGGTTTCCTTGTATTCATCACTTATTTTTGAAATTTAACATCTATTTTATACTACGTAATATTTCTTTTCGATTTAGTTTCTCAACAGTGTCAAATCAGTCAATTCGAAATTGATATATACCTCAGAAAAAGTTACAATTTGTATGCATTGAGGTATTGAGTGTCTCTACCGTACAACATTGCAAATTAATATTTTTTGATAGTGTGCTTTGAAAAAATGAATGATCCAATTTTGAAACGTCAAACTTTCGTTGTTGGTTTTGACTGATTGTGATACCAATTATAATGGAAAAATGTCAAGATTAGGTTACAGTAATGAAGATTTCTTGAATTTATTAATAATTTTTGGTGAGTGCAATAGAATTGCAAGTAGAACATGCCGAGTATTTCATGAAAGATATCCACAACTTCCGAAGCCGAATCATAATGTGATAAATCGACTACTAGAAAACTGTAGGTTGAATGGAACCTTTCGTCCAAAAATCATTCGTAGAAAGCCTGGAGTGGATGATGATTACAATGGCATAACAGTTTTGGGATTTTTTCATGAATTTCCGAATGCTTCGCTACACGAGGCTGAAAGGGAGATAGGTATACCCTACGTGACAATTTATCGCATTCTTGATGAGCACAAATGGCATCCCTATAAATTCTACTGTGTCCAACATCTGAAAGAGACTGATTTGCCTCGTAGAATGGAATTCTTTGAATGGTTACTTGTCAAGACTCAAGAGGTTGAACATTCCCTTGACAATATCATATGGACAGATGTGGCCAAGTTTACAAAAAATGGAGTTTTCAATAGACACAACAGTCATTATTGGGCGCCAGAAAATCCCCATGTCTTTCGCCAAAGGGGTTTTCAAGAAATATGGTAATTTAATGTATTTTGTGCCATGAAGAATGGGTCAATTTTTTATATCGAGTTTTATGATGATAATTTGAATGGAAGAACATATGATGATTTACTGAGAAATGGAATTCAAATGATTTTAGATAATAAGCCAGGAAGAGAACGTGTATGGTACCAAATGGATGGTGCTCCACCCCAAAATTCTCATTCAGTGAGCGAAGCTTTAACTGAAATCTTCGAAGACAAATGGATTGGTAATAATGGAACTTTTCGTTGGCCTCCTAGAACACCAGATGGCAATCCATTAGATTATGTTGTGTGGGGTTTCATTAAAAATATGGTTTACTCCAACCCAGTAACAACAATGGAAGATATAAAATCGAGAGTTAGAACTACTTTCAATAGTTCAACTCCAGACTCAATCAGAAGCGCTACACATGGGAATCTTTTGAAGAGATTACATGTTTGTTTAAGTAGAGGTGGAGATGTGTTCGAACATATGCTGAAATACACTGACAATTGAATTAACTAACTAATTCATGAAATTATTTTCAGTTCATGTGTCAGCGTTAATAAAACTATTGTTTGAAGAGGAGTTTCATTTGATGGTTGAAGAGTATTTCAATAATTATTTATTCATTGTATTATCTGTGACTGATGAAGGAACATCGAACAGAATCTGTTGAATTTCAAAAATAAGTGATGAAGACAAGGAAACCACGTCAGTTTCTGTTTGAAATAGTTTATCTCGAAAACGGTTCGAAATCGAAATAGGATAATCTGAACAAAGTCAATCTAAAATTGGATGTAGAGCTCAAAAATACAGGGTGTTCCATTTGAAAAAATTGACTTTTACTAATTTTTTCATGTGAACAAAGTATCTGCATTTTTTAAAGACCCTGTATGAGGCAAATAAAAATATGACTCGAACTTAAAATCCTCATGGTATCACTCCACTCCATTTCGAGTTTGATCATCTCAGTACCAGAGAGTTCAAGATTATCAGCGTTTATAAAAGTACATGTTTGGTAAAAAAAAATTGAAATTAATTTATATCTTCTAAACGGTAACAGATAGGTATAGGGAAATAGTACATGAAGTTGTTGACAAAGTGATAAGAAATCATAATATGATATTATATACAGGGTGTTCCATTTGAAAAATCAAAGTAGCCGATACTTTATAGTAGAAGTGGCAACGTCGCATCGTCATTTCAGGCGTGTAGATCGTATTAATTTATGCATACTGTGAAATTTTCAGGTTGATCCGTTGTCAGGTTTGCCAGAAACGTCTAATTAACGCTCATCGTGAAAAGCCCTGTATACAAAGGACCCAAACAACATTATTTATATGCCCTGGAAAGAATTAATAAGGATAATGGATGAGCCCTAATTAGGTAATGTTCCACAGGAGGGTGAGCTAATCCTCTCGCAAATATTAATGGCAACCTGGTCCCCATCTGTTATCTACATTCATGAGGACAGTCCTAGAAAATTTTAGGGGAAGACCAAACGAGCACTTGAGAGAAGAGCAACAATCAACCTTTTCGAAGCATCCAGAAATAAAAAGAGAGGATTGCCTGGAAAGTAGCCAAATTATATACAAATCGCATGCAAGCGTTCTGAATCGATATGAGGATAAATCAGAGTTTTAACTAACCTTAGTTTCATTTCTGTAGAAAGCTCATATTTGGATTAATATAAATTCTTCAGTTTGAAAAAAGATATTCTGAATATTTTTTCCACATATTTATCGAATGAAAGAGAAGAATGAATAATAACGCCCAAATTTTTTGAAGAATCGGCCCATTCGATGTCAGCATTATTCAGTGATGATTTAGTATTTCTGTTTTCTGTCTCAGTGGTCCAAAACATAGTGCAACTGTTTTACTAGGATTTATTCTCAAACTGTGATTTTCAGAGAAAATTAACGTATTATGTTAGTCTTGGTTGATATGTGTAATACAATTTTCTGTTTCATCGGCCTTGCCAGATAAATGAGTTTGAAAGTCATCTGCATAGAGGTGGGCTTGACAAAATAACAATGAGGACGGATATATAAAAATCTAAAACATCAAGGGCCCCAGAATACTTCCTTGTGGAACTCCTAATTTAGTTTCTTTCAATGAGGAGCACAAGAGATTTTGATCGAGTTTGACTCTTAACAAATTCTTTTTTCCGTGTACTAAGTGTGTTTCTGATAAGCGAGTTGCTGATGCCGTGAAGAATTACAGATTTGAACATAGTCAAAATAAGTTACTTTCTAAATGTGAGCAGAATTTATTCGTGAATATATGACAAATACCAAATCAGAATACTGAGTCCATACAGGTTGAAAATAATATCAAATTCTAGTGTTGTGATTAGAAATAAATGTATTGGAGGAGAAGGCTGCCAAAATATTCACTTATTCATTTTTGAATCAATCAGATGTCTCATAATTTCATAGAAACATCCAGTCGAATCAGTATAATAGTGATATATATGCTGTTTTATAGTGATGAATGAACACAAGCTGGTTGTCATGTCAAACTTATAAATCAATGAAATTAATTCATTATGAAGAAACGAAAGTTCCTTACTCGTTCAATATGTGCGCTAGTTCGTTCATCAGACCTATCGAACATAACTGCAACTGCAAACTGTAGGTATCTCATCTAATCAAATCAAAGTGAAAAGTTCGCTTTGAGTGAAATTAATGTCAGTTATTATGCCTGAAGGTATGCTTAAAATGTTTCAGAGTACCTATTATAAAGGAACTGGATTAATACTAAGAACAATTATCTTCCTGCTCTTCATCATCATTAAGGTAGAGTGTGCTAAAAGAATTATTCTTACTTTGAGAAATGGAAATAATATTATTTCTCTTTCATGACTTTTAGAATCATTTGATAATATAACGGAGTCACGTATCGTCCTTCTTCCATTGAAACGTGTTTTATAGGTTTTGGAGATTGACTTTCTTTCTGATTCAATTGGTCCATTGCATATTTCATTCTTAGTTCACTGGAGATAAGTAATGAATTGTCAAACCGCGATATGACTGTATATTTTTTTCTGGTGCGTGAACACATCGTTTAAAAGATTTTTTTTGAATTATATTGACCGGTTTGCATTTTCCATTCTGAGTTGACTGGAATAAAAGTCAGATGAATTATGAAACTTATACCGTGTGTAACAGGATCATGGTACACCCCCCGTATCTCCTTTAGTTTTGAAGGTAATTGATTGAAATTTGAGACATCTCATATACATAATGAGCGGCATTTTTTGACTTACAAATGCATTTTTTTTCACTTCCGGTTTTACCGGAAGTGATACCAACTTTTGATTTTTGAATTGAACACCCTGTATATTATTACATTTCTGAAATCTGCATGATTTTTTGAATCCAATGATACCACATAAGTGACATTTCAAACGTCAATATTTTTAATAATCAAATTTTTAGTTTTCCATTTAAGTGTGCCATGATGGTTCCGATTCATTCCAATTCACTCGCTAATGCTAGAAAAATCGAAGTCCCGTCAAAAATACTAAATTGCGTTTTTTATGAGCAAATAAAGTTCATTGTAATCGATTTTGGGGTGAAACTCAATTTTTTCAAATGGAACCATATTGGTACCATGGTACCATTTATTAGTACCATTATTAAGGAATTCATTCATACCTGCTGATAAAATGTGCGATGAATACAATCAAAATTACAGCTAAAAGAAAATAAGATAATACAATTACTTTGTTCTAATTTAATGCTAAGAAGTTACTAAGGTGGCTTTGAAATACAAAAAATGAACACAAAACATCACAACAATTGTTCTAAATGCGGTCCATTAACGTCAATGCACTTCTGAACTCGCATAGCTGTTTCTTGAAGAACGTTCGCTAATTGCTGGGCCGTTATACCATTAATTGCCCGTCTTACTCGCAACTCCAGGTCTTCCGGGTTGTAACGGCGGTTGCATAGACAATGTTTTTTAAATGGCCAAAAACAAAGAAATCAAGAGGTGTCAAATCAGGTGACCTTGGAGGCCATCGCACAGGACCATTTGTCGAAATTACGTTTTCTTGGAATGCCTGTTGAAAGTAATGAGTTACTATTCTTGAATTATGGGGAAGAAATATTCCCTGTCGTAGATGGACAGGTAATTCAGTTAACGTGTCCTCAATTTAATTCTGCAGAAATCCTAAGTATCTATCTGCAGTCAAGCATCCTTCAAATATTATTGGACCGATGATTCTACGACCGAGTATTCCAAGCCAAACATTGAAACCGAACCGCACTTGAAAGTTACCCCTCCCTCAATAAATTTTGATTTTCTTGTGACCAATACCTTGTATTTTGTCGGTTAAATAATCCCATATTTGTAAACCTAGACTCGTCCGAAAATAAAATCCTTCCGAAAAAAGCATTGTTTGGCTGCACATTATTCTGTAAGATCCAATTGCAATATTCCATCCTACGTTCATATTCATTTTCTTACAGGTGCTGGTGCAATTGATATTTGAAAGATTTATAATTATGTTTGTGCAAGATTCGGCTTAACGTTTGGTGACTAATTTCCAATTCAAACCCAATTTCCCATAAAGAAACAGTCTTATCAACTTCTATTCGTGCTAAAACATTAATTTCCGTTCCTTCGTCAATGATTACGTTTTCTTCGGGATCATGGTTAGGCTCTCTTTGGAATTGATTTTCAAGACGATTAAAATAATTTCTCGCTAGACATTGTCTATCAGGATATCGGTTGGCATTAAGGTTTCTAGCCGCAACGGCATTTTTTCTACATTCCCCATAAATGATTAACATGTCCACTTTTTCATCCCTTGTATAAATGTGGGGCATTTTGAATAAAAATAACAACAAATGTAAAGACTTTTCCAATACACATTAAAAATACCGATAAACCAATACCTATTTATTTGACAATCTGAATGAATAATTTCATTGTTTTCAACAGGCATTCGAAGCTATGCGAGTTCAGAAGTGCATTGACGTTAATGGACAGCATTTCGATCAATTGTTGTAATGTTTTGTGTTCATTTTTTGTATTTCAAAGCCACCTTAGTAACTTCTTAGCATTAAATTAGAACAAAGTAATTGTATTATCTTATTTTCTTTTAGCTGTAATTTTGATTGTATTTATCGCACATTTTATCAGCAGGTATGAATACATTCCTTATTAATAGTACTAATAAATGGTACCATGGTACCAATATGGTTCCATTTGAAAAAATTGAGTTTCACCCCAAAATCGATTACGATGAACTTTATTTGCTCATAAAAAACGCAATTTAGTATTTTTGACGGGATTTCGATTATTCTAGCATTAGACGGGTGAATTGGAATAAATCGAAACCATCATGGCACACTTGAATGGAAAACTAAAAATTTAATTATCAAAAATATTGACGTTTGAAATGTCACTTATGTGGTATCATTGGATTCAGAAAATCATGCAAATTTCAGAAATGTAATAATATACAGGGTGTTCTATTCAAAAATCGAAAGTTGGTATCACTTCCGGTGAAACCGGAAGTGGAAAAAAAATCATTTGTAGGTCAAAAAGTGCCGCTTAATATGTTCATGGGATATCCCAAATTTCAATCAATTATCTTCAAAACTAGAGGAGATACGGGGTGTACCATGATCCTGTTACACACGGTATAGCGCTTTTGTTTTGAATCTTAGATTCTCCTGGCAAGTGAACTGATTTTATAAAACTCTTTCTCAATGAGTTTTTAAATAATCCCAATGAAATAATGTTATTACTATTACATACGGTAAAGATAATTACTCCTATTATATTCTTAGAGCAGGAATAAACATGATATAAACCTTGAAATACATAAAAGGTGAACAATTTCAAAGTATAGCCAGATAATGAGAAACACTGAAATAAGAGCTAGGTATATCAGTTAATGGAAGAGTCAAGAAATGATTCGTTGATAGTGCCATGACAATTTTTTTGGGAAGTGCGTTCCATTGGTGGAACACTCTGTTGGGGAGGAAGTTCATTCGCGAACTTGTTGTACAAAGTTCTCTGTATAGTTTAAGAGGATACCCACATAGTTGTTCGTTCTCATTCATTGTGAATAGATGGCGAATAGGTGATGAGATATTGTATAGTGCATTGTAGGTCATGATAAGGTCCCCTCTTTCTCGCCGAGAGGAAAACGCAGGTAGGCTCATCAAGCGACGTCTCTCCTCGTATGGAGGGCGTTGTTTACCTAATGGAATTCGTGTAAAATGACGCTGAACGCTTTCCAGATTGATATCGCGCTGGTAGATTGGACACCATGCAGGGTTACAAATTCCAGAATTGGGCGCACATGAGTCTCATAAAGTTTGGATGTCTGTAGAGCTAAACACTTTGTTTATGAGATGAACGGTACGATTGGCTTTCTTCACTTATTTTACAGTTTGCTCTGTCCACGATAACTCCGAGTTCACTATGATACCGAGGTCAGATTGGGAGTCCGTTTTATTGAGAATGATGCCGTTTATCATGTATTTGAACTTTGGGTTACTTTTACCAATATGGAGCACTACACATTTATTGATAGATAGATATCTTCATCCGTTCTGTTAATTCACATACCTCATAGAAGTGTAGAACATGTCAAATAAATAATTTTAAATATAATTACAATTACAATGATTACGGTAAAATATTTACATGTATGTCGTTTCATCATGCCTGTCATAATAAAATCATTGAAAATATATAAAATTGAGAAACTTGCACAGATATTAAAAGGGAAAGTAATCAAATCCCAATTACCAGACTTGTCGAATAGCGTTAAAAACGAAATAATGGATTTCTAAATAAACATACTCTAATAGGTACCGATATACACTTACACCTTTGTATATACACATACATAGTAAGTAAGTCGTCTTTATTCGTTCTGTCAAATAATATACCTCATAGAGGTGTAGAACATGTCAAATAAATAATCTCAAATATTACATTAGGGTAAAATGACTTAAGTAAGTATTTATATTGTATGTTGTTTCACACTGCTTGTCATAATAATACATTTAATACATTTAAAAAATTATTATGAGATTCACCCGCAAATTGATTCTAGTTATCTAGAATAAATTGCAGGATGAATACATTGAGATTAAAACACTCACATTAGAACTAATAAATTTTTTGTATCATAGACTTTCCATATTATGTTGAAAATAATCTTCAATGTTGAAAAATACATTTTTACTCAAAGAAACTTTGAATCCTTTTTTAATAATTCCATTTTCCATCAGCCTAATGTTATTTGGCAGCTTATTCCATATTTTCACCAAACTATACTGCACATTTTTTTATGTACGTATATTTAACTTTATCATTTCGTAAATCACATTTACTTCGCGTATTGTGCTTATGAGATACTACACCCTGTCATTGAACAAGTATTTATTATTTAAAACAAAATTAATTGATTCATATATATATATATATATATATATATATATATATATATATATAAAGAGATAACTGTCAATATATTATTTTCTCTAAATAGCGGTTTGCAACTTTCGTGACAGGCAACTTCAAAAATTTTCCTCACATTTTTTCTGAAGAATAAGTACTCTCTGTATGTGGGAAAAATTTCCCCAAAATATCATTCCATAACGGAGTTTGGACGACATTAGAGCAGCATCCACATTAATATTTTCATAGAGTACATATAAGGCATATGTATATTTTGATAGATTTCGAGTCAACTGATCTATATGAGATTTCCAATCTAGACGATGATCTATTATCACCCCCAAAAAAGACATATTGCTGGATGTTTCAACTACTGCATTGCCGATTACTATGTTTAATGCGTTGGTTTTTCTATCAAAATGCATAATTTGGATTTTATTTACATTTAACAAAAGATTATTGTCTGAGAACCATCCATTTAACTTTTGTAAATTTTCATTGACCGTTGCAACAGCCGACAATGAGTTATCTTCATTGATAATCAAGGATGTATCATCTGCATACAATATACCAGCTTGCTTAACTATTTCTGGAAGTTCATTTGTCTATAAAATGTACAAAAGTGGGCCTGAAATTGAACCCTGTGGTACCCCTCTTTTAATTATAGCCATTTCTGATTTAATGAGGTTTCCGGTTTCATCCTTTTCTACCACAAATTGTTGTCTGTTACATAGATAAGATGCAAGCAGTCTATACGCCACTCCACGAATTCCATATTTTTTCATTTTGTCCTGTAATATCTCATATTCCACACTATCGAAGGCTTTCGAGAGATCTAAGCACACTGCTAAAGTGCACTTGCCATCATTTTGAGCATCAACAATTTTTTCCAGAGCTTTATAAATTGCCAATGCCGTTGTTCGTCCCTTTCTGAAGCCGTTTTGACATTCTGTTATAACTTTATTTTCTTCTAAAAAGTTCATCAGTCGTTTATAAATTAGTATTTCTGGGATTTTGCTCAAATTGGGAAGCAGAGATATAGGTCTATAATTTTTTAATTCATCTTTTTTTCCTTTTTTGAATATGGCTTTTATGTGAGCTACTTTCAATTTTTCCGGAAAGATTCCCGTTTCAAAACAGAGATTCATAATATAAGCCAAAGGAATTGCTATTAAATCTGCTACATTCTTCAGAAGTGAAATAGGAATTTCATCGAAACCCACTGATTTCTTATTTTTTAAGATATTTATGCATTCAAGTATTTCTAAAGGAGTAACTTCATCTAGAAATATACTATTAGGACAGTGATTTGGTATTTCACAAGTAGTATTGGATTTAGTTCTTACGTTTGGACATGCATTCAAGAAATAATTATTTGCCTGATCCAAGATACTTTTTCTTTCGCAGTCAAAGTGATTAAAAATATTTTTTTTCATTGAGCTCTTTTTTGTTATATTATTTATCAGACCCCTGGTGGCCTTCCCTCCATTTTCCGCTGTGTTATTACTTCTAAACTATTTAGCACTTTCGCTTCCTTAATAACTTTTTCAAAATTTTGCTATAATGTCTATAATACTCCTTGGTTACTAGTCCTCTACTAAGTTTTTCAAATATTATTCGTTTGTTTTTGCATGATACTTTGATTCCAGCCGTTATCCACGTTTTTGAACTATGTTTATTAGGATAATATTTCTATTTTGGCATGATTCTGTTCATTGATCCAGAAATAATATTTAGAAACGACGAATATGCCTCATTTGCATCTGAATTTTTGAGGACTACTTCCAGTTTTCAGACTGCAGCTCATCTCTAAAATGTTTTAATTTTGTTTTGGAGAATATTCGCAATTTGGCTCTAGGGCTGGTAGTTCAACCACAACAGAGGTAATGGAGTAAGTGGCATAGTCGAGGGCCTTGAGCAGCAAAAACATACAGCGACCTGTCAGAGGACCTCGACTGTGTCGCTTATGACATTCTGCCGGAAAAGTTAAATTTTTATGGGATTAGAGGGGTTGCACTTCAAAATTGATTTCAGGCTGTTCGTTTCAATAATACTCGATCAGATTTTGAAGAAATGAATCATGGTATACCTAAAGACTCTGTCTTGAGGCCACTCTCCAAATGCGTCCTTTCTGCCAATGACACGTCATTTATATGTTTGAGTCCGGATCACCATATTCTATTAGATCAGTCTTACGGAATTGAAGGAAAAGTGGTTTAGAGCCCACATTCTGAAACTGAACAATTATAAGTCTCAGAGGCTACCCGTGACTACCCGTCAGTTTAAACAAGAAGAACAGAAGGAGTTACTCGGTGTTACCTTGGACCATAAATTAAATTGGAATGCTCATATAGACCAATCAAAACATAAACTGTCAAGTATACTGTTTCTTTCACGTCAGCTTAGACCTAATTCCAAATTGGGACACTTTAAGAACTGTGTATTTCTCACTGTTTCGGTCACATATGGGTTACGCCATTTTACTGTGGGGAAATTTCTCATCTGCAGCTATTCAACAAAAAAAGCACTATGGATATTAGGTAATTCAGGGTATATAGATTCGTGTAGACCTTTATTCATTGAATTCAGCATTATGACTCTTCCGTCCTTATACAGTATCGGAAAGTATTTATCTTGGGTACGGTGGTTTCATGAGAGCGTGAAGAATAGCTTGCTTTATATGGAGAGAGCATTACAATTTCTCCTCGACTCGCTCGAGAAAGGGATATTTACGTCACGACACAGAGATAGAGAAATCAGGGCGGTCCCGGCGGTCAGCTCAGGACGTCAGTATCATACCAGCAGCAGTCGGGAGAATGTGCAATGAAGAAGAATTATTGATGATAATTTCACTTCAGATAATTTGAACAAATTGAACTGAATCATTGATTCAATTTAATCTATCGGACGACAGGTAGATCAAAATATCTTTGGTGACGTGGTGGCCGCGAAAACAAAAGAAAATTCTCAAACATAAACAAAAGCAAACGAAGACAATAAAAACGAAAACTTATTTCTAACAGAAAAATAATTATTTCTTGAATGGAGAGAAAAAAAATATTTACAAGAAAAGATAAACCAAATTAAATATTTTGTGTACGGAATTATTTTATTAAATGTTCGAACAAACCACCATTTTGGGCCAAACAATAGCCGAATCTATTGTACTTTCTCTGCGGTTGTGTAAATAGGCGGCATGTTTCAAAAGGTAATAATTGTCACGATCTTGTGTTTTCGCAACCACGGCTCGGCAAGCTGTGCGCTGTGTCGCATTGCCACGTGGTCAGTTAATGCGTCGGGTGGTGTAACAGCAGTGCGTCTCTCTTGTTTATGTACTGCTGTATTTGCGGTACACATCAGACTCTGCCTGCTCTTTGCAATCATGATCACGGCAATGTCATCGGCGAAGCTTATCAGTGTGACACCTGACGATTGTTCCATCCTTATAATCCCATAGTAAAGGATATTCCATAGCGAATTGCCTAGGACGAAACCCTGTGGCACTCCACTGTTTATTCTCCTCATTTCAACTCTACTCCCCGCTTCCAGAGCAATTTCTCTCAGGTAGGACTTCATCACACTAATATGCATTTGATTTATGGTAAAACAGGAGGAAATTCAGAAGCCGCTGGTCGATTATATCGAAATAGATTCTCAAACAGACGTCATCCACATCTCCCGACTTTTATAGATATGCATCGACGATTAAGGAAAACAGAGTCCTTCAAATTCAATAAACACAATTGTGGTTCGAGTAGAACTATAAGAATTAATGCTACTGAAGAACAAATTCTTTACCAATTAGCAGCAGATCCTTCTACCAGCACTTGGGTAGCATGTGAACAATTGTATCCATTTCACTTGCAAAAGGTGATGGCCCTAAATGCTGGTGATTATGCCGCTTGTAGAATTTGTTGTGAATGATTTTTGAGGATGTATGAAGGAGCAAACGACTTTCTTAGATTTGTACTATTCTCAGATGAGGCTTGCTACACACGGGATGGATATTTTGATAGAGGGAATAGCCCTTTGTGGGCTTGAGGAAATACCCATGAAAATTTCCGGAAAGCCACAAAAGCGTTCGGTTGATATTTGGACAGGAATTGTCGGAAATCATGAATAGGGACCATATTGCTTCCTCCCCGTCTGAATGGACAAATGTGCAAAGTGTTTATGAAACAAGTTTTACCTGGGCTTCTTGAAGAAGTATCTTTATGAGTCCGTCAAAGAATGTGGTATCAGTATGACGGAGCACCGGTCTATTTCCAACGAATCATTCGTCAATTTCTTGATCAAACATTGGCCTGCACTTTCTCTCGATTCAATTTAACTGAACTTTTTTTTGTGGGGATACCTCGCATTCCAGGTATATTGTTCATCTGTAGAATCTGTGAAAGATTTAACTGCAAGGATTTTAGCAACATTTATGTAGAAGTATAAATAACCATACCAAGTTTTTTTTTTTCCTACGATTAGGTTTGAAGAAAAAATTTGGAATCCCTCTTTCGACACCCTGAGGATGCATTTTAGGAAATACGTTGATGATAACTTTTCACTTCAAAATGAAGTGAGTAATCGGCATACAGAGTATGTATGTATCGATTTTATTCTGACTCACCCTGTACATACACACACACATATATATATATATATATATATATATATATATATATATATATATATATATAGAATGAGTATCTATCGGGGATTCGGTCTTGAAGAAGGTAAACTCTTTTTTGATACCCGAGCTTTCGCAAATCTTTATTTGCTTTTTCGAGGGCTACAAAGTAAAAATATGGACATAAAAATATTTGAGCAATAAAAGTATACATACTGTGCAATTTGAAAACACCTGAATTAAAACTCCTCTGTATACACCTATTTCATATGACATCCATGATTAATGATTGTCAGTGATCAAATTTTCATGTCAAAACATCTTTTAAGTTTTCCTTTGTACTTTTATACTTATATAATATGTTCCTAATCTTTGATGTCCAAAGAAAATCTCAAATTGCACAGTATGTATACTTTTATTGCTCAAATATTTTTATGTCCATATTTTTACTTAGTAGCCCTCGAAAAAGCAAATAAAGATTTGCGAAAGCTCGGGTAGCAAAAAAGAGTTTACCTTCTTCAAGACCGAATCCCCGATAGATACTCATTCTTTAATAATAAGCCGGTCGAGATACTTTCCTATATATATATATATATATATATATATATATATATATATATATATATTCGTTTTGACCAAGAAGGTCAAAACTAATACTATGTTTGAAGAGTTGTAATGTTTTTAATCCTGATGAAGACGAGGATCCACCCGTCGAAACGTAGAAACTGAATTACAGATGTTATACCAGAACAAAGTTGTAATTAATTTATGAAAGTCAGATCCAAGAACCTAAAACCCAAGAAAAACAAGCTAAAAATATACCCTCAGGTTCAAGAAATCACCAACAATATATATATATATATATATATATAAAATATATATATATATATATATATATATATATATAAATATATATATTGTTATGTTATGTTATGTTATGCCAGTTGTGAATTTTAAAAGACAAAAAAGCCACAAAAAGAATAAATAATAAATAATTACCAATTTCAAGAGTTTGCTTGTAAATAATTTCTAAAATTCAATGCAATTTATGAGCCTAGGTATGATATGGATAGATAAAAATGTCAAAGTACTATGAAACAGTCAATTATATACACTGTCAAATTTATCATAACTCATAATTGCTCAAAAGACAACTAAAAGTCAAGATTTACAAAATTATCATGAATAAAAAGTAATCAACACATAAACTTAAAACACTCTGTACATGAAATTGTAGCAAACTAAAAGTTAGCCAATGAGAGAACAGCAAACGTCTTCATGAAAGATAGCCAATCAGACAAGAGATGATCAGATGTGAAGTTGGAAATTGTGAGAGAATGGCAAAGAGAAGGTATCATAAGCAATTATCATTCAAACTTGTAAATAATGATAAGCATGGGAATTTAATTGTGTGTATAAATTGTGCAACATTAATATAAACAGTGCAAAGTGACAATTTGGCTCGCGAATTCGAAATTTCAAATGGAACAACAACAAGGGCAAGAGGTTGCGAAGCGACGAAAAAACAAAGCTTCGAGGAGATCGAAAATATTTTACAAAGCGGAAGCACGCACAAAATTTCACATAAAGAAAAATGGAATAATTCCATCATTTGCTTAACAGAACAAGATTACCTTGATGATATCGTATATCCACGATTCCAAAAGCTGAGTCCCGCATCGATACATTCCTGACACATGGTTTTGCAGTTCCAACGGAGGCTGGAGAGAGGAGACTTCCTGTTTTTATGGTATAGTTGTGAACACCAACAGTTCCAACCAGGTATAAAACCTTTAATAGTGCTTTCCCGGTCCTGAACTATTTCACAAACAACATTTTCACATTCGATGAACTCTATGTCATTTCTTATGAACAATAACAGAAAATTACTCTCACAGAAAAAGTGAGGTTCTGTTTATCTATCCATGATATGCATTTTATGATTATCCGTGAATAATTGTTTGATTCACTCTAGCATAAGTTATTTCTCGTAGGCCAGGTAATTTTAAGTCTTCCTGAATAGAGGAGATAATTGTTTTTGATATTTGGTTTGTTTATTTTCTCACAATGATCAACTAACATATCTAAGATCCTTCAATAAACTGAAGTTAGCCACCAGTGGCCAAATTCCTTTTGAACCGCCTATATGAGATAAGGGCGTACCAACTGTTGTTAGCTGTGGCGAAGAAAATAATAATTGTTGGTAGCGTGACGAGAGAACAGTGACGTTCGCTGACAATTATTATTACAGGGTCAGAAATATCTATTTACATCATATCAAATTTGGCTCTCAAAGAATAGTAAAAAAAATATATTAGCAATTTTCATTCAATAAAAACAATTTACATTTTCAATTTATCAAACCATAACAATTGGCGCCCAACGCGGTGCAAAAATAATATTCGAAAGCAAAATAAAATAAATAAAATAATATCAATTTTCAATTAACGAACCATAACAATATATATATATTTATAAATAAATATATTTTTATATATATATATATATATATATATATATATATATATATATATATATATATATATATATATATATATATATATATATATATATATATATATATATATAATGGACATAGCCCTCATAGAGAAGTGTTAACCGTAGACACATGTTACGGGCTCTCGGCCCTCATCAGTACGGTACAGGAGTGCAAGGATGAACAACACTTGGTAGAAAACGACAAATCAACGGAGTCAACAAACAGAAGCCAGCCGCACATTTGTGGTTTCGGTTAGCAGACCCTGCATTCCAGAGGAACAACCAACGTCACCACGGAGGCAGCTATAGCTACCTGCGTGACATCCGAGTCCAGGATTATAGAGATGAAAGAGAGGGGACTGTTAAACAAAATGGAAGGAATTTAATGGACATACCCCTCAAAGAGAAGTGTTAACCGTAGTCAGGTGTTTTGGGCTCTCGGCCCTCATCAGTACGGTGAAGAAGTGCAAGGATGAACAACACTTGGTAAAAAACGACAAATCAACGGAGTCAACAAACAGAAGCCAGCCGGTTAGCAGACCCTGCATTCCCTGTTTGTTGACTCCATTGATTGTCGTTTTCACAAGTGTTGTTCATCTTTCACTCTTCACTGATGAGGCCGAGACCCACGTCTACGGTTAACACTTCTGAGTATTCCATTAAATTCCTTCCTTTAAATCCCTCGATATTCTCTTTATCTCTATAATCCTGGACTTGGATGTCACGCAGGTAGCTATAGCTGCCTCCGTGGTAACGTTGGTTGTTGCCCTGGAATATATATATATATATATATATATATATATATATGAAAGAGAGTAATATCGAGGGGACTGTTAAAAACAAAATGAAAGGAATTTAATGGACATAGCCCTCAGAGAAAAGTGCTAACCGTAGACACGTGTTTCGGGCCCTCGGCCCTCGGCCCTCATCAGTACGGTGGAGAAGTGCAAGGATGAACAACACTTGGTAGAAAACGACAAATCAACGGAGTCAACAAACAGAAGCCAGCCGCTCATTTGTGATTTCGGTCAGCAGACCCTGAATTCCAGGGCAACAACCAACGTCACTTCTCCACCGTACTGATGAGGGCCGAGGGCCCAAAAAACGTGTCTACGGTTAGCACTTTTCTCTGAGGACTATGTCCATTGAATTCCTTTCATTTATATATATATATATATATATATATATATATATATATATATATATATATATATATATTCCAGGGCAACAACCAACGTCACCACGGAGGCAGCTATAGCTACTTGCGTGACATCCAGTCCAGGATTATAGAGATAAAAGAGAAGAATATCGAGGGGATTTAAAAAAAAGGAAGGAATTTATGGACATAGCCCTCAAAGAGAAGTGTTAACCGTAGACACGTGTGTCGGGCTCTCGGCCCTCATCAGTGAAGAAGTGATGAACAACACTTGGTAGGAAACGACAAATCAATGGGATCAACAAACAGGGAATGCAGGGTCTGCTAACCGGCTGGCTTCTGTTTGTTGACTCCGTTGATTTGTCGTTTTCTACCGAGTGTTGTTCATCCTTGCACTTCTTCACCGTACTGATGAGGGCCGAGAGCCCGAAACACCTGACTACGGTTAACACTTCTCTTTGAGGGCTATGTCCATTATATATATATATATATATATATATATAAAAATATATATATATATATATATATATATATATTATATATATATATATATATATATATATATATATATATATATATATATATATATATATTGTTGGTGATTTCTTGAACCTGAGGGTATATTTTTAGCTTGTTTTTCTTGGGTTTTAGGTTCTTGGATCTGACTTTCATAAATTAATTACAACTTTGTTCTGGTATAACATCTGTAATTCAGTTTCTACGTTTCGACGGGTGGATCCTCGTCTTCATCAGGATTTAAAACATTACAGATGTTATACCAGAACAAAGTTGTAAAACCCAAGAAAAACAAGCTTAATATATATATATATATATATATATATATATATATATATGTGTTATGAAACTAAGGTCTGTGAATATTGAAATACAGAACTAATTATTTTTCATTTATTCTACTTCACTGAAGACAATACAATATTGTACTCCGAAGACTACATATATCAATCATAATTTACAACTTATATATATATATAATTTTTTTTTCTCCCCAAAAAATAAAAGAATTAATTGTTTTTTTTAAGTTAAACGGTTTTATTGTAAAGGAACATAATCATGATGCAGAAAATGTACTGAAAGCTGAAAAATTTGGTAGGTACCAGGTACCATCACATCACTCTCCTCATCAATATAGGGTATTGGTCATACTAAAATGAAATCGTGGGGCGTAGCGTAACCTGGGTAAATATGTAAATGATCGTTCTGTGATGTCGCTGTGACGGATTTACTTCTACACACATTTTGCATAATTTGTCTAATGAGAAGATGCATCCAAAGCATATGATGATATGAGCGGTTGACAGTAGATAATAGAAATTCGACGCGCCCCACGATTTTGTGCATCGCAACGCGCCAATCTGTGTCTTCCTTAACTTGGGTGGTGTACCGCTAACGACGTAACATTTTTAGCCACCCTTACGCCACAAAGTCCTCGACACGGTAAAAAATCTTGACTTGGGTGGGGGATTCATGCTTGAATCACGACAAAGTTGACATAGTCCTTCCTTTTGATTAGATACCTAGATTAGAGTTTTAATGTATTGACTGTCTAAACTCCATGATGCACCATTTCGTTTCGTACGCCATCTTGGATTTGGAATTTTTTTCATAGTGTACTGTATTCTACTAGTCAAGCCTTTTCATTTTATATCCATATTGAGGGGGTTGTATCGGCTGTCTACACTCTATGATCCGCCATTTTGTTTCGGACGCCATCTTGGATTAGGGATTTTTCCATGGTGTACTGTATTCTACTAGTCAAGCCTTTAATTTGATATCCATATTGAGGGGGTTGTATTGACTATCTGAACTCTATGTTCTGCCATTTTGTTTAAGACACCATCTTGGATTAGGGATTTTTCCATGGTGTACTGTATTCTACTAGTCAAGCCCTTTCATTTGATATCCATATTGAGGCGGTTGTGAAAAAATATATAATCCGCCATTTTGTGGTGGCAGCCATCTTGCATTTACAATGATACTGAATACAAATAATTATATTGTCATCAGAACTGAAGGTGTGTATCAAATTTCAGATCAATCAATCAATAGGAAGGGTGTAAAATTTCAATTACTAGATTTGATCCACACAAGACACAAACAAGGTAAGCTAAATAAAACTGTTTAATAATTTGTGACATTCGTAACGGTTTTCATCGGCCTTCCTCACGGTCGTATTGGTCCCGATTATTCCACACAGTTTCCCTGGAATTCGCGATTGTTCGGTGACGTCAATCAGTCGACATACTTCAATAATTCTTGAAAATGACTAGATGTAAACAACAGGCATTGGCTTAGTGGATTCGTAACACTAACATCCTTCAATTCTAGCCGTTCCGAGCAAAAGCCATCGTTTCACCATGATGTGGCTTCAGCCATTCCAAATGAATAACTCTCAACTTAGTCCTAGGGTTAGGCTGGATTCTGTAAACCACGTCGTTAATCCTCTTCGCCTCGTACGGTCCTTCCCACAAGGGTGTTAGTTTGGGAATTACAGTCCTTTTCCTTCGTGGGATGTACAGCCAACCTTGGCCACCTTCTTTGAATACTCCTTAATTAGCTCACAAATCATAACTTGCCTTGTTACCAGCCAATATTAACCTATTTCGGACTGTTTCGTTAATTTTCAACTGGCTGTCTCTCACTTTATCTTCGTAGTCCTACACTTCCACCTGTTAGGTGCTTGGTGATCCGAATCCGAAGTCACAGGGCAATCAGAGTTCCCTCTCAAAGATTATGCTAGCCGGGGTAAGCTCGATTGAATCATGGACAGCTGCTCTGTATGTCATTAGACATAGTGGAAGGCGTCTCTCCACAACCTTGGGAATCTTAGTCTAAACCTGGGACTGTACGCCACAATATTCCAGGCAGAAGTCCATGCAATAGAACTCGGCCTGCAGGAAATTTTGAACAGAAACAGTAAAAATCAAGCGATCAAAATCATGTCGGACAGCCAAGCAGCACTGAAAGCTCTGACAACAAGTCGGATAGAATCCAAATTAGTATGGAACTGCGTGGAAGCACTTCAAAGCGTAGGCAGGAAAAACATAATAACGCTGGTCATAAAAGCTGTGTAGGAAATGAGAAAGCCGACCTTCTGGCAGCAGAAAGTACTGTGCAGGAGTTCATAAGATCAGAGTCGTTTTCGGAATATCAAAGAGCATAACCGAAAAGTGTTTTCAAACTGGACCGAGCGGAAAAAATGAGAGTACTGCTTCGGGACGAGCCCCACTCGAAGGCATTTTTACCAAATCCTTCGAGTAGGAGAACAATAGCCCTGTTAGAACTGAATAGAAAAAACCTGAGGATTATAACTGGGCTACTGGGGACAGGTCACTGTAGACTGCGAAAGCATCTTCAAATAATCGGACTCGCGGAGCACAGAGTGTCGCCTTTGTCAAGACGAGGAAGAAACAGCAGAGCACATCTTGTGCAGATGCAATGGTCTGGAACGAACAAGATTCTACCGTATGGATTACGGGCAGCTAGAGCCCAATGAACTGGAGGAGGAATCACCGAGCGCCATCATCGACTTCGTCAAAAGCGCGGGGCTTGAAGGTGAACTCTAATTTGATATGAATCCACCCATAATAGATCTAAGAAGGTCACAGTGGAAGAGGCGGTTATCGCCCCACTCGAAAAGAACCTAACCTAACAACCTTGCAAGGATGTTCTTCCATAGTTCTGTTGAATCTTTTACATACCATCTGAGGGTGGAGCACAGTAGCTCTGGTCAGCTCACAAACTTTCTTAAATCACTTCGACTCGAAATTCCTTCCTTGGACGGAATGTAACTCCATAGGTACCCCAAATATTGAGAACATGTTGTCCACCAATGACCTTGCTATTGTGAATGCTTCGAGATCCGGAATGGCATATGCTTCTATCCATTTAATGAAATAATCCATGGCAACAAGGATGTATTCGTTGTCATCTAGGTCACAGGAAATGTTCCAGCTACATCAATGACAATCCGTTCATTTCGACCCTGGCCTTGTCTTGGGACCTTTAGTTGTTCCGAATGCTGGACATTTTCTGCACCATCATCCTACATCGTTTCGACATTGAACCCAATAGAACCTCTGCGTGATCTTGTCCAAGGTTTCATGGTCTCCCATTATCCCACATGAATTTCCTCCAAGAATTCACCTATCCTCTTCCTGGGCAAACCAATTGGAGAATCGACGATCTCCCATCAGCCGACTCCCATACCCGTTTGAGTAGTTAATTTTCCATAACCAGTAAATCCCATTGGGCCTAAATTGCCTTGAAGATGGGATCTCTGCCAGTTCCGTCCTATCTCCAAGTCCCCAATGTTTGGATCGGTTAACAGGTTCGTCTAATTTCGGCGACTCCTTCATGGCATTGAATAAGCTGAAAATACTTACAGGTTTCAGGCATGGTGTTCCATATAATGCATGCACATTACCGTCCTGGGCGATGTTTGATTCCGTAATGGTACTGGTTTAGCTTTTGCTTCCATCTGGCTATTCATCATCCTGAATTTCCCATCTCCACTAGCCACTTCTTGTCCGCAATATAGGTCCTGATGAAAAACCCCCTTCCATATAGGTATTAATAATATAATAATAATAATAAATAGTTCATTGAATTGAATAATTTTTTTTTTACATATGGCTTACATTTAATAAACCGCAAACTCACTAAGGCATCAAGCCTGTGCGTGAGACATAACGCTTTATTTATTTTTCATATAATATGTGATTTTGTTTATGTTTATTCATTAAATATAATTATAATTATATCGAGACCTGTCCGGTCTCAATATTCAACAGGAAATCCCTGAAAATATATATATATATATATATATATATATATATATATATATGAAAGAGAGTAATATCGAGGGGACTGTTAAAAACAAAATGGAAGGAATTTAATGGACATAGCCCTCAGAGAAAAGTGTTAACCGTAGACACGTGTTTCGGGCTCTCGGCCCTCATCAGTACGGTGAAGAAGTGCAAGGATGAACAACACTTGGTAGAAAACGACAAATCAACGGAGTCAACAAACAGAAGCCAGCCGCTCATTTGTGGTTTCAGTCAGCAGACCCTGAATTCCAGGGCAACAACCAACGTCACCACGGAGGCAGCTATAGCTACCTGCGTGACATCCGAGTCCAGGAATATAAATATGAAAGAGAGTAATATCGAGGGGACTGTTAAAACAAAATGGAAGGAATTTAATGGACATAGCCCTCAGAGAAAAGTGTTAACCGTAGACACGTGTTTCGGGCTCTCGGCCCTCATCAGTACGGTGAAGAAGTGCAAGGATGAACAACACTTGGTAGAAAACGACAAATCAACGGAGTCAACAAACAGAAGCCAGCCGCTCATTTGTGGTTTCAGTCAGCAGACCCTGAATTCCAGGGCAACAACCAACGTCACCACGGAGGCAGCTATAGCTACCTGCGTGACATCCGAGTCCAGGAATATAAATATGAAAGAGAGTAATATCGAGGGACTGTTAAAACAAAATGGAAGGAATTTAATGGACATAGCCCTCAGAGAAAAGTGTTAACCGTAGACACGGTTTCGGGCCTCGGCCCTCATCAGTACGGTGAAGAAGTGCAAGGATGAACAACACTTGGTAGAAAACGACAAATCAACGGAGTCAACAAACAGAAGCCAGCCGCTCATTTGTGGTTTCAGTCAGCAGACCCTGAATTCCAGGGCAACAACCAACGTCACCACGGAGGCAGCTATAGCTACCTGCGTGACATCCGAGTCCAGGAATATAAATATGAAAGAGAGTAATATCGAGGGACTGTTAAAAACAAAATGGAAGGAATTTAATGGACATAGCCCTCAGAGAAAAGTGTTAACCGTAGACACGTGTTTCGGGCTCTCGGCCCTCATCAGTACGGTGAAGAAGTGCAAGGATGAACAACACTTGGTAGAAAACGACAAATCAACGGAGTCAACAAACAGAAGCCAGCCGCTCATTTGTGGTTTCAGTCAGCAGACCCTGAATTCCAGGGCAACAACCAACGTCACCACGGAGGCAGCTATAGCTACCTGCGTGACATCCGAGTCCAGGAATATAAATATGAAAGAGAGTAATATCGAGGGGACTGTTAAAAACAAAATGGAAGGAATTTAATGGACATAGCCCTCAGAGAAAAGTGTTAACCGTAGACACGTGTTTTGGGCCCTCGGCCCTCATCAGTACGGTGAAGAAGTGCAAGGATGAACAACACTTGGTAGAAAACGACAAATCAACGGAGTCAACAAACAGAAGCCAGCCGCTCATTTGTGGTTTCAGTCAGCAGACCCTGAATTCCAGGGCAACAACCAACGTCACCACGGAGGCAGCTATAGCTACCTGCGTGACATCCGAGTCCAGGAATATAAATATGAAAGAGAGTAATATCGAGGGGACTGTTAAAACAAAATGGAAGGAATTTAATGGACATAGCCCTCAGAGAAAAGTGTTAACCGTAGACACGTGTTTCGGGCCTCGGCCCTCATCAGTACGGTGAAGAAGTGCAAGGATGAACAACACTTGGTAGAAAACGACAAATCAACGGAGTCAACAAACAGAAGCCAGCCGCTCATTTGTGGTTTCAGTCAGCAGACCCTGAATTCCAGGGCAACAACCAACGTCACCACGGAGGCAGCTATAGCTACCTGCGTGACATCCGAGTCCAGGAATATAAATATGAAAGAGAGTAATATCGAGGGGACTGTTAAAACAAAATGGAAGGAATTTAATGGACATAGCCCTCAGAGAAAAGTGTTAACCGTAGACACGTGTTTCGGGCTCTCGGCCCTCATCAGTACGGTGAAGAAGTGCAAGGATGAACAACACTTGGTAGAAAACGACAAATCCTTCCATTTTGTTTTTAACAGTCCCCTCGATATTACTCTCTTTCATATTTATATTCCTGGACTCGGATGTCACGCAGGTAGCTATAGCTGCCTCCGTGGTGACGTTGGTTGTTGCCCTGGAATTCAGGGTCTGCTGACTGAAACCACAAATGAGCGGCTGGCTTCTGTTTGTTGACTCCGTTGATTTGTCGTTTTCTACCAAGTGTTGTTCATCCTTGCACTTCTTCACCGTACTGATGAGGGCCGAGAGCCCGAAACACGTGTCTACGGTTAACACTTTTCTCTGAGGGCTATGTCCATTAAATTCCTTCTATATATATATATATATATATATATATATATATATATATATATATACACACAAATATGAAGATGGGACTTATAGATGAATTGTATGTATAAAATGCATCGTTAGAATGTATATAAATAAAAGGTAGGAATTAAGTATGAAAATAAAATATATAGGTGAGTTGTGTAAAGATAAAAAGTGTAAATGAAATGTATAGATAAAATATGTATAGATAAAAAATATGAATAAAATATGTAGATAAGATGTATAAATGAAAGTTGATTAAAATGTACATATAAAACTAGGTTGAAACTAGGATAAAACTAAAATAAATTTAAGAAATCATTTAGAAAATTATTGTCAAAGCTGTGGATGTGATCTAATATTATCGCTAGAAGTTCCTTCCTGGTGACACAGTAATTCCTTTCCAGCTTATAATCACCCCCTTGTAGTATTCGTTGAATTTTTCCTGTCCATACTGCACCTGTGATAACGCTTCAAGTCTGGTATTGCTCGCATCTATGTCCAGTATGAACAGGTCTTGTTGATGTAGGTATGCTAGAATGAACAGAGCGCTTCCTTCAACTCCGAAAAGCTTCATAAGTCGAAGTCGTTCTATTTTAATCGATTTCAACTCGCTGCTATCATCGATGATAATCATAGCACTAGTTATATCACCCCCGAGAATGAATGACTTGTAGAGGCTCAAAAGTATTGTTTCATCACAGCCCCAAGCTTTTTATATGTGGTCTCTATGTGGGCGCTCATCAAGTATATGACCAAGGAATCTATTCTTCTCCAGGAGAATGGGTATAATAATTAGTGTTAGCTTTTGGTGGGGCTTTCTCAGCAGAACAGAGCTTTCGTTTTCGTTGATATAGAGTGATATCAACGTTCTCTATACTATACGGTCATTACTCCTTTGCAGGCTCTGATCAATAGTTTCGATATCAGGTTCGGTCATAGAGATTACCAGATCGTCGATATTTTTCTACGAAGTCAGTTATTATTTATGAGATGTCATTTAAGACAATTGTTGTGCTCAGTGTGGATCCTTCTGTAAGGCTGTTTTTTCAAATACAATCATTTGTTATCGAGATGCTTCGATGAAAAAAAAAATCTGTTTTCCATGAAAGATATAATTGTGCTTGGTCATATCATTTTTCGAGTATTTTTCTTCTCTTAGTTCGATCTAAAGTCTCATCTAGATCAAATAAGATAGCTGCTGAAGTATTTTCTAGAGAAAACAGTTGATCGATAGGAGTGTGAAACTTCCCATGTATGTCCCACGATTATTTCGGAAAAGAAGTTGATTGTAACAGATCCCGATTTTCGCGATAAAGCATTTTACGGCCGGAGAACACCTGGTATCTGGAAGGTACCGTGCGCGACACTTTGACATTGTCATTCATTCCTTGAGCATGGTAGATTGCGGATTATTTTATCGAGGATCTTTCATCTAGACCTATTCGGGCCTCACTAGGGTCCACGGGTCAGTGGGCCTTGCGGGATTTACTGTCCATTGTTTCCCTTGTTCGATACAGAATTCTCCACATTAGATGTTATTCACGAACAAATTCCTAGGCTGGTATTCATTGATCATTGAGTTTATTTCACGTCTCAACTTTGGTAATATGTGCAGATGAAATATTATATAATCTTCATATTGTTCCATTGTATACTTTTGAAAATATTAAAGTGTTGAAAGATACCAAATTGCTCGGAGATTGAAGTGATGTAAACTTAGGGTAGAGGACCATACATACACACATACATACTATATTTTGTTTTCAAATATTGTTTTCAACATTTTGATATCTCCCTCTCTGAAAAGTACAAATAATATTATTGGACCTACTTACTCATACTAACTCCTGTGGAGTTGACGCTGAGTTATCTTAAGAACTTTTGTTTTCTTCAATGAAATTTCAAGCAACGCAACTTCTGCAAAAATGAGTTCTGATGATATTTTTCGTAGTATTTGAAAGAATCCTGGAGTTCCTGATCGATTCTGAATGGTTATAGTGAAATAGAAAAAAATCTAATTTCGACTGATGGAAACACCATTCTGAAAAAAAAGGAAAGGTTAGGTTAGGTTCTTTTCGAGTGGAGCCATTTCACCCCTTTCATTGCGACATTCTCAGATATATTGTGGCACGAATACTCATTAAATCATTCACCTTCTAGTCTCGCGCTACTGATAGATTGGATGATGACACTCACTGATACCTTTTGGGTTCCAGTTGCTTGTGGTCAATACGGTGGAATCTTGTTCGTTCCAGACTGTCTCTACTACCAGGGATCATATTTTCAAAGGGTATGAATGCCTTCGAGGGGACTCGCCCCACTATTTCATACCAGTACTCGCATTTATTTCGGCTCTGTCCAGTCGGCTATGTTCTTTGATATTCCAAAGAAGGGCCTTCATAGTGTCATTTTTTGCCAGGAGGTCGGCTTTTTTATTTCCTTCGAAGCCTTTCTTGGAGAACGCTCGAAATCATAACATCTTCAGTGTCCTGAAGAAACCGAGAGGGCCAAGAGTTGTCCTCATTCCCCTTCGGTGTTTCGTATCCCCGAGTGAGTGAGGGGGAAGGGGTTGGTCCGGCCCTGTGGTACCCCCTGCACAGGGCTAAGGCTGATTACTCCGAGATTTCGCCCTGTTTCTCGGAGGATCCGTTGCGGCACCGTTTGTTTCAAGACCCCGGTGTCATACATCCGTCGCCACGGCGCTCACAGCTTGGATACAGGTCTGTTTACCAGAGCCTCGTTGGTCAAGTCGCGGCCGCGCATATGCCAAAGCGAATGTCCGCAAGCTGCCTCATTCACCGCGCGGCCGCGGATTGTTCACTCCATACCACGTGAAGGTGAGGTTTAGTCTAGTTAACAAGTGCTTTTTAGGTCAAATTTTTTTCGCATTCTCCGAAAATTATGATTGAGGTGTCATTCGATTCGGAATGGCACGTAGATATTTTTTGAGAAAATGCTAAGGCCGATTTGTGAAAATATAAACAAAAAAATCTTTCTATCAATATTCAATTGAGAATGTTTCCCTTTTCAACATGCTAAGGCCGCTTGCAAAAATTGCAATAGTTATAAACAATTAAGTGAAAAAAAAGTGTGGTTTGGTTTTTCGCCAATATCTCAATAACCATTCAAACTAATTCAAATTTGAATGGAAGATGCAAAAAGAATATGATATTTCCTAAGAAAAAGTTTCAACTCCCGGAACTGTAGGACCAATATTTATAATTTTCCCAGAGGGTTGAAAATACTCCCGAAAACGGGTACTCCGGCTTGCGCAAGCCACGTCCCCTTCGAACCTTTAATGAATAAATATTATTTAAACTTATTAAATATGAAAATTAAAAATTGAAAAAATTCAGGCGCTTGCAAGATGGACCAATAAACAATAATCCGTGGTCCAAAAATTTTTATCGCGATTTTTCAATAAGTTATCCATTAGTTAATTAACACTTTTTTGTAGCACGAACATTAACATTGCAAGTGCGATAATTGTTAAACTATTAATCTGCGAATGTTTTCCTTCCGTGAAGCTATTTCTCAAAGGTCTAAGAATAGATTCCTGTTGAAAAAATTGGAAAATTGTTAATTTTTGTTTTGTTATTAACAATTTACTAAGGTGAAAACTTATAAAGCTTCATTAAACATTGAAAAAAACTTTTTACTATAATATTATAATTGATCCGTTTTCTTATGATCAGAAGCTACTTGAAAATGATTTTTATCTCCTATTGTTTAAAAAAAAAAAAAATAATTTTAATTATTTGTTTTTTTTTAATATTTGAAAAAAAAATAATTTTATTGCTTGAAAACGCATTTGTTAAATAAATTTTTTTTACCACTTGTTATGAAAATTAAGGATTAATTTTTTTATTAAATCATTATTTATCTTGGTCTTCGATATTAAAAAAAACGTTTATTATTTAAATTTTCATTGTTTATTTAATTTGTTATAAACAAATGGATTATCTCTTTGTATTTTTTTTCTTTTTCTACCCAAAAAATCATGAAAACAACCATGTATTATTTTTAGAAAAAAAAAAATATATTTTTTATTGAACTTCAAATTTTCTGTTCCCTGTCATTTCACCACTCTGACCTGGTTTTTAATGTTTGATTTCATTATAACTTTTTAACTAATGGAGATACAAGGAAAAAATTCAAGACTTATTTATTCTTTATTAATTAATCAACAAATCATCAAAATTTGAAGCTCTCACTCAATTATTTATTTAATTTATACCATTTGTTTATAAAAATATTCTTTCAAAAAAAAAAATTTTTTTATAATTATAATAAATTGCAGTTTTTTTTTCAAACTTATTTTTATTCATAATTAAAAAAATTACCGAGCAAAACTAAAATTTATAAGCTAAAATTGTTGATAAATATACGTTGTATGGTCATAGTTATATTAGTTTATAAGATATTCAGACATAAAAGTTTTGTTTAATCAATAAAAAATAAATAAGTCTGAAATTTTTTCCTTGTATCTCCATTAGTTAAAAAGTTATAATAAAATTAAACATAAAAAACCAAGTCAGAGTGGTGAAATGAAAGAGAGCAGAAAATTGAAAGTTCAAAAAAATTGAGTAGGAAAAGAAAAAAAATACAAAGAGATAATTCATTTGTTTATAACAAATTGTTTATTAAATAAACAATGAAAATTTAAATGATAAACTTTTTTTTTTAATATCGAAGACCAAGATATATAATGATTTAAAAAAAAATTGATCCTTAATTTTCATAACAAGTGGTAAAAAAAAATGTTATTTAACAAATGCGTTTTTAAGCAATAAAATTCTTTTTTTTAAAAACGTTTTTTTTTGAAAAATTATAATTATCATCAAAGATTAAGTTATAATTTTTTTTAATTATCCCACAAACAACGCATTTGTTTATAACATTTTTTTAAACAATAGGAGATAAAAATTATAAAAAATCATTTTTAAGTAGCTTCTGATCATTAGAAAACGAGGCAATTATAATATTATAAAAAAAAAGTTTTTTTCAATGTTTAATGAAGCTTTATAATTTTTCACCTTGGTAAATTGTTAATAACAAAACGAAAATGAACAATTTTTCCAACAGGAATCTATTCTTAGACCTTTGAGAAATAGCTCCATGGAAGGAAAACATTCTCAGATTAATAGTTTAACAATTATCGCACTTGCAAGGTTAATGTTCTTGCTACAAAAAAGTGTTAATTAACTAATGGATAACTTATTGAAAAATCGCGGTAAAAATTTTTGGACCATGAATTATTGTTTATCGATCCATTCTGCAGGCGCCTGAATTTTTTCAATTTTTAATTTTCATATTTAATAAGTTTAAATAATATTTATTCATTAAAGGGCCGAAGGGGACGTGGCTTGCGCAAGCCGGAGTACCCGTTTTGGGGCGTATTCTCAACCCTCTGGGAAAATTATAAATATTGGTCCTACAGTTCCGGGAGTTGGAACTTTCTCATAAGAAATATCCTCCTCTTTTTTAATCTTCCATTCAAATTTGAATTAATTCCAATAGTTTTTGAGATATTGGCGAAAAACCAAACCCCACTTTTTTTTTTACTTAATTGTTTATAACTATTGCAATTTTTGCGAACGGCCTTAGCATTTTCTCAAAAAATATCTACATGCCAATCCGAATCGAATGACACCTCAATTATAATTTTCGGAGAATGCGAAAAAATTTTGACCTAAAAAGCACTTGTTAACTAGACTAGTTGGACTTTGAGGAGCAAAACGTGTCACTGATAAAAAATCGCTTGCTAAATTTTTGCACAATTTCCTTACCCTACCGGCAATTGAAAATGTATCTATGGCGAGGAAATATTTGTAGCATTTCTGTTCCGTTTATTTGGATAGCTAATACAAAAAAATGTTGTATGCAACACGTATGCAAATGGATTTAGCCGACATCATCTTCTTATTTCCGATTCGTCCTGAAGCCTCACTTTGCGTAAGTAAAAAACTACTATTATTGAGTTGAATATAATCAAGTGCTTCCATAACTCTCAAAAGAACTGTTTCATTTATTCTGTGAGCTCTTTCCATTGGAAAAGAAATGTTTTGGGGTTTGGACCTTGTTGAAGTTGATGAATACAAACGGATTTTCATGTCAATCAATATATTTTTAGAACTCATCGAGTGCCGTCCAAAATTGCTATCAGAGCTATTCTGGAATTCCTGTAATTTTTTGTTCGAAAATGTATTTTTTACACACTTCGTTTTCTTTTCAATAACTCCTTTATTTCACCAGAACTACTCTCAAAATCGTTCAACAATTCCAGAACTGTTTCAAATACAAAAATACATAAAATCAAAACTTATTTCAGTGCTCTCATGCGAATATGTGGAACTACGTGTAAATTTGGTAACAATATTTTCTTACCTACAAGAAAAATGTGATATGCCTCTGTGATTCGTATTTGAATTTTGATGCATTACTTATTTCACCGTAGATGTATGTCGTATTGTGGGCATCATAACAATGGCTTCTGTAGTGCATCCGGTGTGCTTCTATCCTATTCTATCATTCATAGTGAATGAGAAATGCTCATCATAGTATTCGGGGACTAATTGTTCGAGCGCCTGAATGCTAGCCATCGCATAATTCACCATTAATATGCACGTGTCAGTCATTGTTCGACGTTTTGTAATGAGAAATGATAATGGTGGTGGAATGTTCATCGAAGTATGCAAAATGGCAGAACTTATTTTTGTTAGGAATTTTCAATGCGTTAATTTTCAAACGCTAAGTGGGAAAGAGATCTTGTGCACATTTGACAGAAGGTCGATATTGGAGGTAAAACAACCTCACATTTCCGCTTTGTTTACTTTGGTAAATAACGTTTATTCGAAATGTTTACTGTTTTTATTGTGTTTCAAGTGAAATATTGTGACAATGGAACTGACAAAATATTATTCCACTTCAGCTGATGTTCACCGAGCACATAATAAAGAGAAAAATTCAGCATTCGGGCATTGATCCCTATCTTCCGAGGACTGAAGAATTATCAACAGATATTTCACTTTTTCCCAAAATAATGTATGCTGTTATTGTAAATTTATTCCAATGGCAGATATACAGGGTGATTCAAAAGTACTTTGACAAACTTCAGGTGATTCCTCACAATATTCTAAAATGAATTGTTAAATAAATATAAGTCCGGAAAAGCTTCGTTTCCAAGATACAAGGGGTTAAAATTTTATTTTTATTTTCGTCTTTTTTGAATAACTTTCGAAATACTGAGCATAATTAAACGAACATTGGTATTGAGAGGTTTTTTGAGGTGTCGAATTCGAATCTGATGTTATTATTGCTCTTATTCGTAGGGAGCGCTACCTACACGTCTTTTTTTTGAAAATTCATAACTTGTTTGAGAGTACTTCTAGCACATTTTTCAGTAAAAAAATCAATTCCTCTACAAGACCCTATAAGCAACCGTTTTCTAGATATTTGGACTTGAAAATTTTAAGTCGATTATTTGATAATCAATGCGTGTTGAAGTTATTACCATTATTTTGCATTTTTCACTAGAATGCTTAGGAAATGAATTTGACGTTTAAGTAAGTAGTTTTGGTAATTACATATTTTGTGACAGTCAAACGTTTTGTTGTTTTGTTGATGTTTCTGTAAGTTTTAAAACACTAATTTTGGAAAAATGGATTATTTAAACAATAAAGCTCATTTAGCCGATATGCATTTCGTTTATGGCCTTGCGGCTGGCAATGCGCGCGAAGCAAGACGTATCTACCAGGAGCGATTTCCTAATCGAGTACTGCCTTCAGCTCCAACATTTACCACTCTCCATCGTTGTTTGGCAGAAACAGGTAGCTTTAGGAGGGCAGCTGATATTATTGAAAGACCACGAGCAGTCCGAACCCCAGAATTGGAAGAAGCTGTTTTGAACGCTCTCGAGGAGAATCCAGAAACAAGTACAAGAATAATTGCTGAAGCTCTTATTTCTACTCAGTCAACAGTTTGGAGAATTATCCACGATCAACAATTTTATCCATACCATATTCAAAGGGTACAAGCTCTTTTGCCAAGAGACTTTCCCCAACGCATTACTATATGTCAGTCGTTTTTGGAAAAATTGGATGGAAATCCTCAATTTTTAAGATATGTGCTCTTCACGGACGGGGCAAACTTTTCCCGAAATGCTATCACAAACTTTTATAACAACCATGTTTGGGCTCTGGAAAATCCGCACGCAGTTAGTGAAAGACATTATCAGTATCAATTTTCTGTAAATGTATGGGCGGCAATAATTGATAATTCCTTGAGAGGTCCTTTCTTTCTTCCGTTTTGACTGAATGGCGCAACTTACAGAGACTTTTTAGAAAATGAATTGCCGGGACTAATTCAAAATGTACAATTAGAAATTCGTATCCGCATGTGGTTTATGCATGATGGGACTCCGGCCCTTTTTAGCGTTGTAGTCAGGGAATTCCTTAACACTGTCTATCCAAATCGATGGATCGGTAGGGGTGTAGGAGACCCTAACCGGGCGTGGGCACGAAAGTTCCCAGATCAAAATTTTTATTTTTGGGGACATTTGAAGTCGCTAGTTTATAAAACTCCAGTAGCGAACGAGGAAGATCTAAGAAACCGAATAGTAGACGCATGTGAAACAATAAGTAACACACCAATAATTTTTGAGCGGGTACGAGATTCAATGACTAGAAGAGGTGGACACTTTGAACAATTCATTTGAATACAATTCAGTTTCCTTCATTTCATTTTATTTCACATATTCAAAATTTCTTGAAATAAAATGTTATTAAAACAAATACAGATTTTGCACCCTTGATACAAAAATAATTATTTCAAACGAGTAAAAATAAATAGAATAGGTGGCGCTCCCTATAAAAAACCAAAACTACTCACTCAAACGTCAAATTCATTCCTAAGCATTCTTGTGAAGAAAACAAACATGTACTTATGAAACGTACACCACAATTTACCTGAAAAATCGTATTCCGCCGTATTTTGATGCATTTTTCTTGCATTTCATACCAATACAATATGAGGGCATGATCATATACGAATAAAACAATAACCCATGTAATCCAACTACTGATTTTTTTTCAAATCGGTAAAGATGTTCAACTCTCCAACATGAAAAAATCGAAAAAGTGAGGTTGTTTTACCTCCAATCTCGACTATCTGTTAAATGTGCACGAAACCAGTCTCCATGAAATCCTCATGGTCATTGATGATTCTTCCCACCTTATTTTCATTGTGGTGCTCCTACGGTGGCGCATGGAGGCAGTGACAAAACAGATGACATTGGAAGCATCAGTAAAGTGGAGTGAAACGAATGGGTTTGGAAAACCACTAGCTGAGTGAGCGTACAGGCGAAACGTTCTGCTGAGAAAGACAAAAGTAACAATGAGGAGTACCATCTTTCAATACAGTATACAGTAGAAAATCAACTCGCAACGTTACTAAGAAACTCCGAGTGAGCTGAGAGGCGTAGAGTGGCTTTCATAAAATCTTCAAGGTCATAATCGTAGGAACCGGTTAGGACATTCTGATATGATGTGGCGGATAGTTTGCCGCGGAGATCCACAATCATATTGTGGGGATTCTGCCCTGCCCCATTTGTGTAAGGAATCAGCACATTTCCTGCAACCTGTTCTAACTCGGTTGAGCTTTGACCATAGTCGGCGTGGCGGGTCAGATCCGTTGAAACACTGCGTTGGGTCATCAAGTAGAATGTAGTAGTCTTCTGCAGTTTCTGCTCATATGGTAATCCATTTATTAGTCGCATGAAAGTTTTCATCCGATTCTAATGCTGATCGGATGGCTGGATGTCTTGATTTGGGCCGATGATATTGTCCTGGTAGGTATGGGATATCGGTATGGATTGTTAGGTCTGCGTTAGCTATGATTTTCTTATATTCTCTGATGAGAGCCGCAGTTCGTCGGATATCCGGTGGTGTGATATTACTGAGCACTGGGAGCCAGCGCGTTGGTGTTGACCGTATAGTTCCAGTAATCAGTCTCATTGTTTGGTTTAGTTGCACATCTACTTTTGTAGTGTGCACACTGTCGGTCCAAATAGGACAGCAATATTCTGCGACAGAGTATACCAAGGCCAGAGCTGCTGTTCGAAGTGTTGCCGCCGTAGCTCCCCATGTTGTTCCAGCAAGTTTGGCTATGATGTTATAGCGCGTTCTCAGTTTACCAGCCACGTTTCTAAGATGTAGATTGAATGTTAGTGATCGATCGAATGTCACGCCTCAGTACTTTGGGTTTTTGCTGTGGTTAAGGATCCTGCCATCAAATTCCACTCGCAGGGTATCATTTGCTTGCCTGTTCGATAGATGGAAGCAGCAGACTCCTGTTTTAGCCGGACTTGGGCACAGCCTCCATTTTTTGAAGTAATCATTAAGCTTGGCGAGGTCTTCATTCAAAGCATGTTCAGTTGGTAATTTGAGTTTGTGCTGATAGGAAATCGCTAAGTCGTCTGCATATGCAAATTTTCTACACCTCGTTTCAGGTAGGTCAGCTGTGTAGGGATTGAATAGGAGTGGGGTGAGCACCGAACCCTGTGGGAGGCCATTGTTCAGTTTCCTAGTACTGCTCTTAGCATCGTTAACAAAGACTTGGAATAGTCTGTTTATTAATAGGTTGTTAATTAAATGGCACATTTTCAGGCATGGTATGACTCTGAGTAATTTGTATATTAGGCCTTCCCTCCATACGGTGTCATATGCTGCGGTAAGATCAATGAACGCTACGGATGTTCTCAGTCATCTTTCAAGCCCCGCTTTGATGTGGGTTGTCAGGGATAAGACTTGGTCAGTACAGCTACGGCCACTCCTAAACCCAGCCTGTTCTACGGGGATCAGTACATCAACTGCAGGACATATACGGTTGAAGAGTAGTATTTCTAACTGCTTATAGCAGCAGCTGAGGAGAGCTATAGGTCGGTAGCTCTCGTGTAGCTCCTGTGATTTCCCAGGTTTTAGAATAGCAACAATCTTTGTTCTCTTAAATTCTGGTGTTAAGGATGTCATTGAAAAATTTCACAAGCCACAGTCGGGTTGCCCTACCACAGTTAACCAGGAATTCGGGGTAGATGCCGTCGAAGCCTGCTGCTTTCCCAATTTTTGTGCATGAAAAGCTAATTAACTGTAAATTAAAAATAATTGCGGATTTAAGTCATTTTTGACAATTTATGAGTGATTCGCTATGAACAATAATAATGCTTAAAAATTTGGCATCTCATTTTCATGACGAATAGAATGAGATTTTTGTTAAATTCTGAAAATGCAAGTTATGATAATTTTTTCTTGATTTTATATATATCATAGACATAGCCGGATTCTATAACTGAAATACACATGTATATAACAAACTAACTCATGAACATTTTCTTACATATAAGTTTTATATTGCTTCAATGTTTTTATAATTTTAAATACTTAGTTTTCTTAGCAATTTTATTTTTTAATTATTCAAAAATCAGGAATGAAGCTTCAGGATTCAGATCTCAATATTTTTTTGGCTAAATATTTCAATTGAAGATTTTTTAGAAAAGGAATAGAATGAGATGAGGATACCATTCTTCATGTTTTTTAAATTTCATATGGTAGTAGTCAAGGGGAAAATTACATTCTTGAATTTTAGCTCAAAATTAAATTTTCAAAGGTTGCTCAAGAATTTTGAGTCTTGTGTAGTACTAGAAACTAGACGTTTTCGAGCGATCTTCAAATATTATTTCAAAAACTTTTTTTTACAATCAATTAACATAACTTCGAAACAATATAAATCACGAGACCCATGAAAATTCTGATGAATATATTGTTACTAACATACTCAATTGGTATAGATCATTCAGCTTTAATTTTCTTTGTACACGCTCCACAAAATGCCTATTTTGGATACTGAAAACTGTCCGCAAAATGCCATCATAGCGGACTCATACTTGAAGTCAACATGACAACACTTAAGCGGACTGAAATTTGTTTATTCAGAAAACTTATTATTAATATCCTAAGAACGTTTCAGGAGACGCAATAAAATATAGATCATTTGACAGCACACATTTTCTTCGAAATATCGTTTTGGAATACTTATTTCATGAAAATGTACCACTAATATTTGACAATTATTTGACAAACGTTTCATTGATATACGATCGCTTGCTACATTTTTGCACAACTTCCATTTATGCAACACGTACGCAAATGGCTTTAGCGGACAAGTATGCAAAGTGAGGCTTTAGCGGCGAATCTAAATATGACATTTTGAAAAGTTTTTACGCCCACCTAATTTTTTTTGAGTCACTTCTAATATTGCATTTAGGTGGCCATGATCGGACGTATACTAATCTGAGGACCTCAGGTGATGTCATAAAATTATAATCGCAAAGTTAGGAAAAAGAAATGTTGTCGAAATTACATTTTTGTGTCTAACTATTATTTTTCAAAGGGCGACCTTCTTTTGACACGCACTTTCCGAAAAAACGATTCTTTGACGAATCTAACTATACTAATCTATTTGCGATTGGATTAAAAATAAGAACATAAATTGAATATTACTAAGGAAAATACTGGATAATAATTTATTTACTTTTGTCAAGTGTGCCATGGATAATATTGCATAATATTTTGCAGTTTTTTTGCAGTTATTTTTATCAAGTCTTCTTTGTAAATCAAAACACTGACTTAGGTAATGAGAGAGACATAAGCTTTATTAGCAGAAAGTGAAAGTTCCTTAATTTTCATTGAATCTCAGTTAAATTCTTCTTCAAAATGGGCTTAACATTGTTTTCTATACTAGATAAAAGCATAGTCCTTATGACATACTCAGATGTATTTGGTTTCATCTCTTACCAAGCATAAACTATTCGTTAAGTTCAATTTCATCAAATTGTTTCCATAAAAAAATGTGCACGTTAATGACCACTATGTATACTACACTATGATATACCTATGGTCTCCGAAAATGTATATCATGTCAATTCCCCGAATCAGTGTACCTACCTCAGAAAATAGCAGGTCGGCTAAACGTAATATTCGAGATGAGGATATCGACAAAAAAATAGCGGCTAGTGCATCTACTTGTGTTTACTTCTCTAGCGTGTCCCCTCGAAAGGGTATGTAGAACATTTAGATATTCGTCCAAAAAAATTAGGTAAGTAATCTTTGAAGTCTCAACTCCCTTTTCGGCCAACATCAAAGTGAAAGGTCGTGCTAACATCGCGTTAAATCACCCTGACGGTATTGCCAGCTGTTGGAAGATTTTACTTAATACTCATAAAAATCAGAGTTGGTGTTTTAGATATATCTATAAAGCATTTTCTTCTCTAAATACCGAACACTACAACTGGCTATTCGTAAAAGTAGAATCATCACGAAAAATAAGTAGATAGCACCCCACGCTTTTTTTGATAAATGACTTTATTCTTATTATTTTCAACTTTTGAATTCATATTGCTACAAAAGAGTGTTTTTATTTAGATTTTTCATACAAAAATTTGAATTTAAACTTTTTAGTACATATTGCTAAAAAAGCGTGTTTTTAAACTTCCCAACTACGCGAGAAAATTTATCGATCAATTCATCCCCATGAGAAGTTTTCACTAACTTTTGGTGAAAGTAGGAATGGCTCGATATGGCTCTTCAGCCTCTCCTCAATCTATAAGGCGTTTTGTACATAACTTATGCTGGAAGTACTAAGACCGTACCAGTGAATTCACCAAATTTTAGAAATGTAAATTATGCATTTTTACTAGTGAATAAACCAAATCTTGTGAATTCGATTTTTTTTCTCGACGATTTTGGTGGAAATACCAGGTCATACCTATAAAATTATTGTATTTTCATCGGTTCTTAATATCTGTGCAAAATTTAAGATGATTCGGACGTCTGGAAGTGAGTGAAAATTAATTTCAAAGATTCCGTTACATACATATAGGTGAAACTAATAAAGCGTATGTAAAAAAAACTATTCCAAAGACGATTTACGAGTATTTTACGTTTCAAAGATAAACATGAACATTTCAAATGGAGGATTTAGCTATCTCTTAGGGTATATTCGTGATGGGAGTAGTTGTGTAGGAGCTACTACGTCTCTCCCATAATGAATCGCGATTTATATTGGAAGCGTGTCTCGAAGTCGTTTTCTGATTTGCTTGGAATCCAGACCACAATTCATAGAAGAAAGATCGACGACAGAAGGCGGTAGTTTATAAGTGAGAGCAAGATTGTCGACGTGCCAAATTTATAAATGGTTTCGCCAACCCTGCACTCTTGCACGGTTTTTTTTTTCGTTTTCTCCAGACACATTTGGATGTTTCGTTGATTCGGTGGAATGAAACTTTCGGTAATAGTTTTGGGGAAGAGGCGACGCGATGTTATAGTAGAGGGGATGGGGCATTGGCAAGCTTTCCATCGTGTTTTTTAAAACAATCTATACTTGGTGCCAAAAGTTCGCGCAGTCCCCTGCTGTTTATTCTCTCTTCCAACATATTTTGGAAGCTGGCAACATCAAGTGAAAGAAACATATTTGCCGTTGATTCGTTTCCATTATCGAAATTTTGTTACACTTGCTGTTAATATGCTACTTCTCGAAGGCTGGCAAACGCACAGATTCTATTTTAGCTTTGTCGGAAAAGAATATTCTGCATATTTTGTCAATAGTGTCAGTTATCGCTATATGGAGAATTGATAAGTGGTTTGTTTCATCGAATATTACACTGGAAAAACATATTTTCATCAGTCATAGGAACGATTGCAAAACAAGCATGAATCTCGAAAATATTCATCAGAAATTGAAGAACCTGATGGCGCGGCAAGTAGAAAAGGTAGATTTCAGAATGTATTTATTGATTCTTAAATTTTCACCAATCAAGTTGACGATTCATGTGTCAAAAAAGATCATTGGAAACAGAAATAAAAATTCTATTTTTGTATGAAACTTAAAGTTTTTAATCAAAAGTTGGTGAAGGATCCAAATCTCCCTAAATTCTTCCTAATATTTCTAATCAAAAGAAAGTATAATCACAAGGATATGGACAGTACTCACTTGGGTTCCAATCTTGATAATAATATCTAATATTTCACTTTGAAATCGAGAAATCTCAAAATACAATGATATTCTGTATGTTGGCGAACGGAAAATGCAAAATTTGTCTGATTGACAGAAGCGAATAAACCTCAAATGAAAGAAGCATACAGGATGGACAAAAATTAATAATTCCCATGAATAGTTATCAACAGCAATTTTTTATTTGTGTGTACATCTTAGAGAGAAAATGAAAAGAATGAAAGCTCTATCAAAAGGCCTATAGTTTGCCAATATTGGTATGAAAATGAAAGATTTAGAATTTTTTTAATCTTTCAACAGCCGCCATTTTGAAACTATTGGACCGATTTGGCCAATCTTCAAACTCTTTTAGTATTGATGAAAGTTATTTTTGTGCCGAATTACGTTCCATTTGGTTGGAAAATGTGGCTCGATACTACCTAAAAAAGTTGATGTCAATTATAAGAATCTCAAATTCAATTGAAAACTGAGAACTCAGAACTCGAAAACAAAAATGATACACGAACCATGGAATATATGAAAAAATTCTGGATGTCCTGTTGTGATGACGGGACCAATGGGTAGTATTTCTATTGACATCTACCTGGAAAAGTTAGTGTCAATTATAAGAATCCCAAATCCAATCGAAAACTGAGAGGAAAACCATTAGAACTCAAAAACAAAAATGATCCAAAAACCATGAAATATATAAAAAAAATCTGAATGTTCTGTTGTGATGACGGGACAAATAGGTAGTATTTCTATTGGAATCCATCTACAAAAGGTACTGTAAATTATAAGAATTGGTGTAAAGGGAGGGTTGAATGAACTTTTAGATTTGGTTTCAATAAATATATATTATCATATAAAATATATTTATTGTTTCAGGCGGGGACGCCTTTGGGCTATAGTGCATGAAATACTAAATAAATAGCTATTCTCGAACGTTTTCGATCATAAGATCATCATCAGGAGAATTCTGAAAAGCGAAATAAATTTATTTAATTGAAAAATAAAGATGCACGTTCTCTGATATCAAATGAGACATGTAATACAAATAACTCACTTGTCAGAATTTTACAGAAAAAAAAAGACGTGTGGCACTCGGAGACTGCCGTGGTAAAGCTATTGCATAGCATTTTTTATCAACTTACGCAATTATAATTATATATTTATTTTATTTATGCAGTATTTTTTTTTCTTTGATATTAATTCAAGTTACACTTTGAGCGTGGTGACCGATAAGAAAACAAATTTTTTTCTTTTATTAAATAAATGAGAAGTTAATATTGTTCAAAATATTTTTTTATTATCTTTCAATACATGTCGGTTCTTCAGGAATATTTATCATTGAAACTATAGTTTATGGTAACTGAAATAAGAAACATAAGTTTGAGACTTGATATCTTCTAAATATCTGGAAAATACCGCATCAATGGTGGTTCCATATTTTGTTGTGGATTCTTGTGGATCATTATTCATTTTCAAATTCAATATTTTCGAAAGAAAACTTGTCAACCGCTCTGATTTTTTATCAGCGAAAAGTTGATGTTGAAATCGCCAGCCAAGATAAGTGGAAATTTATTACCATTTGTACCAAGTATTTTCGACCCTTCTTCAGTGTACTCCAGTAAAGTGCAATGAATAAAATGCTACCATGACTATGTGTAGGCCATTTCTAAGTTTGCATAAGCACGCACAAATATCTCCAACAAATGAGCTCCTAACATTAACATCTATACTTTCTCACAAACAGCTGATTACGTATTCGTCTGATTTCGGAGCAGCTCGTCTCGATTCGTGCGAGCTTCGTAGAGTCGTACCATGAAGTAAATACAAAGAGGAGGTGCCCTAACGCCGACCGCTGTGCCGGTCGGAGTGGGGGGTGTTAGGTTTATTTTCGTTACGGAATTTCTGGATTCGGTCTCCGCGCTCAAGGCCCGCGATAAAAGCTATATGCAATAGCTTAAAAAGAACTGCAGAAGAACTAATTTTGTGAAAAATTGTCATATATACAGAGTGGGCCATTGAAAACGAAACAGCGGCTCTGTAGGTCGGCAGAACCGAATTATATAATAACGCTCGGCACATCAACTACATTTTCGAGGGGGACATCGTTCGCGATGAAATTCACCCGAAATACATTTCATCCCTCGGAGCTGTGACCGCAACCCCTAAATTTTTGAATGGCAACATATGGCAAGTGATACCTCATGTGAAAGGTATTTTCCTTCTCAATAACAAATAACGAAAATAAATTAATTCTATCGATTCGTTTTCGAGATATAGGAATATGAAGTTGGGAAATCACTTTTTATTCACTCAATCAATAAAAACAATATCTGATAAAGCAACTGTCGCAATAATTATTATTGTCAATGAACTAAATGTTCAAACTGTCTACCACCCATTTCCAAACAATAGTACAAGTTCTGTTCAAAACGAGACCTCACATTTCGTAGCATTTCCGACGTTATTCTTCAATAATTCTCCTTCGTAAATCTTCCAGAGATTCTGGTTCGGTTGCAAATATTTTGTTTTTCAAGTGACCCCACAGGAAAAAGTCGAGTGGGGTTGAATCTGGAGATCTGGCTGGCCACTCTATAGAGCCTCTTCTTCCAATCCAACTTCCAGGAAACATTCTATCCAAAAACGCCCTAACAGGTTGTGCATAATGTGGAGGTGCCCCGTCTTGTTGAAATATCAAGTGGTCTTCATGGTAACGATCATCATTTTCAATGATGTCTACTAATTGTGAATAAACAAATTCATTCAATAATTCCAAATAATTCTAACAGTTTTTCCAATATAAGAGGTATTACAATTATTGCAGATGAGTTTATAGAAGCCACTTTTGTCACTGGGATTAATTTTATCTTTGGTGTTAACGAGTAATGAACCCAAAGAATCCGAGGTTCTGAAAAAAAATTTTTATGTTATCGAATTTTCTACAGAATAATTTGGAAATATTAAAAACAAAATGTTCAAAAATGAAAATGAAAAATATTTCATATCTGTAGGATTATGGTTGGAAGGATATGCTATATTTCTTTCTCTTTCCAAAGATATTTTGCCAATCAACTTGGTCATGATGTTAGGATTATATCCATTATTTAATGCAATTTGTTCTAGGATGTTCACTACTTTTTGAAAGTTAAGGGCAGAGAAAGGAACGTTCAAAAGTCTATATATTTATGAATAAAAGGCGGGCATTTTGTATTGAAACGGATGATTGGATTTTGCATGGATAATATGTCCAACAAAAGTCTATTTTCGGTTTTGGTTATTGTTGGATCTAGGAAATTTATTGAATTGTTGGCCTCTAATTCGATGGTAAAAACATTGGAAAAGACTTCGTCTCACAAAACAGCTCCATATTAGGTTGGTTTAAATATGCAGACGATTGCTTTGCTATCGTAAAAACTTTTTAACAAAAAATTAAACCGACGAAAAACGGAACTGAAAAGCGAAAAATAAAATAAACCTTCTTAGTCTTAATAACTAAGCTCCTGAACTAATGTAAATAACTAATTTTGACTCTGCGCCAAACAAACAAGCAAATGAGTTAGGTAAAACGTAAAATGATGGCATCGAGATGCGCGGTGACATTTCGATAATTTTTTTGAAGTAATTTAATAATCTTTGTTGATTGTTTGTTTCGCGTCGACTCAAAATTAGTTACTTACATTAGTTTTGGAGCTTAGTTATTGAGACTAAGAAGGTTCATTTTATTTGTTGCTTTTCTGTTCCGTTTTTCGTCGGTTACATTTTTTTTAAAGTTTTTATTTTTCAATTTTTTGTGGCTGAAATCTACTAATTACTACCCATTCAATTTTTGATTACTTCCAAAATTTTCACCAAAATGGGAGCAACTTCGAAATACACCCTATCCAATAAAAAAAGAATCATCGGAATTGAACTACTCTGTAAAAAGTTATGCGTGGTCATACTTAAAAAAAATATACGCGACGACTAGAGAACCTCCTCCTTTTTGATTTCGTCGGTTAATAAAAGGGAACGAAGCGAAGGCTTATGAGATTTCAGATAATCCTAAAAGTAAATTTACCATCAAATTAGAGGCCAACCATTCATTAAATTTCCTAGATCTAACAATATACAAAACTGAAAATAGACTTTTATTTGACATATTTAGAGAACCAAACAAACCGACAATATTATCCATGCAGATATCAATCATCTGTTTCAATACAAAATGCCCGCCTTTTATTCCCACATATATGCCCTTTATCTGCCCTTAACTTTCGAAGAAAAGTGAACATCCTAAAACAAACTGCATTAATTAATGGATATAATCCTAACATCATCACTAAGTGGATTGACAAAATATCTCCAAAAACGAAAGAAATATAGCATATCCTTCCATCCATAATCCTACAGATATGAAATATTTTTCACTTTCATTTTTGAACGACATTACTTTCTTACTGGTTATTTATTTAATTTGGCGCGTATCGTTTCTCAATTGACATATATCCCCTTCTGGTTTCATTGTGTTGTTAGACATTTTCCTGCTCACGATTTGTTGTTTGTTTTACTCCACTTCATAGACCAAGAGCCCGAGTCACTTCATGAGTTTACGCACATACGGGAACTTGTGTTATCGATATCGACATGCCCGCCATACATTTTCTCTGGGGCGAAGTGATGGTAGGAGGGATGCTGAACTGTTATAAAAAAAAGGTGAAAAATATTGAAGGCTGATAGTGAGATCTCTTCAATTGTCAGTAGTGAACTTTCAGATTTTTTCGGGCTCGTTCTATTGACATATTTTGAACGTTGTAGCAGGCGAACGCCAAGATTTAGACGACTGCAATTGACAAGTGTCACTTTATTTTATTGTGAACATTTGTTTTTTATTTTTCTCAGTCGTGAACTTTCAATATTTTTCACCTTCTTCTCTATTACAGTTCAGCATCCCTCCTACCATCACTTCGCCCCAGAAAAAATGTATGGCAGCCATGTCTGAAGCATTGTCGGCATCGATAACACAAGTTCCCGTATTCAATGTAAACTTATGATACGTTTTTGAAGTGACACAAGCTCTTGATCTATTAGATTACATTATAAAAATACATACATATATATATATATATATATATATATATATATATATATATATATATATATATTTTTCATTTGAATAAATTTCTTTCACTTTTCAGAAATTTCCTGCCGATGATCGGAAACGTTCGAGAATAGCTATTTTTTAGTATTTTATTCACTATAGTACAAAGGCTTTACCGCCTGAAATAATGAATATAGTTTATATGATAATATATATTTATTGAAACCAAATTATAAGAATCCCAAATCCAATCGATAACTGAGAGGAGAACCGTCAGAACTCGAAAACAAAAATGATTCACGAACCATGAAATTATTCCTCCGAAAAAATTCGAAAACAGAAATGAATAGAGTGGAAATGAATACTTCCAAAAATAAATGATTATTCAGTCATATAACAATCATATAGAGAAGTATATTTCTATATCTATCTATATCTATATTATATCATTCAGAATTACCCATTGTACCCAAGCAAGATGTTTTCATGTTTGCGATATGAATATTTCTACATTTTTGAATTCAATAGGTACCTTCACAACAACAGTCTCAGAGAGTGTTTGGAGTAGAAATTCAACCTCCCCAGCACAAAATTATCACGCAAATGTGATCGCTTTTGCCAGTAACAGCTCCACATCTGAAACCATGAGTAGCTGATATCCGAAATGAAAAGTTGCTTTGCCAAGATTTACCCAAGATATAATTTATATCAGAAAAAAGAGTTGCCAGTACACTTAAACGATCATGATTCTCTCCAATCTTTGGTGTTGAAGATGGACGAGGGAGGAGTTGTCAGAAGAAAATCAATCCAATTGGAGAAATCACCATATTTGGGAAGTTAATGATGATATGGATTCTTCTCAAATATCACTCGATGGAAAGAACAGGATGCAATAGAAGGAAGTTTATGTACAGAGGATTCTTCTAGATCTGGAATGACTACGTTTTGATTGAAAAAAATAATGGGAAAATTGGAGTTATGGTTATAATTTCATTGCGAGTTTTAGATATTGGTTTATATCGTGAATCTCACAAACAATTATTGATGGAGATTGGTTTATCCTGAGCAATAGCTTATTTGATCTTCCTACAAGACACCCTTCCTATGTAGACCAATCAATAGAGCAGAAAATGGCTGAATCTGTGAATGGCTGAAATTGCGAACATCTACAAGAAATGTTGTGGTGCACCATCTTGTTGAAACCAGATATTATACACCAGGATTATTTTCGATTCGCACCACGAACAAATAATTTTTTTGAAACTCTGAATATCTTACTCTGACATATTAGAATTCCTAGACATTGATGATCTGTTACCAATCACTATTAGGTCACCAATCACTTTCAGGTCACCAATTACTATTAGGTATTTTACACTTCATTGGATTCTCTGATACTGGAGCTGATGAACCATTACCTAGCTGACAGAGTTCAGTCAGTTTTATTCGATGGAAAATCATCTAACCTTGCTCGTATCAGAAGAGGGGTACCGCAAGGATCCATTTTAGGCCCTTAACTCTATACCGTATACAATTCGCAGTTTCATAAACATCTGAAACACTTTTGCTTTCAATTATTATGCCGAAGTCACTCAACTATACATGAAGCATGCACTCAAATGAACACGGATCTAGAAACTCTGAATACACTCTCTATAAACTTATGTCTTTCAGTCATTTCATCAAAATCTGAAGCAATCCTATTCGGACGTGAGGGAGCTCGGGAAAGAAATTCTTATATTCTAAACTTGTCTTTGGAAAATGCGCGGCTAACTTTATCCAAGTATGAAAAGAACTTGACGACGAACTGAAATTTATTCGGCATGTTTCACACTCAATCAAACTAGCTTTCTAACAGCTTGAAACTTATCTATTCCAATAGGCAGATCCTGATCACAAATCATAAAATAATCCTCTGCAACACCCTTGTTCTCTCTCATCTGAATTATACAGATTGTATTTATGACCCTACATTATTAGAAGCTGACTTCCGCAGACTTCAACTGATCCAAAACTCATATGTCAGGTCAATATATGGTCTTGAAAGACATCATCATGTATCGCGTGCTATAAGGGATATTTGATGGTTAGAAATGGAGAAACGACGGTTACTTCACTTCTGCACTCTTATTCACAAAATAATGTCAACAAAAAAGCATCTCATCTGCATGAAAAGGCTAAGTTTTGCTCTCAAGTTCACGATGTTAATATTCGCCTGAGACATCAGTTGACCATACCCCTCCACAAAACATCTCTTTTCAAGTCCTTCTCGTATGACCTTGCTTAAATTTATAATTGCATACCCAGCAATATAAAAAAACTGTCGATTGGAGCTTTCAAAAAAGCTGTAGCTGCTCTCCTCGATAACAATGAATTCAATACACCTTTGTATACCTGCCAGAGTTATGTGCCTTGAGGAGTCACTTGTGGGGGGTGTTTGAGAGCCGGTTGATTCGAACCTGCGATTGTAATGTCTTTTACAGGCTGCATCATATGTAAATTTTCTTGCCGCTGGTTAGGCTTGGACGATTTGCGCAGCGGGCTCTTAATAGTATTATTATTGTAGCAAATCTCAACATGACAAATAAGCGTTTAACCTGTTTCTTTCGATGATCAGACATTAATGTGGCTATTTCCTGTATTTCCAGTATGTATTATTATTGACTATTATGGTTGTACTAACACTCTTGATTTTCTCACTTTGTTGTTTTTATATATATTTTTCTTATTTTTGCTTTTCTTTCCATGTGTTGATGAGATATAATTGCACATCAGGATAATAAAATCTATTATTATTATTATTATTATATTGAGTGTGTCTCAACCATACAATGAAGATTTTCTTCAGACCATTGTCTGAAGTTTTGTATGTTAACTGTGCCTTCAAGCAGAACGTAGCTTCATTCGAAAGAAAGAAATATCATTATATGACACTTTACCATGAAAGTTTTAAAACATCCTAGTCTTCGGTCAGGATTATTTTTAATCAGCTCTTGATGGAGTAGTACCGAACTAATTTTTTTGTGACAATTTTCGAGAAGTACTGTAAGAGTCCCGTTCCACATTAACAACAACAAAATAATGAATTAACACATTAACAACAACAAAATAAATACCAATTTTAGTGATTGCATCAACTTTAGGACGTCCAGTTTCTGGATTATGTATCTATCGTCTTCAGTTTCTCGGAATTTTATTTCAATTTCAGTCACAGTTGATCGACCAATTATTCAATCTGCGTAGTTTTCAATGAATGAATTGGATACGTCTTGTTGTATCCTAGTCTTGTTTCCTAATTCGATTGAAATGAAAATACCAATTCCTTCTGTTAAAGTCAAGCTTTTTAAAAATGATAAGTAGAATGCATAATTCATTCATTCATATTCGATTTCGAACTGATTTTTTGTAACTGAAAATTGTTTAAGAACATTTCTTAATAAAACTGGCCCTGTTTAGACTTTCCTTTGAAATTTTGTTCATGGAGTTAAGATAGCAAATTGAAAGTCTTTAAAAATCATATTGCTATTTGATAAATGTTGATGTCGTTGCCACCTCGACATTCATGATGACAAGAATTGGAAATCGTCTAAAGTTTTGAATTGATCTGTCTGGATATAATATGTTCTCATTCCGTTCTCAAGATTTCAAAATTTGCTGCAATTACCCAATTTTCTTTCAAAATGGCAATCGAATTTTAGATATTGAGATACACAGGGCCAAGCTCCCATAGCTTCCCCTTGGGTACGCCACTGAATACATTGTATTGAATGAATTTGTTTTGGCAAAGCACTATAGAGTGAGCAGATTGATGAATATCTATCAATGGATGTAAACATTTTTATCAACAATCAAGAAACTCACAAGTATTCTTTATCGTTGAATTCAGAATGTTGATATAGATTTTCCAATATGAAATACCATAATGTTCGTTAGTTTTGCTTTATGTTGGCTCATCAGTTCCTCACATCGGTAAATTATAAAACGCATTTAACATTGTTTCCAATTCACTTGTTCGCCCTTCATAGTTTTTTCTTGCACTCCACGTGAACCGGTGGTATTTTTTATATGATAATTTGTTGCCACATTCGTAGTTTACTGATATAAAACATCGAATGTATTCTCCACAGAGATCTGGAGTTCATTAATTCTTCTCTCTATTTCCATACCGGAAACAACCCTTCTCCCAATCATATATAACTGAAAAGTAAGCTGTAATAATAGTAGCATTCTCAAATTTCCGATGGGTAGGTATGTCAGAAATGAAAATGCGAATTTTCGAAATGTTTCTCTGTATATTTCAGCTGTTCAGGTGTTTGAAGTCTTACACTGACATGACATTTTTTTGATTATCTTTAACAATACTACGAAATTAAAACGATTCCAAACTTCTTAGTCAACATGGATTAGTTGAAGATAGAATGAGACATGATAACATGGATTTGCATTTCTCATAGATAATCAAAGCGAAACATACTCTCTGAAAGAATTTGGACACCTTTTTTTTCGCCTTTATAGAATTCAAAATGGTTTTAATGATACCTCATTTTTCCCGATTTTAATCTCTAAGCTTCGCTACAAAGACATTCGGCGGTTACTGAGAATCCAATTATGTTCCAGAAAGTGGCTTAAAGATTGCTTTGTTACCATTATTTCCGTTATACGCGCTACTATGCGGCAGTAAATTCGATTCTGGCACACGAAAATCTAATAAATTTTTATTGCGTGCTCCGGTGGTGTACTAATTATATACTGTAATACGGCGAACATGAAACATAATTGAACATTTTTCCGATAGACCGGATGTTCTTAGTAATTTGGTATTGAATAATTGAAGCATTTCCCATTTCTCAAAACTGACTTTTTCTGCTACTATTATTTTATACTATCGTCATATTTGGTTGTTATTTATGGTGTTTGGATTATGCTGATGAATTCTTAGAATTCACGAACTGAAGGCGCATCAAAGCTTTAGCATTTTGCTTTATCCTTATTACATCATTTTAATCGAAGAAGAAGAATTTTAATACTGGTCTGTAGAGCTCGATATCCTGAAAGAAAAGTCAAAGGTGAGATTTATGAGGTGTTATTGTGAATATACTTTTAAAATATTTTTCGGGGAAGTACCGGTATTTTTTTAAGTTTTTTTCTCCTGAAAGATGAACTTATTAGTTTTCATCTATTCTGAGAGGTCAATTCAGAAAATGCGCTCCAATGTAATACTGAGTGTTTTAAACTTCAATATGGGGATGGAAAAATTTACAACTTGTCATTAATTTACAACGAAAACTATATCAAAAAGTGATAAAACATGTATTTTACCTCGTGCGAAAATCTTCGATAAAGAAAATAATCAAATCTTGCCGGAGAAAGAGAACAAGATGTTCCGAAGCGTTACGCAGTAACGTATCTAAACCAATTCAGTAGTTTGTCCTTTCACAAATTTGTATTCAATGGCCCCGAGTAAAGAATCCCAATGCAAATGTTTTCTGAAGAGGATCCCAACTTCAGGACAAAACTCCGTATCATAAATAACAATATCTTCTATCTAGTAATAGTCAAGTTGTGAAAATTCTTATCTGAACAAGTCTTGTTAGAATTTAGATACTTTGGACCGCAAAATTTACAAAATTACATAACCATAATATAACATTGTAGGAACTGTATACGAATGAAATAACAAAAAGTGCAAATTGGAATGCTTTGCCTTGTGAAGAAACATAGTGTTACGATAATCACGAAAATAAGCGGAGGCCACCCCTGTGCTATTTGAAACCATTGACTTGCATTCGATGACGTCATCGAATGTTCCCTATCATTCGAGAACCGTGTTCCGTTCGAAGATTCGAGATATCATGAACGATATATAAGTGGTGCGAATCATGGACGCGGAAGTTAGTCTTGTGGAATTGTTGTACAGAGAAACAAAGTAGTCGTAACATTGGTGTCAGGAGTGGGATTTTAGTGACTATTTGTGAACAATTAATGGTGAATACGAGAAATATACCCTACGACGAGATGGAGGCCCTGATGGAAATGATGAAACAGTTTTCCGAGCAAGAGAGACGAAGAAAAGCAAGAGGATGAAGAACGACGGCAGAAAGAAAAACAAGAGCATGAGGAACGATGGCAAAAAGAAAAATAAGAAGATGAGGAACGACGGCAAAACTGGAGGAGGAAGAACGGCGACAAAGAGACAGGAGTAGAAGGAACAACGAGAACAACAGAAGGCACTTCTCTCCAGAAAACAGAGGAGCAGATCGTAGGACTGAAGGAAGAAATCAACACAGTTTGGGAAACGATGGAAAGGACGGTAAGATAACAGAATAAGTTACTGCAGTATGAGAAGAGCCAAAGAAAAGAGTGTAGGTGGCGCATGTGCAAACAATGCAGCATGTAAAAGTACTAGAAGAGAGAATTTCACCTCACTGGAGATCCAAGACCATCGTGACAGTGTTGCTACATTGCACAATTCCATGAAGCACCGACTTTTGATGGAAAATCACCGTGGTCCCTATATCGGAAACAATTTGAAGCGGCGTCAACAGCCGATGGATGGGACGATAAAGAACAGGCGACGGCACTTATAGAAGCCTTGAAGGGACCTGCTTTGGCAATGTTACAGACCATCCCGGAAGACCCAAACCACAAGTATTGCTGCTTTAGAATGTGAGCAGCAATCGGGTGAAAAGTCTGCAAGTGTTTGAAGCAGACGTGCAAATACTTATCCAGCTTGTCTACCCAGATGCCCCCGAGGAATTCAAAGAACAGTTTGTAGTGCAGGTATTCAATGATTGATTGAGGCATATCGAAATACAAAGGACTCTAAGAATAATAAGTTCCAAGAAATGCAGTGAAGCTCTAGTTCGTTCCTTGGAAGCGGCTCTCAATACTTCAAGGCTGAAAGTGAGAGCGGTATCGATTGAAGAGCCTTCCTCAAGAAGATACAAAAAGCGATAAAATAATGCATATGCTGGACATAATTATAGAAAAATTGGAACTCAGAAATAGTAGCCCTACTAACTAATCAAGAGAAACTGTTTTAGAGGTGGTAGGAGCGGACATTTCAAGAGAGATTGTAGGGCGAGGGTACATCACCTGGCAGGAGATCCCCACGTTCTCACTCACCTACGAGGACACGATCGCCAGGAGAGTCAAGAGGAAGTTGTTTCAGGTGTGGTTGGAGTGGAAATTTCCAGAGAGATTGTAAGGCTAGGTTAAAACCACGTTCTGCATTACTTCGGAGTACACCCGCACGTTCCCACTCACCGATGAGGACCGGATCATCTAGTGAGTCTTCGAGCAGATGCCAAGAAACTGTATTGGCCAATATATCGGATGGCATGCGGGCTAGTAAAAGGATCATCCAAGTCAACAGAGTCAGAAGAATTACCGATAATCCGCCCATCAGGGAAAATACTATCCAGTATCATGTTAACACCGAACGTCACCCAGAACGAGCAAATGGAAGTGTAGATGTCTTGCCTAGATAACCGCATCCTAGAGCAGCCGAGCAAAGTCAAAGTTCCGTGAAGGAGTTGCCAGCATCATGCGAAGAGACTGTTACCTGAGGGCGACTGGACCACCGCACACATGAGACAGGAACAGGAGAACGATCCAAATATTGGGGGTTTTCCACATTGGAAAGTGGACGGAACTTTTGGGTCCATTCTTAAGGAAAATAATTTCGATCTTGGCTTTGCTTAACATTCCAAATATTTCGAAACTGCCGTCGGTATTCCGAATATTTCGGATCTTCATAAAAACATCTGGCCCCAGATGAAAGAATACATGCGTGCCTTGGGTGTGGTATCCGAATTTTTATCGTACAACTTTTTCCATAAAAATGGCTGGAGATATTGTGAAGGCGACCAGAGAATCATGTGGTGATGAAATATTGCTCTTAGTTTACAGAATATCATGTCATGCAAACTATGAGGGAATCGAATTCAGGACAATCGGCAGTATATACTTCTCTATCGAATCACTTCAAATCAGACAAGCATCTGCGTACACACCAGAACTAACTATCATAATAATATTCTTTGAAATAAAAAATATTTGAAAGAGAAAAAAAATACATTCTGGCTGGCGCCATTCGACATACAAGTCTTCCATAGTGTATGAAAATTATTCATGTCATTACGATAACGTCCAAGCTGTCTTATTGTGATAGCGTCTACGGACCTGCCCTCCTAAAGTCTGACCGGTATCGTTTGCAAAGAATACAAAACTCGTGCATTCGACTCTCCTTCGGTATTCGGAAATTTGACCACATGAGTACGGAATTCAATTACTCTAGTTGGCTGAGGTTGAACGATCTTCGAAATCTACACCTACTATCAATAACCCACAAAGTTCTTATAACGAAAACTCCTAAATACCTTTACGAGAAATTGAAGACGTTTTGAGCACTGAACAACCTTAGAACACGGAATAGACACATTTTTGTCATTCCCTGTCACTCCACTACAATTTACACAAAATGTTTTTCATACAATGCTGCCAAATTGTATAACCAGTTACCCAATGAATTCAGAATGTCCACACTAAGTAACTTCAAAAAGAGACTGAAACTTCAGCTAAAGAGTTTTTGTTCTTACGTTGATAGATCCCGCTTCCGCTTCTGACATATGTTTTGACATGTTGAGTATCACTGACCAATAAGGTATAAAACAGTAACGAACTTTATTATCAACTTTTTTCATTTTGTTATACAGGGTGATTCAAAAGTACTTTGACAAACTCCATAAGCTGATTCCTCACAATATTCTAATATGAATTGTCCAACTAAATATATGTCTGGAAACGCTTCGTTTCCAAGATACAGGGCGTTGAAGTTTTATTTTTATTTTCGTTTTTTTTTAAATAACTTTCGGAATAGTGACCTTAATAAATGAAAATTGGTATTGGGAGGTTTTTTGAGGTGTCAAATATGAACCTGATGTTATTATTGCTCTTACTCACGCGTTTTTTTTTGGAAGATTCATAACTTTTTAGAGCGCACTTCTAGCACATTTTTCAGTGAAAAAAAATAATTTCCTTCATCATATCTACGTAGAAAAGCTACCCTTGTTACAAGTCGCTATAAGCAACCGTTTTCTAGATATTTGGATTTGAAAATTTCAAGTCGATCATTTGATAACCGATGCGTGTTGAAGTTATTACCATTATTTTGATTATTCAAGAATGCCTAGGGAATGAATATGACGTTTAAGTAAGTAGTTTTGGTGATAACATATTGTGACAGTTAAACGTAATGTGTTTTAAAACACTTATTTTGAAAAAATGCATAATTCAAACAATAATGCTCATTTAACCGAAATGCATTTCGTTTATGGCCTTGCGGTTGGCAATGCGCGCGAAGCAAAACGTATTTACCAGGAGCGATTTCCTAATCGAGTACTGCCTTCAGCTCCAACATTCACCAGTCTCCACCGTCGTTTGGCAGAAACAGGTAGCTTTCAGAGGGCAGCTGATATTATTGGAAGACCACGAGCAGTCCGAACCCCAGAATTGGAAGAAGCTGTTTTGAATGCTCTCGAGGAGAATCCAGAAACAAGTACAAGAATAATTGCTGAAGCTCTCAATTCTACTCAGTCCACAGTTTGGAGAATTATCCACGATCAACAATTTCATCCATACCATATTCAAAGGGTACAAGCTCTTTTGCCACGAGACTTTCCCCAACGCATTACTATGTGTCAGTGGTTTTTGAGAAAATTGGCTGGAAATCCCCAATTTTTAGGATATCTTTACGGACGAGGCAAACTTCTTCCGGAATGCTATCACAAACTTTCATAACAACCATGTTTGGGCTCTGGAAAATCCGCACGCAGTTAGTGAAAGACATTGTCAGTATCAATTGTCTGTAAATGTATGGGCGGCAATACTTGATAATTACTTGAGAGGTCCTGTCTTTCTTCCGTTCTGACTGAATAGCGCAACTTACAGAGACTTTTTAGAAAATGAATTGCCGGGACTAATTCAAAATGTACCATTAGAAATTCGTATCCGCATGTGGTTTATGCATGATGGGGCTCCGGCCCTTTTTGGCGTTGTAGTCAGGGAATTCCTTAACACTGTCTATCAAAATCGATGGATCGGTAGGGGTGTAGAAGACCCTAACCAGGCGTGGGCACCAAAGTCCCACTAGATTTTTATTTTTGGGGACATTTGAAGTCACTAGTTTATAAAACTCCAGTAGCGAACGAGAAAGATCTAAGAAACCGAATAGTAGACGCCTGTGGAACAATAAGAAATACACCAATAATTTTTGAGCGGGTACGAGATTCAATGACTAGAAGACTGAATGCCTGTATCTTCGCTGAAGGTGGACACTGAACAATTTATTTGAATACAATTTAGTTTCCTTTATTTTATTTCATTTTACATATTCAAAATTTCTTGAAATAAAATTTTGATATTTCTTGCAACTTTTATTAAAACAAATACAGATTTTGCACCCTTGATACAAAATTAGCTATTTCAAACGAGTAAAAGTAAATATAATAGGTGGCGCCTCCTACAAAAAACCAAAACTACTTACTTAAACGTCAAATTCATTTCCTAAGCATTCTTGTGAAAAATGCAAAATAATGGTAATAACTTCACACGCATCGATTATCAAATAATCGACTTGAAATTTTCAAGTCCAAATATCCAAAATAGATTATTTTTGACGATTTTACCTTATTTATTTCTTTTCTTTCTGTTTTAATTGTTTTTTTTATTGTTTTTTATCTTTTTGTGGTCGAGTTGAAAAACATCTATTGCTGACACTTCGCCTTTTAATTGTTCACCTCCTCCCTATTAATTAATACTGTTGTATTTTTCTTTGGTTATATATAGAAATTGAAATGATGAATAAAGCCGATTTATTATTATTATTATTTGATGAGAGAAGTTCAGAAGTAGTTTTAACCAATAATTTTTTCTATCAAGGAATTTATCGAGAATTTTTATTATTATTCCCATTTTGTTAAATCCTCTTCCTTGGTATGCCCTATTTCGGCAATGCAAACCTCATGCAAAATTATGATAATGATACAACCAGTTTCATGATTGGGATGGTTTTTCCCGCCTAGGAGTGCAAAATATGGATATGATAAAATGGAAATGACGTAATCTGCCGATTTTTTCAATTACATATTCATAAATGAAAATTATTTTAATATTCAGGGGGAATTTTTTCATCTCATATATCTATTTTGTTTTTCGTGTTGCTTCATCTGGCTTATGCCCGCGGTTCACCAACGTGGTTCAGCGAAGATCTGACTTTTTCATACAATTCTTTATTCGAAATTTGCGAAATACTCGAAAAAATAAATTTAATAAATGATGACACTACCCGTTTCTCCGCGTAATTTGATAAAAAAAAAACTATATTAGTTATTGCAGATGGAATTTGAATAAAAATATCACATTTATATTTTCAACTGGTGAATCGTAAAAATGGCATAAAATTCACCTTAGCATAATATTCGTTTGGCTGATGTATACTTTATGTATTGATACGCATCCCCTAGTTTCAAATTGAAACTTGGCGATGAAACAGATCATAAAAAATTTACGATTTCGAAGTTAACAATTATTCAAATAGTGTGTTGCGAATTCAAATGATGCGACAATAATGATTATACCAATAGTATCACAAATATACAGTGTGACCCATTTAAAATGGAACCACCCCTGTAGAATACAATTTTTCAATCAATCTCAAAAAAAAATATTATTAAGCATTAAAAACTGTATTTTGACACAAATTTTCATAACTTTAGTTTTATTTCCAAGGCACTCTATGGTTTTTTTTCTTTGTCAAAAACGGCAATTATTAGGCACTTTTTGTTTTCAAATTTGACTACACCACTGGATTTGTAGTCGTTATAAATGAAAACCATCGAAATTTCATGAAAAAATATTGGTTACAACGTAGTTACAACAACTTTAATTTTGGAAACAAAGTATTTGATTATAATTTTTATTTAGATTATAGAAATATTGAAAATCTGGCAACACTGCCGATACAGAGTAGATCACCAGTGTACAGTGAGAATCCGAAGTCAATAGCTCATTCCGTTCTACAGTTATAACTCCTGAAAGTATGGTAATGTGAGCGATTTGAGGTTGAAACGATTTTGTAATGAAAATCTGACTACGCCACTGGATTTGTGCCGACATTACACCTCAACAAATGAGAAATAATGTAAAAAATATTCGGAAGAGATACAATAAATGTGTTGGAACTAAATGGAGGTTTGGTAGAAGCCACAAAAGTTCAAATATTTAATTTTACAGTAATGTTTATTTTAGTTTTAGTTTTTGCTTAATGACGTTTTATTTTTGAATAAATACTTTGAAACTTGTTTCTGTTCATTTCGTTTTTATCGGCTATGGAAGAATGTACTACTGTATAACTTAAAAATGAATTTCAAATTTTCTGTTCTTTTCGAATACACTTATAACCTACACTCAAATAAATGATTTTGAGGGAATATAATTCACAAATCCAGTGGCCTAGTCAGATTTTTATTACAAAATCGCTTCAACCACAAATCGCTCACATTACCATTCTTATAACTGTAGAACGGAATGAGCTATTGATAGTCTACTCGACAAGTTGAAAATGGTCTAAAATAGAGATACTGCTCTTAAAATTATGTATGATAGCTCATTGGATCCAGAATAACGCCTAGAAGAATGTGCCGAAACCGTGTATCAGCACATAAAAAATTGCAAAAGGTATAAACAATTGAAGATGAAAAAAAAATGGCATTTCGATTTTTGCCAATATTTCATGAACTATCGATATTTAAGAAATTTCGAAAAAGATTCTGAAAGAGGAGGAAATTTCCAATGAAAAACTCCCGGAACTCTATCTCCATTATTTATAATTTTAATTTAACGTTGAAAATGGGTTTCCGAGCGACATTTTTAGGTTGCGCGCGCGGCGTCAAAAGCGAGTACGACACATTAATTACTTTATTCAAGGTATTAAATATGTTTTTTTAAATTTGAAAAAATCATGGTGTATTCGGAACACTATGAATAATTTATTCCCGTTAAAATTTTTCGAACTTCTGTCTTAATTGTAAATGAAAAAATTTTTTTGAATAATTGTCGTAAAATTTTTTCGCTTCGTAGAGCCTTTCTTATATACATACTCAACAAGATCAAGACATAAAAGTTGAAAAAATATTCATACTTTGTTTATAATAATTTTTGTACTTGAACAAAAACTTAACAATCCTAGTAATGTTGTTAAAAAAAAAAAAATTCTCAATCATGATATCATCGTTTTTTTATTAATACAAGATATAAATTGATTTGAAAAAAAAAATCCCACCATTTGTTGATAAATTTTTTATAAACAAATTGATTATTTCAATATTTATATTACAAATATTATGATTTTTGAAAAACATTTTTTTTTAATAACAATTTTTAATTGTTTATAATCGTTTTTTTATATTTCTATTGTTTAAATGATTAATTGAAAAATTATTCTCTTTCCAAAACTCATAATTGACAGTCCTCTATGAAGTAACAAAAAAACAATAAATTTTTTTTTTTTTTTTCTAAACTTCCAAAATTTAAAAAAACAACAATATATAACAAAAGTATAGAAAATTTTTTTTTCCAATTTTTCATTGTACTTTGGGAATTGGAATTGGGAAAAATTGGGTTTTTTTTTTCTATACTTTGTTGTATATGGTTGTTTTTGTAAATTTCAGAAGTTTCAGAAAAAAATCTAACAAAGGTAAAAATTAGTTTATAACAAATTGGTAAGTTAATAAACAATGGAATTGTTGATTAAAAAAACTTAAAAAAAAATTTTTTTTAATTATTTAAACAATAGAAATATAAAAAAAAACAATTAAAAATTGTTATTAAGGATTTTTTTTTTCAAAAATCATAATATTTGTAATATAACGAAGTTGTGGAACAAAAATTTTCAAAAATATTGAAATAATCAATTTGTTTATAAAAAATTGATCAACAAATGGCGGGAATTTTTTTTTTTGCAAATCAATTCATATCTTGTATTGATAAAAGAACGATAATATGATAATTAAGGAAAAATTTTTAAAAATTATTGGATTTTTTAGTTTTTTTAAAAAAATTTTAAAAAAATTTTTTAATTTTATTTGTTAAATATATAAGAAAGGCTCTACGACGCGAAAAATTTACAAGACAATTATTTAAACATTTTTTTTCATTTACAATTGAGACAGAAGTTCGAGAAAATTTTGTTAGTTAACAATCGTTTAACTTGTTGAAAAATAAACTTTCAGTAAAATTTCCAACGGGAATAAATTATTTATAGTGTTCCGAATACACCATAATATTTACAAATGAAAAAAAAAATTAATACCTTAAATAAATTAATTAATGTGTCGTACTCGCTTTTGACGCCGCGCGCGCAACCTAAAAATGTCGCTCGGAGACCCATTTTCAGCGTTGAATTAAAATTATAAATAATGGAGATAGAGTTCCAGGAGCCAGAAGTTTTTTATTGGAAGTTTCCTCTCCTTTCAGAATCTTCTTTTGAAATTTACTAAATATTAATAGTTTATAAAATATTGGCAAAAAACGAAATGCCATTTTTTTTCATCTTCAATTGTTTATAACTTTTGCAATTTTTTATGTGCTAATACACGCTCTGGCACATTCTTCTAGGCGTTATTCCGGATCCAATGAGCTATCACACATAATTTTAAGAGCAGTATCTCTATTTTAGACCATTTTCAACTTGTCGAGTAGACTATGACTTCGGATTTTCAATGTACAAGTTCACTGGTGTTCTACTTCGTATCGACGGTGTTGCCAGATTTCAAATACGTCTATAATCTAAATAAAAATTATAATCAACGACTTTGTTTCCAAAATTGAAGTTGTTGTAACTTCGTTGTTAACCAATAATTTTTTAAGAAATTTTGATGGTTTTTATTTAAAACAACTACGAATCCAGTGGTGTAGTCAAATTCGAAAGCAAAAAACCTCCTAATGAACTTTTGCCGTTTTTGACAAAGAAAAAAAACCATAGTGTGCCTTGGAAATAAAACTGAAGTTATGAAAATTTGTGTCAAGATACAGTTTTCTTTGCTTAATATTAAAAAAAATGTTTTGAGATTGATTGAAAAATGCATATTCTACAAGGGTGGTTCCATTTTAAATGGGTCACACTGTATATTGAATACATTTCGTCTCATGTGATCACCGAATATCAACCATAAGTCATCGCATCACATCACATCATCACATGTATATTTCAGTTCTTCCAATCAACTTCAATCATGTTACTTCAAATGAAATCAATAACCTCTCGGATTTATGCCCCATCACATAAAATCATTTGTGACAAGCTTTAATGGCTTTCCAATAGGGAAACACTGATGGTGAAATTCCATTCGGTGTTAAAATATTCCCCAATTCCTCCATAAATATTCCATTCAGGAAGGAAATCAATATGCGATATATAGTCTAGAGGGAGGTTTTCAATTATTTAAAGCGTTTCGTCCGAGCTTGTTATGCATTTTTTCTATTTCAGGTGAGTTTAGTAGAATATTTTTTTCTGGTACTTACTGGATTTTTTCTACTTCTACCACGAGAAGCGGTTGTTTGATGTGCATTATTCGAATCACAAGTGACGTAACTTCGTATTGCATCAGTGGCTAGGCAATTATTGTGAATTGCCTCTCTTCTTATTGTTGTAGTTCTTTCGATACCAATTGAGTAAAAAATACAATATCATTTTCACTAAACTGTTTTTACGAACAACGGCACATGTTTTGCTACGCAGTAGCTTTCTCAGGTGAATGGAAAAACTGAATCACCATCATTCTGAATATGAAAGCAGGTAGAGGCAAATTAATTGAAAATGACCCAAAAGGTGATTTTGTAGAACGGAAATTACATACTTATATCGGAATAATCTTCAGTAAAATGAATTAAATGAAATAATTAATAAAAAAAACCTTTTAAAAAACAAGCTTTTATTCAAATATCCTAAAAAGTACAAAATAATTGCTTTGGATCTGTGACGTAGGTTATTCCGTGAGTTATAGATTCAAAAGCTTGTCGCGCAAAGTTTTCAGTTCGAATACAAAAGCGACACGATTTTGAATCTATAACAGACGGAATAACCTACGTCACACATCCAAAGTAGTAAGTACCCCTTACACCCACATACCAATTTTGAATCGAATCGGACCATAATTACAAAACTCGTTCGCCATCTTGGAGCCGCCATCTCGAATCTGTGAATTCATAATTCATAATCTCCGACCCCGAAAACCCCCACATACCAATTTTAAATAGAATCGGACCATAATCACAGAAATCGTCTGACATTTTGAAGCCGCCATTTTAATTTAATGAATTTTGTCAGAAAATTCATAATCTTCGACCCCGAGAACTTCCACATACCAATTTTGAATCGAATCGGACCATAAACACAAATCTCGTCCGCCATCTTGGAGCCGCCATTTTATTTTATTCCTTCTCTAACAAATGCATAATGCATAATTACGGGAACTATGGACACCTGTCAAATTTCACGTTAATCGAACAACTAGAAGTGGGTCAAATTTAACTTGCAAGATTTGATGACAAACATTGGGACAGGTGAAACTGAATAAAAGCTTGTAATAATAATAAATTTAATGCTTTTCAGTAAGTACACGTTAATCTATGCACTTTTGTTAATGCATAGTCATTATGAGGCCTTTTTCCTATAAGTTCTTCTCTTCAATGAGCAGACCATCTGAAGATTAACTCCTACGCCATCTTCAATTTATGATTAAAAAAATTAACCCCAAACCCCACATACCAATTTTGAATAGAAACGTTCCATTATCACAACCATGTGGAGCCGCCATCTTGAATTTATGAATTTTGAGAATGAATTCATAGTCTTTGACCCCGAAAACCTCCACATACCAATTTTTAATAGAATCGGACCATAATTTATTACAAAAGTCGTTCGCCATCTTAGAGCCGCCATCTTGAATTTGTGAATTTTGAAAGAAAATTCATAATCTCCGACCCCGACAACCCCCACATACCAATTTTGAGTCGAATCGGACGATAAAAACTAATCTCATCCGCCATCTTGGAGCCGCCATTTTGTTTTTGTTTTCTCAAAAATTCCATTAATTTCACGTTAATCTGGCAACTGGAAGTGGATCAAATTTAATTTGCAAGATTTGATGACAAACATCGGGACAGGTGAAACTAAATGAAAGCTTGTAATGATAATTATTCAAAGTGGCCTTTGAGCAAAATTTGTATTTTTTGTGTTTATTGATTTCCAAACTTACTAGAAGGTCGAGTCTTTTTTTATACATGTAATATTCCAGATTCGTTAGCAGAACAACATTTTTCAGTCAAGAAACACGTAGAAAATGTTGACTAAATTGTATCTATGTTCCCTAATTCGTTTGATGAATATTCTACCTGTTTGGCCTAGGTAGAAACTAAGACAAGAACCATACGTTTATTTATAGAAATGTTGGCGACCATTAGAGCAATAACGTGAACCCTTTCGAAACGAAGTTGTTACAGTGCCAATTGACAATTCTGATAAAATTTGGGAAATTATTAGGCATTAGTGGTAAGACTTGAAGAGAAGAATTGCTACACCAGTGCGACAAATTGTGCAATCAATGGTCTCATCTAAACGAGAGATGTTAACAGATCTTGGAGCTTATTCATTGTAAGGAGTTGATTGAGGAGAGCCTCCTGCAGCTTTAGTCACATATAAAACTCCTGCCTGTGTCTTACTAGAGCCTGTATGGGAACTTTTTGTTGGTTTACAAAAAGTGAATCTTCCTAGTCACCTGGGGACATTTTGGATATCCCCTGTAATTAGTATGCTCCCCACTGCAATTCGCGAATTCGGCTTTTCCCGTCCTAGGCGGGTAGTCAATGGTAATGTGATTTCCACCAAAATTTTACACAAGCATCTGACAGTACCCGAATTTTCATCATCGGTGACCTACTGTGAGTCGCTGATTTTGAATTTCCGCTGTGACACAAATACCCAAAATCATATCTAGTTTGAAGATATTTTTTTAACCAAAATAACTAGATATAAGGATAGAGGGGTCTTTGTTGGATTCATCTTACGCAATCATACAATCAACTGAAGACCTGAACGACCCTCTACTTCTTTTTAACGGGTAATGCATAAGTGTGATGTGGTACTTTTGAGCGTTGGAATATTTTATTTAGTTTTCTGGAAAAAAAAACGTGCTGTAAATATTTAGCTGCTTTTGTTTTATCCGTTTATCCGGTTCCGTACAATCAGATAATTGACCATGACTGATTTATTTTTATCACTCTAAGGCCCGGTATTTTCACCTCCGGTTATACTAGAAATAAATTAACCAACGATTAGAATATGCTTTTGCTTAACGTTTATTGATCACGCAAGTGCACATTCTAACCATTGGTTAATTTATTCCTAGTATAACCGGAGGTGAAAATACCGGGCCTTAGAGGTACTGATACTTCTTTCGGTTACTGTTCTTGTGAATTTAGGTCTTGGGAGGCGATGAGAATAGGCAAATCATTATTTGGCATTCATTATATTGATTTAAATTTTGGATTTGGACACTCGAAATATATATATATATATATATATATATATATATATATATATATATATATATACCAGGAGTGCACTACAAAACTGGGTCTGCTTTTGACGTATTCTTGGGATCGATGATCTTATCATTTTCTAGCGAATACATTTTTACTTTTCCTGATGAAATGGCAAAATTTATAAATGTTTTTAGAAATACAGTAATCTTGAAACACTTCACTACAATTTTTACAAAAAAATGGTTTACAAAACCCACGACACGTGTTTTGCTATTCTATAGCTCTTTCGAATGGAGATAAACTAAATTATCATTACTGGGGTTCGATAGAAATAATAGGAGCAGGTATAGTGCATTCATTATCAATTTCAGAAGCATAAAAAATAAGTTTCCCAGTCTTGAGGCGCAATCCTTTGAGCAGCAGATATTTAAATATTTTAAAAATACGTTGAAATGGAAATACATGCCATAAACGAGGAAGTATGTAGTAATAGGCAATCGGATCATCATAATTTCATTTTTCCATGGTCGAAAAAGAAACATATTTTCCGCCAAAACACATCACAACTATAGAATATTTGATCCCATACCAGAGACGCTACTGACATTCACTCAGACCTCCCGAAACTGGTGCTCTATTAGTCTCAACGTATAGACACATCTACAAGCATTATCACTGGCTTGCGGTCACTCAAACAGCTGTCACTCAAACGCACGTTGACTATCGGCTCTTTTGATCTTCTTTTGATCTACCGTTTGCCGACGGAGAATGTTTACGAGTAGTATAGTATTTCTAATCCCAATTGGAACGACATAAAAAGTTTCGGGAAGGGATTCTCTTTGCACTTGCCGCATTGACATAGGCGTTCGAATATTATTTTTCAGAGGTATTTCTTCGGTTACTTGTTCTTACAATCATAGCAATTGATCACCCCATGTAAAAGTAGACACATGTTATCTCAACTGGATTTTATTATTTGTTTCGAAAGGTCTCCAGAAAGCCATAATGATAAAATTATTTTCAATGGATAATTCCTAACCTCACGGCATGGCAGTGATTAAGGAATATCGTAAAATCAGGATATTATGCAGCTGGAGATAACATATGTCCATTCCAGCTAGCCGAGCTTTCATTACTCAAATATATTTGATAGCGCCTTTACTAATAATCTGGGCAACTGGATACACGCGCCAGATTTTTTGCATGATTGTACCAGGAACGCTTTGAAAGTAAAAACACTGGTAGTATATAAATTTCCCATTTGACGGGTAGTGCATATGAACACTCCTCGTAGTGCTCTTATTTTATTGCCGTTCCAATTGGGATTAGAAGAACTATACACATTATTTTTCGTTCCGTTTTTTCGCATATACGCTCGTGTAAGCGAAGTGAGTTTTTGATTTGCTCCCTATAGAAACAGCTTCTGCAATTGAAAATGGTTAGACTATAGTCAGTTGGATATAAGGTAAGTAAGTGATTATTGGACGGAAGATAATTCAATTTCTAGTAAACAGATTCAAAAGGGGCAAATTATTCAAATTAATCTGGTCATTTAATAAATATTGTGAGTTTTGTCTTTGTTGATCTATAAGCTTTCTAGGAGATTGAGTTTTTTTAAAAAAAATTCTACATGCAAAAGTTCAAAGACATTAGCAAAGCAATGCTTTTCAGTCAGGAGATGGTTAGCGAAAGCCGAATTAGATTTGCGTTGCTTGAAAGTGCTACCTGTTCGTCCTATGTAAAAACACAATTAGTTTATATACTCCAGATTTGTCGGACTTTTCAATTCGATCTTTGTTGTTTTCGATAAATGTTCCCGAAGTATTATTTGTTCTGTAAGCAATATTAATATATTTATGTCTCAAATAATTAGAATTTTTCCCTGAAGGTTGGCCGAAATTTAACTTTGAATTTGAATGAGAAATTTCACTTTGAATTTGAATCGGTTGGATAAACTTCCTGAATTGTATTTTAATAGAGTTTTTTCAATATAATGCTGTCAACTAAACTTGAGTTATAACCGTTATTGGCTGCAAATTGTTCAATTATTATATTTGATTCTTTATTGAAATTCTCTTCTGACAGAGGAACATTCACTAGACTGTGGATCATCATATTATATGCGGCTACTTTGTGTTGATAGGGGTGAGTCGAAGTACTATGTATTGTAATATCAGTATACGAAGGTTTGTGAAAAATTGAAAAATCATGCTTATTGTTTATTTTTGTTATGGTCAAATTTAATGAGTTTATCGAATCATTCATTTCAATTTCTTTTGTGAATTTGATTGAGTGATGAATGCCATTAATGAAGTCAAAAAATGTATTTAAATGTCTATCTGATCCTACAAGGCAACATTAGATGTCGTCTACCAGTACCAGAACCTGCACACGGGATTAGCAAAAACCGATGCAGGACCCTGATCGACGAGTGGATAAAAAGAAGACACCAACAATATTGGGATCAAACTGTCGGGCAAATACACAGCAAAGTCATGGTAGGGCATCCAAACCGGACCCTGACGGCTGACCTTCTAAACCTGAACAGAACGAAGGCTCGTATAATAATAGGTCTGTTGACTGGACACTGCGGCCTAAGAAAACACACAAACACCATGGGAGTACGCAGGGAAACCGTGGAGTGTAGGATGTGTGATGAAGAGGAGGAAACAGCCTCTCATATTATCTTCGACTGTGACGCCCTAAGTAGTAGGCGACACAGAACCTTTGGAGAGATCAGCCCGGAAACAGGCATGAATCCGAAGAACCTTATCAACAGGCTTCTTAATCTAATTGAAGACACAAACCTGTTTGAATGAGGAACCACTGACGACAGAGTGATACAATAGATCCCAGCTGGTCGCAGTGTCAAGGGAAGCTAAGTGCCAACCCTGTCTCTGGCTCGTCAGCCTTCAACCAACCAACCAACCAACCAGTATAAAACGTTTTTTATCAAAGGGTTGTTATGAATTGTATTTTCGAGATTATCCACGAAAATTTCCGCTAGTAACGCACATGAAGGATTACCCATTATTAACCCTTTACTAGAAGAATAAAATGTATAAAACAATCACTCTAGTAGTGACTTGAAGGATTACCCATCTTTAACCCTTTACTAAAAGTATAAAATGTATAAAAACAATCACACTAGTAGGTAACCTACTGGATAGAAACTATGTTAATACGATCATCAAATATGGGATATTGGATTTACTTACAGTTTGTTCAACACAAAATTATTTCCTATTTAATAATAATTTGGATTCTTCCAGTGGAGGGTTAAGAATGGGTAGGTAATCCGTTACTATCATGGATAATCTTGAAAGTAGAATTCATAACAACCCGTTGATAAAAAAACTTCTTATACTGGTATAAATATGTTGCATTGTAGAACTGATAGACACTTAAATACGTTCCTTGACTTCATTAATTTTATTTAATTTTTATTCATTGATAATCAACATACATTACGTCCAATTACAGATTACTTTCGAAATATATAATAGTAGTGAACATTGTTCATGAAATGTTTACAAATTAAAATAGTTTTAGTTAGTGGGTACAGTGATGATATGAAATGTGTTACAAATCAATATTATTTCGATTAGTACAAAATATTATCGTTGATATGTTTTTTAAAGTTATTATAATTGCAAAAGAAAATATCTACATTACTGAGATATTGGTTGGCAGCTTGACAAATCCTGTGAATTGGGGAGTTTAGTCCCAGGTTTGAATGGGGTGTTGAGACATGTAGTATTGTGTTGATATTTCTACTGTTGTATTGGGGAACTGAAAATTGCATGCGACCTAGTAAATGAGAGCAGTTGATTTGGCCATTTATGAGCCTATATAGGAATAATAGACCTACCATAGTACGTCTAGATTCTAATTTTTTGAAGGATAAATCTTGCAGAAGTGTAAAGTAGGGGATATCAAAATAATATATACCATGCTTTTTGTAATATAAATATCTCGATTTTTTTTTTCTCTTTCAATCTCATTTTTTGCCTCTGCATAAAACGGTGACCAGATTATTGATGCATATTCTAGAATGCATCTTACAAATACATTATAGAGATTTATCAGGGATTTTTGTTTATGAGAATCAAATGAGTTCCTGATAATGAATCCCAGTAGTCTATATGCTCTATTCATAATGTTTCCAAGGTTAATTTCTCATCAAATATTACTCCCAGATCTTTGGCTTCTAATTTCTTCGTTACTGGGCTTTGGTTGATATAGTAGCTGTGTGAAATTGTTCCTTTCTTTTTGGTGAGAGTGATATAAAAACATTTTGATATATTGAATGCTAGTTTATTGTCGACTAACCAAGAATAAATGCTGTCCAAATCTTTTTTAAGGAAGAGGCAGTCATTGATTTCTTTCATTTCTCTGTACATCTTGAAGTCATCTGCAAATAGCTGGGAATAAGAGTTCAATGTTACGGTTGGGAGATCGTTCATCATACAGAGAAAGGAAAGAGGACCAAGGTTCGAGCGCTGCGGCACACCTGAGAATGTAGGAAAGGTTTCTGAAGATACCCCCCTGTATACGGTATATTGTTCTCTATTTTTTAAATAAGACGCTATGACCATCATGATATTGTTAGAGATGCCTAAGTGAGATAGTTCGAAAAGCAGTATGTCGTGGTCGACTTTGTCAAATGCCTTCGCGAAATCCGTATATACTACGTCTATTTGGCTTTTATTGTCAATTGCATCATTCACATCTTGAGAAAATATCATTAAGTTGGTTATTGTGGACTTTTTATTCATAAAACCATGTTGCTCATCACTCATAAATGGTTCCACATGGTGGTAAATTTTTGTGAACATTATATTTTCGAAGATTTTACTGGGAGCACATACGATAGCAATAGGCCGATGTTCTGAAATATCGCTTTTATTTGGTCCTTTAGGTATAGGACAAACTTTTGTACATTTCCACAACATAGGATATACTGCAGTTTGAAGTATTAAATTAAATTTTCTTTTGAGGGGGGCTATTGACTACTCAGCACACCCTTTGAATATGTATGGACCTATATTTTCGGGGCCTGCTGATTTTTTTGGTTTGAGTTTTTTTATTGCTTCCTGTACATCGTTAGTGTCAAAACTTTCAATTTCCAAAGAGTGATTTGAATGCATATCACTTAATCAAATTTACAAAATGAATTGAAATGAATGTTTCGATGAACCATAACAAAAATAAACAATAAACATAATTTTTTTATTTTCCACAAACCTTTATACATATATTACATTACACAGTACTTCGACTAATCCCTAGCAACCCAAAATAGCCGCATATAATCCACAGACTAGTGAATGTTCCTCTGCCAGAAGATAATTTCAATAAAGAATTAAATATAATTGAACGAATTGCAGCCAATAACGGATATGATTACTATCGTTTCGGACGTCCATCGTCTTGATGGATTAAAGAGGTTTTCACGACGTTTCGAATGCTTGTATCTGCAATCGTCTTCAGGTGAATACAGTATTCACCTGAAGACGATTGCAGATACAAGAATTCGAAACGTCGTGAAAAGCTCTTAAATCCATCAAGACGATGGACGTCCGAAACGATAGTAATCAAGTTACCACATCTTCTACAACCTTCAAACAAACGTTAAATAACGGATATAACTCAAGTTTAGTTTTCAGCATTCTATAGAAAAAAATCTATAACAATTCAGGAAGTTTGTCCAACCAATTCAAATACAAAGTCAAATTTCAAGGTTATTACTTCTTTCGGCAAACCTTCAGAGGAAATTTCTGATCATTTAAGACATAAAGATATTAATATTGCTTACAGAACAAATAATACTTTGGGAACATTTATTGAAAAGCTGACAAGGCAAGGATATATACGGATTTCGTACCCAGTGGTTCTTTTGAATTACACAAAATTCAGTCAACCGACTGGATATTCGAGACTTTTGTACAAAGTTTCATGAAAATTTCAGGGTGGGAGTAAGAATAATAGAAAGGTCTCTTAATCTGATGTTTTTTCCATGAATCACTTCAAATTTGTTCAAGTTGAAAAGGGAAACATTCTCAATTGAATATTGAAGACATATTTTTCTGTTGAAAAACTAACGATAAAAATGAAGTTTTTTTTGTAATATCTAACAAAAAACAAATCTTCCCTGGCTGCTGGACATTGAACTACATCTGATAGATATTGAAAAAGGACACTTACTCAAAAAAAAATGGGAAAGTGAACTCATATAGATGAATGAGGTGGATAAGAATGTTTTCCAATAAAGAGACTTAGCAGAAATCATTTATAACTATGAAGAAGGAATTTGTGGCATAATGGACAGTTTATTAAGTTAAATAAAAAAAGCATCCTCAAGTGGGACTCGAACCCACAACCTTATGTTTTCCGGACATATACTCTTACTTCGAGTCCCACTTGAGGATGCTTTTTTCTTTAATTTAATAATCTGTCAATTATGCCACAAATTCCTTCTTCATAATTTATCTCGGACAATAATTTCCCACTTTCACATCATTTATAACATTGATGCAAGATAGCGACTTAAGTTTTCATTTCAGTCGCAGATGATTCCACATCTGATTTTATGAACATCCTGTTCATATTTTCAAACAAATCAAATTTGATCAAGTTTCACCTTAAATGTATTAACTCTAAAACATATGTATATTGTTGTATTCCCATGAATCACAGATTTAAGATCCGATTTTATAATGAAGTACAGTGGATAAAAATTCAAAGAAAATCAATATTCTTAGGTTGAATTCAAGCATTTTTTAATAATAACCCGCTAGTCAGAGCCGCACGGGATAGGTAGATCCTAAGAAAACACTGACCATTCCTGTATCTAAGAAACAACGTACCACACTCTGCTCTAAGTTATTTACATAATTAATGAAGTTAAGGGAAGTAGTGGTAGAGTTCAAGTTACGATAGGTCCGGTATTCTGGGGTTAACCTAATTGTTCTGGAATTGATAAAAATGCATTTTGTTTGCTTTTGAATACGCATATCCGAAGGCAAATCTAATTCAACTTTCGCTGATCATCTTCTGACTGGATAACGTTGCTTTGAACTTTCGCAAGTAGAAAAGAAAAGTCAAAAACTCGATCTCCTAGAGAGCTTAGAGATTAACGGAATAATTTGGATAATTTGCCGCCTTTCAAATCTGTTTACTAGAATTTGAATGATCTTTCGTCCAATAATCACTTAATTACCCAATATCCAAATTACTACCCACTCCTATTATTTATATCGAACTCCAGTAATTGTAATTTAAACTCTACTTAAAAAAACTATAGTATAGCGAAACACGTGTCGTGGGTTATGTAAACCAGCTTTCTGCCTAGTTTCGCATTCAAAGTCTCAGAATATTTTCGTTGCAAGATGAATATAGACAGACATATTGCCACTGAGTTGCCTGATCCAGGCTGGCCGATATGCCTAGAAAATACAAATACTATTTTTATGAATAACTTTTGAAATACCCATCTACATAGAAAAGTGCAAGAGTACTTTGTTGTAGATATCCACATTTCCTACAAAAGGGTTGTATGAAAAATTGGTACTTATATCTGAAGATATAAGCAAAAATAGAAATAAAAAAAAAGCAATCTACGGGAGAGTTCGAAGAATAGAACGCCACTGATATGCTCGACCTCTTTTGAAAATGTGATATGGAATTGAATCTCAACGAACATTGCATGAAAGTATATATTTTTTTCGGAAACATTACCTACAATTTCCCACTTTTGACTCCGGTGGTAATAACTATTTTTTTGTTTGTAGTTAAAGTGCTCCTAAGGCCGCCTACCAAGGATGCATAAAACATGCAGCATGCAACATACGAAATGAGGTAAATGTTGTATGTTACATAACCGCGCACACAATAGATTTGCAGTAAAAAAAATGTCTTCAAGCGAGGAGGATGTTATAGTAGCTTGGCAGTATTTGCAAAGACGACGCAAACCAATAGAAAAGCAGCGTCTTTTCTGGATACATCTTCTATTTGTGAATGATATAATACATAGCCCAGCTTCTGTTACAAAAGAGAAATTAACACTCAATCCAGATTTTTTTTAGAGATTCATAGAATAAGTCACGGAAGCTTTAATTTTAGTTTCTTATGCAAGGGCGCTGTTCTATCGCCATAACAAAATTAATATTGACTATTGGATCTTCAGTAGACATATTCGCTGTTCAAACACGCAACAATAACTGCGAAATGACATGCACAGAATACCACATGCAGTTTATGTTTTCAGACATGTGCATGCGGTGCACTGGTGTGCGATAGTTTCGACGTTCCCGAACTCGCAGTTTAAGTCGCTATTTGATTTGCATCACCGGTGCAACACCGTCCCACGGAACTTGTTTAACACTTTTACTATCCACTTCTAGACGATCAAATAGAAAACGCATAATATCTCAAATATTTATCGAATGAAAACATGGTGGAATAACATAACACTTATCTCTTTGCTATCGTTTATGTGGTGCAGTTAGAAATGTATAAAATTTACACGTACTATTTTTGCAATCGACTACACAGCAATAGCGAGGGCTCATTGTATGTTGTTATACCACCCAACCGTGACCGTTGCCACTACGATAATAATAATGTTTATTCATCTGAAGTATGGTACAATATTTTTAAGTGATTAGTGAATAAACGAGAAGACCTCAGAAACTGAAAGTTTTCAGCTTGTGCTTGTGATTACCAGGATCATTACCTACTTCTGTCACCATGCGCGCTGTCATAGTTTCATCTATCCCCTCCAGCCTAATGCACACAGCGAATACGCGGTATTTACCTCATATCGTATGTTGCATGCTGCTTGTTTGATGCATCCTTGGTGGGCGGCCCGCCTAATGTTTCTGCTGAAAATGTCGGATGAGTTCTTGGATAGACGTATTAGGCAATCCAATCCACGTGACCCAATATTTATTTATTCATTTAACCAAATCCAAACAGGCAATATATGCCTCATTACTTCTCTCATTACTAGAGGATCACATGGGTTGTTAATATCAGAAGGGATACGAAACAATGAATCTGTGCGCGTACTTGTCGAGGGCACACTAATTGGTATCAATGAGAGTATTTGGGGGAAATTAATTTGCTTATTAAGAATTTTGTACAGGAATATCATTGTGTTCTATTTCCTCCCGTTCTCCAAGGATACATAATAACATTCTTCTCTTTCAATTGCTCTTACAGAAAGATAGTCGGGCCTCCTATAATGTTTTTCGAAATACAGAAATCTGAAATATTTATTTTGTATTCTTTCAATTATGTCCAAATAAGTTCTCGCTTCTGCACACCAAATTATCGAGGCATATTCTTGTTTAGAACGAATCAAAGTATTATACAGCTTTTTCATAGTTTGTTTTTCTGTGAAATTTGATGATTTTTGCAACATTTGCAATATGCTTACTGAATGATAACGTATCACTAATATGTTATGCCCAAGTCTTCCACAACATTTTGCAGTCTCAAAAAATCATATAGTCAAAGAATATTGGCTTCTTTGGCAATATGGCAATATTGATAATCGCCATGAAAACATAATTGTTAGTGTGCTCATTGACTAGTGAAAGTGTATTTTTGGTTATTTTCGGAGTTTTCGTGTTGTTAATTAATTATATTCAGATGGAGAGTCATTACCTGAAGAAACTATTGTTGAAAAGCAAAGACGTTGGTTAATGATATGCTTGAAAATACAGTCTCATCTTCTCTTTACATTTTTATCCCTATTTGTTACAGGTATGAAATTAAGTTGAGATTGATCAGTGATTTAGATTCATCAACACTGAGTATTTCTGAACTGAATTTTTTTTTTTTTTATGTTCTGGTTCCCACGAAAAGGAATATCCTGTAATGTTCAGAGAACATCGTGGGAACCTAGGGAAAGAAGGTAGGAGTTGGTGTTCTTCTTAAATTTCTGAAGGTTGTATGCCTCGGGAACACCTCCTAGGTAATGAGTTCCAAAGCCTCGCTGTTCGTTGGATGAACGAGCCTTTGGAAAGTGATGTTCTGCAGGTCTCCAAAGTGACCACGAAGGGGTGTGATGACTGAACTTGACGGGTTAATCTCGAAGAGACTGCCAAAGCAGGAACGATTGTTGATATTTCAGAAGAGCATCGCCCATGAAAATATCTATAAAATAGAGACAAATCGCCAACTTTTCTACGGTGTTCCAGACAAGTGAGCGAGTTTGTAAGCGAGGCATCACCGACGAGACGAATTGCCCTTTTTTGGACAGAATCCAATAGCCTCAGGATATGTTTAGGTGCCGCACTCCAAATATGGGAACAGTATTCCAGGACAGGTCGGATCTGTGCCTTATAGATCATAAGCAGCTGACTGGGGTGAAATAGCTCTTGGCACGAAACAGAAAACCAAGTTTTTGGGATGCACTTTTGGCAATGGACCTCACGTGATTTTCCCAGGAAAGGTTATTGCTGATAGTAATACCAAGCATCGATATGGATGGCTTCAGTGGTATGGTTACTCCTTACAAAGTTATGTTAGGCACAGTGAGATCGGCTTTTCTAGAGAAAAGACATGCTTGTGTTTTGTTTGCATTGAATTCTACCAAGTTATTAGATCCCCATTCGAGAATTGTTGCTAAGTCCATATTTATATTATTAACATTTCTTCCTCGTTCATTTCTGGTTTCACGGGCTGATATAGGGGCCCTGGAAGAGAAAGCGGTATGGAGGGTACTATCATCGGCAAAGCTGTGTACTGGACATGAAGTTGCTTTCAACAGGTCGTTGATGTGAATTGATGATGCTCCTCCTGTTACGAATATGGATATTGTTTCGTATTTTCTTATAGCTTCCATTCCCAAATGCAGATGAAGGCCTATACAAGTTTAGATTCCATAAATATTTTGAATCTGGCTTCTTTGTGAAGGTGGGAAGCACGAATTATAATACAAAATTTAAAAAACCAACCAAATTCGCACATAAAATCACAAAAGTAGAGTTTCACCACTATGGTCGATTATGACGGAATACGAATGTTTGCCCTCAGCCGCCATATTGCTTTCGTTTTGACAGATCGCTGAATTGCCTAATAATGGAGGCGAAAGTGATAAGTTAGTTTCGGATGTGCTATAACTATAAAACAAAAAAAAGTGCTATGATTATCATCGGTGATAGCAACGACCGATTATTAGGGCTTTATTAGCGCTATTACCGAAGAATAATCATTGCACGAGTTATATTTGGTGAGATAATATAACGAACATTATCAGATGGAATAAACTTCTTAACGTCAAACTATAGCTCGTCCAGTATTGAAACGACCACTTTGGCCTTCCCCTACCTAACAACCAATTTTTCTCGAAGATTCCCGAACTGTGGCTATTATTAGAAATTCCATAGGCGTACCAAATTATTTGGTATAGGCGATTCACGAGACGTAGAGAACTTACACTCCTATAACTTTCCTAACACCCCAATTTCTTTTTCTGCTACTGAATCGTACTTACCACTGGACATTCTGGCAAGGTAACGAGTAAACTATTGCAAAGTTGAGTAAATAACTGCACTACCTATTTATTAATCAAACAAACCTAACCTTTCAAACGCTGCATGCCAAGACACTGGTGAAGATTCGCCGTAGCACAGCAAATCGTGTCCACTCGTGTTTTCCCCCTCTCTACCTACCAAACGGTCGTTTCAATACTAGACGAGCTCTACAATTCTCATTAGAAACTGTTGTCTGGTAACATGCGGTGATAATGCAAATCTAGTCGATGAGATAGCCTCTTAGTACTTTGTTGTTATATCTCAGCCAATCAAATTAGTCGGAAATGTACCATGTGGTAGCAGCGAGTTAAAACCGATGAAAATAGAACGACTGCGCAGCTGGAGTTCTAATTTTAAGGAACCCGATGACGAAAGGTATCCGAAGGTGGCTGCTCAATCTATAAGCTCTTGAATTAATCTTTTCTCTGTCCCTTAACATTCGACGGGATTCCCAACTGATTCTAACTTCGAATACTTTCGAATGCTCTGCTTCGCGATGTTATCAATCGCCAGAATTTTGAGGATGTCGTCACCAATCTTGAGACAGAGAGAGAGTATCAAGTAGATCTGCTTTCGGCAGAGAACATATTACCGAAAGCACTTTCCTCTTTCTTTCGATTGTTGTTTTTATTGAGATACCTTTATACCTCTTCTGGGATAAGGAAAAATAGGGAGAATGAAGGTTGGAGCTCTAATATTGATATTAGTTTTGTATTCTTAAATCTACTGTTGCGTCATGAGGACTTTTTATGGAATTTCGAGACTATTTATGAATGGAAGGCACTTTTTCATGTTATTGAAAATTAATTGATTCAGATCACCTGGAGCCACCTTTTACAAATATTGCTTTATTTATATTTTTGTGACCTCATCTGATGTTTTCTTCATCATACATATATTGAAAAAAACATTACTGCCGATACATCTAGGGAAATATATTATCCATATTTATAAAAAACTTGGTCCTCGATGAACACTACGTCATATTGAACTCTGGATCTCAGCAAATGAGAGTTTGAATGCAATAGAAAAATCTTTCAAATACGTCAGTTATAGTTCTAGGTATCTCGATTTTGAATCACAATAACTTTATTCGTCGAAGAACGCAACCTCTTCTTTTCAATTCACGTTGAAGTCTTTGGTGATGGGATCATATCAAAATAGATAATGTGAAATGATACTTCATAAAAAGTCATTTGTTTTTATTCATTCACCACTTTCGTTTCCTTACTGAACAATTACAGCAGTATTTGGAAAATATACTCGTTGTGACCTGAGTGTGGTGTTTTTTTTTGCAATGGCGCAGTTGTACGGCAGCCATGCTGGGAATTCGATCATTTCGATAGTGAACGACTGACCTATGTTGGCTATAAGGAAGTCATTGTTTCAGAATTGCGACAGATAAAGTACATATTCTTTTTTTTCTATTGCAAATGACAGGTGAATGGCACACATGTAATTTTTTTATTACGGCTGACTTTTGACAGTTGAAAACATTGCGCCATTGTTTTTTCTCTCACTACACTGACAGTTGAAGTATGAATGACGACCATCTTTTTTCATTAGACACCTATTTATTGGTTTCAATGGCGGAATGCATCATTAAGTCATTTCACGGAGAAGAACATAATTTTTTACACGCTTTATATTAGCTTCACTTGTATGTTTGTTTGTTTGTAACCGACTCCTTTGGACTTGATTTTCACTCACTTCCAGACGTCCGAATGATTTGAAATTTGGCAGGTATACATAATTCCGGTAACAATGCATTAAGAAATTTGTGTGAGAAATAAACGAAATGGCGGCTCCAATATGGCGGACGAGTTTTGTGATTATGGTCCGATTCGCTTCAAAATTGGTATCTGAGGGTTTTCGTGGTCGGAGATTATGTTTTTCTGTCAAAATTGGAAAATTCAAGATGGCAGCTCCAAAATGGTGGACGAGTTTTGTGATTATGGTCCGATTCTATTCAAAATTGGTATGTGGGAATATTATGATTCTTTCGTGAAAGTTGAATCGACTTCCAAAATTCGAGATTTGTATTAATACATCTGTACAGTATTTAATAATGATTTGGAAAATAATGACTTCTAAAAATCAGGAATTAATAGTAGCTTAGAACAAATGAAGTTTTAAAAATTTAATTACAGTTTATAATATACCAAATTAATAGTAGAAAACAAATGATAGTTTAAAAATTTAAAAAACCACGATTTTATAAAAAATCAAACTAAAAATAAAAATAAATAATAGTTTAAAAAACTAAAAACACGTTTTATAAAAACGCTAAAACTAAAAAAAATTTAAAAAGCTGAACAATTTTAATAAAATTTGAATTAAGAATAGTGTAAATTTTTTTAACAAATATAAATTAATAATAATGTAAATGAGAAAAAAAAATATTTTATTCAAAAAAAAGCGTGGGGTGCCTAATCTGGATCTAAAAAAGCACCCCACGCTTTTTGTTAAATAATATAATTTTTTTAAATACATTATTATTAATTTATATTTATTAAATTTTTTTACACTATTCTTAATTCAAATTTATAAATTTTTTTTTGTTTTTTCGTTTGGTTTTCTATAAAAACGTGTTTTTTTTAACTGTTATTTATTCAGCTTTTAGTTCGGTTTTTTATAAAAAGCGTGTTTTTTATTTTTTTTGAACTATCATTTATTCATTGAATAGTGGAAGTCTTCATGATCGATCGTTTTTTTTAACAAATGGAGTTATTTTTGTATGAAACTGAATGAATTGGACTAGGATCGAAGAACACCACTAGCAAAAATACACGAATTGATTTCATACAATACTCTATTTACAGTTAATTTGAATAAAAACTGTTTTTGAGGACTTCTAAACATAATTTTTTTTTCACCCAAACAGAAATATTTCATTATATGTGCATTTTTCAAATTACTTCAAAAACGAAAATCTTAAGAGAAACAAAATGCAGAACACTACCTAAGTTGGTGCCGTCTGCAAAAAAAATCTAGGGGGTTGAACAGGTCATGACCCTGAAAAAAGAGGACCTTGTAGATAATTTCCATACTCAATATCTCCGTTTTAGGAACACTGTTGAACGTGAAGAGTTTGAAGTAAAAAAAATCACCTCACTGTGTTTCGAGAATCAAGCAGTTCATGGCGTATGTTTATATATTTTGTTATAGAATCATCTAAGAAATTACTCAATTGAGTATATCCACGAACTCAATTAACACCCTGTATGAGCAGATATATGAGCAAAAATTTCGAAATTTTATTTGATTATATGAACATCTTCCGGTGCTCACTGGATCGGCATAATTATTTTTTATGTATATTTTTATTGAAACAAAAATACACTTACCGTATATTTTAAGTTCCAGGAACTCTACTCATAATTTGATTCAAATTAAATTTTTTATTTGCTTAGTATGCTTTTGCAGTTCAAAATATGTTTGTGGCTAGAGTTTTCCATTTCGTTTCTAGTTCGATCCTATCTTGCGATGGTTCCGATCGCTTGATAAATAGAAATAAATCTGATCTGCATTGAAATTTTAATTTAATTGAAAATTACTGAAACAAATTATTTTTCATCGAGGGCAATTGCATTTTATAATGTGTGGATTGTTTTCTTTGGAAACGTATAACGGGGTCGACTGTCACTATTAGTCGATTCAATCGTTACGCCAATGCCAGAGCCTCAGAGCTTCTCAAACACTATAGTATTCACCCAATTCCAAACCTCTTGTTTGTTTAACATTGTTAGAGCTTGAATGACATATGAGTTGATGTGAAAGGAATAATACATCCACACAGACTCGTTCATATTTAACGAAATTGATATTCTCCATATTTGTATAGGCGAAGTTGAACCTTCTGTTAAATTAATTGACTTTGAGATACGAGTGAGCTGGCAGTGTTAGTAGTTTGACGTTTGATGTGAATTCATTATGGAAATTGAATTTGAATGAGCAGCAACGCATTTGGTGTCATTAAAGATAGATGATGTAGTTTCCAACTATTAAAAAAATACAACAATCAGAAAGACAAAATTCACGCCTTTCTAACAAATAATTTTATTTGCGAGGCCTTATAATTTAGAGTGAGAAACATGGTGAACACCAATATAAATTTGAAATACATCTACTACATAGGCAAAACATGGTAGAAATTACTCATTAATGATTTCAAACATATACTCATAGCGACAGAGGGTTTGTGGTTATTTATAAGGTATAATCTCCGATGAGAATTTCGAGATGAATAATCTGAAATAAAGCTATAGAAAAAAATACATAACAGAGTTATATGCCAATATGCTTTACACGACATTTGATCTCATTTTCTTATTCCAAACGAAAATATATTGAGGGCTCTACTTGTTGGTTCAACAAGAGTAACATTATCAACATTATCACATATGTATTTGTAGCGCATTTGGGATATCGACTAAGTATCATTTGCATCTTCATCTGACAGTTATTTTCTGAACAATATGTTCACATCATAAACCTCGATGCTGTTGAAGTGTTTTCAAAGTCAGCTGAACGAACTGAAAAAATCGAGAGAAAGATAATAGGAGTAATGGAAAATTGTGGCATTTTAGACGAATTTTTGAATTATAGAAAAAACAATGCTAGAATTTAATGTTAGTTTGTTGTTGGGATGAATCGTATGACTAGAGATCTAGAGAACGCGGGTTCGAATCCTGCTCGAAGATAGTTTTTTGAGAAATTTGAAAATTCGTCTGAATTTAAATGCCACAATTTTCCATTACTTAAATATATTCACAGACGCTATATCTCCTTTTCGAAACATGATAGGGTTTGTCGCTTTGATCTCACATGCCGACCATAGGCGAAGATTTTTTCCTTCACGTTCTTGGAATAGTCTCTAATATGCCTTATTGCACCACAACATACGGACACACACAAACACACACATCACTGTTCTGATCACCCATAAGTACATGAATATCAATAAAAATAATATACGATGATTTATGGTGATTTTTGTAACAAGAGGTCAGCTAAGTTCCGGCGAACGGTTTCCACTCAATTTGTTTTACTATATTCTGTAGTAATTATATAATATATTACTCAGATCAGAGCTGTCCCGAAGCACTGTGCTTAGTGCTCGTGAAAGCACTCAAAGCACTTTTCGTAAGCACTGTGCTCCCGAACACTTTTTCGAACCAGTGGTTGGTGCTTCGAGCATTTTATGGAAAGGCTTAGTGCTGAGTCATCCCAAAAGTGCTCTTCGGTGCTCCGGAGCACTTTTTGGTTTACTAAGCACTAAGCCTGCCTTACCTATAAATCTATAAGTGTTTTTGAAACATGAAAACGCGGCTAGCGGCACCACCAAGAACTATTGAACGCGCCTGTGCCTTATATTACCTATATATTCGAAAAAAAGAATAACACACTTCATGAAAAAACACAACATTTTGTCTGAAAAACAATATGGGTTCAGAGTAGGAAGCTTGACATATCTAAACCATCACTTTGCATCTTTGTCGACCTTTCCAAAGCTTTCGATACCGTTTGCCACACAAGACTCCTTGACAAATTGGAGAATTTTGGTTTGCGTGGTAAAGCTTACGATCTACTGAAATTATAATATATATATATATATATATATAACACGTGGTTGACATTGATGGTGTAGTAAGTAACCCTAGAACAATAACTTACGGCGTTCCTCAAGGCACGGTATTGGGCCCCCTACTGTTTACCATATATATATATATATATATATATATATATATATATATATAAATAGCTTGTTAAAAACGCAATTCCAAGAAAACATCTTAAGTTTTGCTGATGACACAGCAGTCTTTTACAGCGATCATTCATGGCAACAACTCAACAGAAAAGTAGAAAAAGAATCCGCCAATATCATCAGATGGTTCCAATTTAATGAACTTACATTGAATGTAGAAAAGACGAAATATCTACCATTCACTTCCCACGTCAATCACCAGCCGAATATGACACCGTTGAACATAGATCAATATATATCCATTCCTGAAGCCACTTCCATAAAATACCTGGGCTTAATAATTGACCAACACATGAAATGGAATCTTTATATGTCTTATCTAACTAACAAAATGAGAAGATTTTTATCAAGATTCAAATTATTGAAAGAATACCTAGATGTTACCCACTTGGAAACAGTACGGACTAATACAGTCCCAACTTTCATATGGTATAATAGGTTGGGGAGGGGTTAATGATGCACATTTGAATTGCTTGAATATCGTACAAAACAAAATCATAAGAATAATCTTAGGTAAAGAAAGAACTCGCTCAAGCGATAAACTGTACAAAGAAAGTGGAATATTTGATATAAGACAACTATATTTGAAAAAAAATATTACTTAAAATGTACGAAAACGTAATAAAACTAAAACCATCTGATCACCCATATAACACAAGGAGACGAGAGCATAGTGGTATAGTTCCAAAATGTTTTAAACAAGTGGGACAAAGACACTGAAGTTGGATCAAATGGGCCCGAAAACTGGGGATCTGTTACCTGAAGAAATAAAAATTATTCCTACTTACAGTATGTTCAAAACCCAAATAAAAAAATGGGTGAGTGCTTATGACAACAAACTATTTTAAAAAATATGACAAATAAGAGAAAATTCTGGCAAATCATTGATGAAGTGATATGAAATTATTTATTGATATTTACCATAAAAATATTTACGGGGATAACTATTTTAGGATACTTAATATTACGAAACACCTGAATATGACTTTACTCGACTGTGATACTTTAGAAAAGCCTGAATATATTGATTTCCCTATTATTGTCGATATCAGACTTGAATACTTTCCCGGTTGTAAAATGAAACAAACTGCTTGTATAGTTATTCTAATCCCAATTGGAACGGCAATAAAATAAGAGCACTACCGAGGAGTGTTCATATGCACTGCCCGGCAAATGGGAAATTTATATACTACCAGTGTTTTTACTTTCAAAACGTTCCTGGTACAATCATACAAAAAATCTGGCGCGTGTCTCCAGTTGCCCAGATTATTAGTAAAGGCGCTATCAAATATATTTGAGTAATGAAAGCTCGGCTAGCTGGATTGGACATCTCCAGCTGTATAATATCCTCATTTCACAATATTCCTTAATCAGTGCCGTGCCGTGAGGTTAGGAATTATCCATTGAAAATAATTTTATCATTATGGCTTTCTGGAGACCTTTCGAAACAAATAATAAAATCCAGTTGAGATAACATGTGTCTACTTTTACATGGGGTGATCAATTGCTATGATTGTAAGAATAAGTAACCGAAGAAATACCTCTGAAAAATAATATTCGAACGCCTATGGCAATGCGGCAAGTGCAAAGAGAATCCCTTCCCGAAACTTTTTATGTAGTTTCAATTGGGATTAGAAATACTATACTAGTTTTAGTTTTTAGTATAGGTATGTGTGTTTAAATTTGTAAATTTTAGATTTAAATTTTCTAACTTTCCATGGTAGATTGGCTATATCACACATAAGTAATAATTACTAGTTATTGTTACTTAAGTGATGCCTCTGTTTACTTATATACTGAACTTCATGTAACTGCATTGAATTTCCTCCTTTTTTTTTTGTCAAATAAACATTATTATTATTATAGAGTAATGTTGTATGTGTAACTGCTATTAACATGAGTATTCACAGATATATGATCTATATAAGTTGTACTTTCTTTGGTTGCTCTGGTGGGTTGAACTACATGAGGTAAAATCGCTGTTAAGCAAGAATATCGATATATTCATAGAAATTAGCAACATTATCATTTGGGATATCCATGTTGATATTTACTAACAAATATCCCAAAATTAATTATTTCTTCCCTCTACGATTAGAGAAATAGTGTTATTGGGACTCGGTCTGCAAAAGCCAATTACTTTCAAAGATTATTCTTCATACAAGTACATTGAGAGTACAAAGAGTAACTCCGCATATTGAATGTTCAACGTTAGATAGGCTGTGATTGGGATGGGATTCAATCAAGATGAGTATACCATCATTTCTATCAAAATCGTCATCATTATAAAGTATAATGAAACCTTGAATTGCAAAATTGTCTGTTAATTCCATTTTGAACTTTCACTGAGTACGAATATATCACACTTGCCATTGGTTTGTTTTAATAAGTGCTGGGTAGATTACAATTGTCTTGAAATTCCATCTATTCGACAAATAGGGTTGGCCCAATGTGCCCGAATAGAACCGGAAGCCAAGGAAACCTGAGAGAGGCGGGAGGACAACAAGTTTCAGAAACGTTGAGGCGATAGGCAGGATGATAAAAGATGATAAAAGACACCGAGGTATTATTAATAATAATAGCTTTCATTGGTAGGTAAATGTCAAAATAGAAGTAGAAATAAAAAGAAAAAAGATAAATAATATAACGAAGACAGAGGAACTGAACAGAACTAAATATAGCATAAAACAAAACCATATTAGTGAATAAATAACTCTATGTTCAGAAGATCCATGCACCCTGAAATTATAATTATGCTCGAGGGGAAAAACGAAAACAACCTAACATTGGTATAACTTATTCCCCAGATTTTCTTTCAGTTCCTCGAAGGTGAAGGATACGTCACCCACCATTATTTTGAAAATTTTCTATTGTCAACTCATAAATTGCCCTTTAATATAATCTTTTTTGGGGTAGTCTTGAATTTTTACTTGAGATCTATGGCAACAGAATGCGATCTATTCAGTATATGTGTTTTCAGAGTGTAACACTATACTTTACCGAAAACGGGACAAGTAACACCAAGTAGTACCAATTTTGTAAATATCCCAACGACTCATTCGATGTCCAAATGATTATTATATCCAAAACCAGTTGTCGTATTTTTCTTCGGTGTACACCGCAAATAATTAATTTATATTTTTCTGAGCATTGTTGAATATCTAAAATTCGCTGGCTGAGTATGGCATTTCCTGCAATAGTTTTTTATTTTCCAGTTTGAGAGCTGTGATTTCCGCACCACATGAAATTTTCAGTACCGATGCTTCCTGCTCAATCTCACTGTTGTCAGTTTCAATAAAGTCATATAAGTCCTGTGAAGAAAAACTCATCATCAGCTGGTTCTACGTGATAAAGCCCGATAAATATCAAGATATGTTATTGACGATATTACTGACGATTTTAAATTGAAAAATGATGTCGCAGCATAGACGCAGGGGACAACCACTATCCCCTCTTCGAGATGATATTGATTGAAGGAAATATCGCCCTTACTTACAGTATGACTTCCCTGTTATCCACGTAGGTAACCAAAACATGACTGCACTCTCAAAATTGGTAGGGATGAATAAACAGAACTTGCAATAGCACAGATATCTTCAAACTGATCTTATTTTTAACCGACGAAACCAAAAAGGAGGAGGTTCTCTAATATACATATATATATATATATATATATTTATATATATATATATATATATATAATATATATATATATATTATATATATATATTATATATATAATATATATATATTTATATATATATATATTTATATATATATATATATTTATGTATGACCACGCATAACTTTTCACAGAAGAGTTCGATTCCGATTATTCTTTTTTCATTGGATAGGGCGTACTTTGAAGTTGGTCCCAATTGAATTTGAACAAAAAAATCAATTCCTTAGGGTAGCAAAATGGAGGATATTGATCGTTCACCCTCTGAAGTTTGGTCCGTTAACCGATTCTATCAGGCATAACTTTGTAGTGGGTTTTCCGATTTGGATGATTTTTTCTTTATTAGATAGTGTATAATTCATAGTTGATCATATTCCAATTTGGAATGGAATAATCCACCCCTATGGGTAGATAAATAGAGGATGATTGATTTTTCACTTGTGAACATTGGCAATCATATGTAGTTGACATTGACAGATCCTCCTACATCCGTCACAATAATTACATTTTATGAAGGGATGGAATTATATACAAAGTGATGGAATCAACTAACCAGAACTTTCAAAAATAATTTATATTATCTAACAATGAATAGTTAATGTGGATAATCATATTATTCAACAGTTAACAGTTGAAGTAAGCTAGGTAAGTAAGTATTTTGGAAGTAATCAAAAATTAAGTAGGTAGTAATTAGTAGATTTCAGCCACAAAAAATTGAAAAATAAAAACTTTTTGACAAAAAATCAGACCGACGAAAAAATCAACTGAAAAGCAAAAAATAAAATAAACCTTCTCAGTCTTGATAATAATTGAGCTCCGAAACTAATTTTGAGTCGGCGTCAAACAAACTAGCAATTGAATTAGGTAAAGCGTAAAATGATGGCAGGGAGATGCATAGCGGCGTTTTGAATAATTATTCAAAGTAATATAATGATCTTCGATAATTGTTTGTTTGGCGCTGAATCAAAATTAGTTACTCACATCAGTTTAGGAGCTCAATTATCATTAAGGCTAAGAAGGTTCATTTTATTTTTTGCTTTTTAGTTGATTTTTTCGTCGGTTTAATTTTTTGTCAAAAAGTTTTTATTGAAATTATTGGAGTAGAGAGTTTTGAACTGCCGGCACTAGAACAGAGCGAAAGACACCAATATATTTCAACTGAACTGTTGGAAGTAACATAAAAAATAAAGTGAGAAATGTGAATATCTTTTGATTTTCCCAATAATTCAGTTCTGTTTTTCTGTGTTATTTTTGTTGCCCTAGGTGTACCCTGTACCCCCTCACGGTGGTCCTGGATATAAAAGTGGTCAAAAAAATTATAGTAACTTCGCATGATATTGATGTTGCGATAATAAAATCAAAGCAGAATCCTGTTGGTTTTTTGGACTCCTTTTCACACATTTTCCATTCAGGATCCAAATTCACTTTTTAGTACAAATTGTTGCTTGTTGGGTATTCTGAATATATCATAATTAATAGTTTCAGTTCACTAGTTACATTTTTCCTGTATAATCCCGTTCCCTCTCATTTATTCCAGCTGGCCGTTTTTCGATAACGCTTCAGCAACTTCAACAGTTTTCCGTGAACCAGAAAAATCCGTCGCTATTTTTCACACTGAAAATCTGCTCCTGAAACAGTTTAATGTACAACCTAATGAGCAATTTATCATAGCCGTTATTAGGAGGAGAGTAGAGCTTATGGTCGAAAGCTCCCGATAACATGGTGCATTAGTCTGGAAAATCCCCTTTCATCTAAATTTCTAAGACCCGTATTTCGAGTCATGGACAAATTATAACACCCAATAACTAATTATAGACTTCGCACGCATGTACGAGCGGTCAGTCGTGAGCCGTAAAGCAGCTACGCAAATCGGGACGAAAAATGTGGAAAAAGCATTCGCGAGAGCGCCTTTTGAGAGTAAATCCGCGTGTAAAAGGAGTTATTGGTCTCGGATGAGCGATCAAAGAGACGAAGAACGAGTTACCCTGTTAAGAACCACTCGGTTGGGCGACATCAAAGTTTTGTGTTTGTTGATGAAATCATTCGGAATCAACGTAGGTAGTTATTGGTCAAAGTGGGAGAAGCACGTGGTAGAACGCATGATTGTAGGTTGTGGGTTGAGCGGGGCTATTGAGCGTGTTAACTGGATGTGATTTGCCGCTATGAGGATGTGCTTCGCCGCTATGAGGATGTGCTTCCACTCCAAGCGATTACGTATGAGCTGTATATCATAACGGAAGCTTAAACGCGGGATTTGAGTTCCTTTGTTTGCGGCTTTGTGGGCACGTTCGGCAAAAAATAATTTGTCGCGACCCTTTGTGCGAAGTGTGATTTGGAAATTGCCGCACAAAGTAAGGGTTACGTCGGTTAGAAGCAGGATGCAGAATATGAATGAATAAATACGTTTTTGTTTGCCGAGTATAATTTGCTTTTCAAATTGAAGAACACCGCACATTTCTTTATGAAAATTAGGAATTTTATAGTTTATGACTTCTCCTCCGAGGGTATAGTTTTCCCAATATCAATTGCAGAAGCATAAACAAGTCTTGCGGCGAAATCGTGTGAGCAGCAGTGGCGGAGATAATTAATTTTATTTAGATATTTTAAGATTTTAAAAATACTTCATAAATAACGAAAAATGAAAAAAAAATAGAGACAAGCTTTTATTTATACAAATACATTAGGAAAGAAAAATAATTTATTTCATTGTTTGATGTAGGTTATTATTATATCCTAAAACGTACCTATTTCGATCGGCACACACCAAGACCATAGACGCTACTGGTTTCTAATCTTCCAAAGCTTTTTAAACAAAAATATAACGCGTGATTTATGACCTCCCATCATAGAGACACACCTGCCAGCATTATGTCGAACTTGATTGGTCCAGACGAATCGGTTGTACAACTGACAGCCCTCACTCGAGTCCACGTTGACTATCGGCTCTTTTAATGTACCGTTTGCCGACGGAAAATGTTTACGAGTAGTACAGATTATTTTTCGTTCCGTTTCTTCGCATATACGCTCGTGTTAGCGAAGTGAGTTCTAATTTGCTCCCTATAGAAACAGCTTCTGCAATCGATATTGGATGGACTTATAAATGTTCCAATTAGGTTGAGACATTTTATTGAATATCTGGAATCTATGCATACGACAGTATAATTTTTTCCTTCGTTTCTAAAACAATTTTTGGTAATGTTACTGCGTTTGGAATACGCCGAGTTTCAAATCGCCTCCATGATCCAGGAGAGAAAGCGTGACGTCACAATACTGTTCGTAGGCAGCGAGCACGTGTTGCTACCGTTAATATTGTGAAGTGATAATTATTCGCGTTATTTTTATGGTGATGAGAAAATACAAATGGTGTTAACTCCATTTGATTTAAATATCAAATATAATTGGAAAAATTTTCAAATGTAGCTTCAAAATTCACAATCCAAACTGAAGATGTTGAAGGTTCATTCCCTTATGACCGTTAATAATTATGTTGGGCATGAGCCTTTGGTTTTCTGAGGGATGAGTATGATTTGGCCTGGCAAAAGACAATGAGGTGCCTGTTTGATAGATATGTGGGAATGGACTGAAGTAAGCATGTAGAGTAGAAGCATATGATTCTGAGAGGGATGATTGTACAGAGTTTGGCCTGTTTACGGATGATGATTTAGTTTTGTTGCGGCCATGTTGCTCTTCTTCTACTGGCACCAGTTCCTAATTCATAAACAATTGTAAGAACTTAAATTTCACAATTCCTTTTTTTTTGCTATAGAGGGGATGGTGGATTTGGTTCATCTCGATTTTTAGGTCTTTGAAAATTTCGGAAATGATGCAAAGAAACCAATAAACGTAGTGTACCAAATAGTGGAAGATTCGTTTCGCTACGGACGCGTTTTCATCTATACGGGAGAGTTTAAGGAATAGGATATGCTGCACGTTTTTCGAAAATGAAATAGCATATTGCATAGAAGTATATTTTTTCGGAAACATAAGTTACAATGTTCTACTTCTGGCTCAATTGGTGGTGATAACTATTTCCTTGTGAGTGAGTTGGAACCGAAAGTGATAAATTATAGGTTATATTCGGGGGTAATATAACTATTGCTTTGATTATCATCGGTGATAGCAGCGAAGTGAAACCGAACTCCTGCTGTGCAGTAGTTCTATTTTCGTCGGTTTTAGCCATAGATCATATATGCTATGCTCAATACGGTACTCGTAAGATGCCTAAAACCATGGTGTATTCACTTATACCTGTAAAATATTGGGACAAACTGGGGGACACCAGCCCACTTGATAAAAAGAGTTATCTAGAGTTTCGGATGGCGCCGACGTCGTGTCTTGTCATAATTCAGTAAACTGCAATTACAGACTACACAGGGTGTTTTTGTGATTTGTGTCTCTGATCCGATCTGTGATTGTGCTTTTGTCGCCTTTAAGGTTATGCCAATTCGTTGTGAAATATTTTGAGGTTGATCGATCGATGTTACATATTTTAGAACAAACTATTCCATGTACTTATGTCAGTGTTATCAGGATATATAATAACCCTGAGTGTTATATATAATTTTCGAGAGGTGTTCCGAAATAGTTCTAAGTATGAACAGTACCAATTTATTTTGTACGGTTAATTTTCTATTGATACGGCTCCACCGAGTTGGTACTTATATGTATTTCTGTCCCTGTTTGCTCATGATAAAAATCTTATGATAGAGCGGATAATTATTTTATGAAGTGCTGTATATTACATAAAATTACTTAATTTAGCTTTCAAACCAATGAAAGTACGGGAGATGCAATCTCTTTCGCTTTCTGAAAAATCTATATTCTAGTCTGGAGGAAGTGTTTTGCGACATATCTAAAGCTTTTGACTGTTACGTAAGTTTCATCTCCACAGCTTCAGAGGACGAAGCTTCAATTGGTTCAAATCCTATCTGAGTGAAAGAACCTTTCAGCTTTTTGACAAATTGAGAGGCGTTCACTATTTTGGCAGACAACACGACTATCTTATCGCAAGAACTCAAATTACCTTTATATAGCGGAGTGAAGATAGCTTAAAATCATGCATTATTTTGGAATCCTGGAAGACTCCATGGATTTTCCTGAAACCTTCTTATATTACTTAGAAATTGCTTGCAGAATAAAGTTATAAACTTATATTCGTGCGCTGCTTGTTTATTAATTGTTTAAACAATGGAAAACAATTTTGTTAGGAAAATATTACCCAAATTGATGCTATAGGGGTTTTTGACGTCGCTGAACCGGAATATGACATTGAAAAATGATGGCGTGGCCAGTCGTAAAGGTAGATTTCACAAATGATAATTTACAGCTACCTATTTGTTATTTATGTGTACATCTAAGAGAAAAACTTTTCGGGTAAAAGTTGTGGAGCTAATGAAGCTCTATCAAACGATTTATAATATGCCGATATTGGATATGGAAACGAAATATTGCGAATTTTTTCAACAGCTGCCATTTTGAGACTCTTGGACCATTTTCGAAATTAGCCGAGGTATTCATGAGAAGTATTTTTGTTTCATTCGGTTGAAAAATGTGGCCTCCACTCAACAAATTTCGTTGAATCCTATATATAAGTTCCAATATCACATTTCAACTCAGAGTTTTTGAAGCATGGCCTCAAAATTCAAATTTGTAATTTTTTTAAATTTTTCAATATTTTGGGCTTTGTATTTTTCGAAATAAATTTTTTTTATTTGTCATTTTGAGAGTCATCTGTAAAAATTTCAGATGTTTACCTTGAAAATAAAAAAGAATAAGACTTCAGACAGAATTCTACGAAGGCGTAGAAGTGCCACACTTTTTTTTATTTTACAATTCCGACTTACAAGTCGGAATTCCGACTTGTATCTCGGAATTCCGACTTGTATCTCGGAATTCCGACTTGTATGTCGGAATTCCGACTTGTAAGTCGGAATTCCGACTTGTATCTCGGAATTCCGACTTGTAAGTCGGAATTCCGACTTGTATCTCAGAATTCCGACTTGTATGTCGGAATTCCGACTTGTAAGTCGGAATTCCGACTTTTTTCTTTTGAAATACTTATCTTTCAGAAAAATGTCAGATGTCTTTTTTGTGAAGAATAAGTATATTTTCAAAAAAGTACTTTTACTTTTTCACTGAAAATGCTAACGTATTTATACTTGGACCAGGCAACCCAATGGCAATATTCTCGTCTCTATTCTTGCTAACTCCCTCTTCAAAAATTTTTAGGATACTCTCTCATTGTTTGTTTTGCCCAATTATCAGTCATTTTCATAATTATATATTTCGGAAATACCACAATGAGTGATATTTACGATCCAATTAGTTATCGAAGTTTTTTGTATTTGTAAATTAATTAATTCAATCACCATTTCCACATATCGGTTCCTTTGTTGGGTGACTTTTTTGCTGTAATTGTTCTCACGTTGTCACTATTAAACTGAAGAAAATATTTCTCTGAGCACGAATAATACATTTTTGTCTTTCTTTTGCTTTTCATCAAAAGCCGCAAATGATTTTTTATTCAGCATGTGAACATTTTTGTAGAATATATTTTGATGATCCCTTTTGTATTATAAACTTTCACTTCAATACCAGCTACAAAAAATATGAGGTTCATGCTGTCGGCAATACAGAGGTGGTTCTCAAATTACCATGAGTGGATGGTCAGCAGGCTGCAAGTCCTGAATATTTAATGGGAATCCGATATTTAATTTTGAATAAACTGACTTGATGATGGATGGGAGTCAGATGGTTAATAAACTTGATAATGATGCCAATTTATGATTTAATTAGTAAATTTTTGTTCACATCCTATTTTCACTTGTAATACCACGATAAAGCTATTGCCAAATTTCAACAAGTTTGAGAAATAAATCTGGAGAATTATATTCTACTTTATCGAACTCTCGTGTGGTAATCCGTAGATTATTTTTTGATGTTACGATCATAAACACATTTCCTCGCACATTGATACAATGTACTGAACCGGTTTTGATGCATTCTTCACTTTTAATGCGAATTGATGACAGACATCAAATTTGAAATATACGTTGTCAGACAATGAAAACAAAATACCTCAAATTATACCCGCGGCAATTTTCTAGGTAGAATAATCCCACTATAATAATGTTTTGAACGGCCAAAACGTACATAAATGATTTGAATTGAGAGTTTCCATTGGTTTCTAGAAATAAATAAATAATCAACTTTATTTTCTCCAAAATGAAATGTATTAGGATTAAGATGCTTTGTTTGACATCGAGTCAGGTAAATATGTGTATTGTCCTATTGTGAACTCAATTCAAAATTGAAAAACATACCAATCTACCCCAAATAGTATAATAGTAGTTTATGTGACACGTATATAAAATACTCATGTTTAAAGTAGGTACTTGAGTTGGTATGTTAAAACACTGGAAATTCAGGTATAACGAATAGGTTGTACTGATAAGTAATGAGTATACAGGTTGCTCGCGTTGGAACGTAACGTGCAGACTGAGGATCCTAGGTAGGGCTGCCAAATGTATCTTATAATATAATATGTATATGGATATAGATTGAATATTGACATATATTATACGTCCAACCTGAAAGAGAAAACATTTATTTTTTAACAACTGATAAATGAATGAAGGCATGATAAAATTGATAAGTATTTATTTTCCAAATCTATTTGGTGGGCGACCGCTTTTTGTTATCTATCCACCATAAACATTTTTATTGGGTCCCAAGGAATTACTTCTGTGGAAACATCTGGTTCTGGAACATTCCCCAATTTTACAGAAACATTTGGTATTTTCTGAATACTGAAAGGCTGCCCAGAATGGAGAGTTCTCAAGTGATGTCGATTGCGTCTGTATTCATCCAAAATTTACTTAAACAACGTAATCATTTTGACCATTTTTGGCAATAATCACTCCAGGATTCCATCTTCTCCTGCCTTTTCGCATGAGAATTGGCTCATTAACTTCAAATTCAGGTAACTTCTTTGTCGATCTGTCATAGTACTGTTTTTGAAGGTCTTGATTATAATATAACCTTGATAAAACATCTCCGGTTGAATGATTTGGGGTTAACAGTTCAGTCTTGATTGGTAAGTTTGTTCTAAACTTCCTTCCCATAAGTAGCGTGAATGGGGCTGGCAAATTCTGTTTGGGGGTGGAGTTTTAATCCAACATAACTAAAAGTGGGTCTTTTTGTGGTTCAAATGCCTTGACGAAGAGTACTTTAACAGTTCGAATCATCCTTTCAACCATTCCATCACTCTTTGGATACAACGGACTGGATGTAATGAGTTGTATATCCTGTCTCGACAAAATATGTAAACTCTATCGAGTGAAAACACGTCATTCAAGCTAGAAATTGCACTTTGCGGGGTTTTAGTTGAAAGTTTGTTCAAAATTGCAAATTTAGAATAATGATCAATTAGCACAAAAAACTCTTGTGACGCCACTGACATGAAGTCTATGCCAATTTTTTGCCACGGGAGTTCAGACACTTCATGTGAGCATAATGGTCCACGCATATTGTGCTTTTCTTTTGCACGAAAATACTCCTTGATGAGTCTGATGTATAATATTGAGGAATTCACATTTAAGTGACACTGGTATTACAATTCTTCTATGATAAAGTAACACATTATCATGTAAATAAATATCACTTCTGACAAGCCAGTATTGTTTGACTTGGTACTGAAGACTTATGCAAAGGCCATCCATTCAGTACATAATATTTGACTTTTTGAAGTACGGGGTCTCCTGTAGTCTTTTTTGATTATGTTTACTAGTAATGATAATTTAATATACTCTCAAGTTATTTTCTAAATATTCAGTATTGATTGTGTCACTCACAGGATCTCTACCTATCAGGTATTTTTAGGTTACCAGCAAAATTTTCTAGGGTGAATTGATATAGCATCAATCGCATTGCTAGTCTTTGAATTCTGGGTGACATCTCATCAAGTTGTTGGTAATCCGTTTCTGCTTCAAAAGAAGTTCCATGCGAAATTATTGCTCCAAAACCATATGGACTTGCATCTACAGATGGAATGGTCTTTTCTTTCGGATTGAAATAGTGAAGTGTTGTGGCTGAAGAAACAAGTTGTTTCATTTTATCAAAACATGCTTGTTCTGTAGCAGTCCATTGCCACTAATTTTTTTCACCAAGTAATTTTCTGAGAATACTTGTTTCGTTGGACAAATTTAAAACAAATTTGTTGCAGATCTATACGATTCTGGAGTGTAGACGCCATTGGAGATGGCTCGTGTTTTATCAAAATCTGGGATGATCCCAATATCACTTATTTGGTGTCCCAAAAATTTGATGTTTCAGACAGAATTTTGACTTTTGTTAGTTGAGTGTTAGTCCACTTTTTTGGATTTTGTCTAACACAGCCTTCAAATTTTTGTTGTGCCCACTTATGGGACTGCCATAAAAAAGAATATCGTGAAAATGAGTTATTTGACCAGGTACGTTTTCTAAAAGTTCGTTGAAACGTTGAAAAATTATGATGAACATGTTGGTCCGTAGATACCAGAATCGTACAAACTGTGTTGTGAAAGTACACATAAGAGAACCCTCTAATTTTGTGAATAGAGTATTTTGCGTAGGAATCCGAAAACGCTCTCTTTCAATGTATTTATTGAAATAAGCAGGGTCCATGCATATTTTAATATCAGTACCATGGTTTTTTGGTACTACCACTATCGAATTCTGCTACTCAGTAGGTTCACTAACCGCCATATCATTAAGAATGTTCTTAACTTTGTCTGTGAGAGCTAGGGGTATTTGCGTACCACTGATAAATGGAACCTCATCGTGGGTTAAAGTTAACCTGAAACTCGTTTTCACCTTCCCTATACCCGAAAAAACATTTTTATAAATGTTCAATATTTGCTCTAATTCAGTATTAACAATAGTAACAGTCGTATTGTTTGGATTATCATTTTGAACTTTTGCGCACCCGGAAGTTCTGAAATTAATTCCGAAGTACCACTGCTCAAGACATAGAATAAAAGAATTTTATAAATATTTTTGTGCAACCATTGTAACTTTATTTGTCCCAAAACATCAATTTTGTGACCGGTGTAACTGGTTACATCATAATTCCACTATAATTGGTCTCTACTTCACTATCACAATTTATTCCATTGATTCTTTTGCCTTTTCTTCCTTAGTGATGATGTCTTTTCTCTTGATACATTGAACAATATCTGTTGATAGCAGAACACTTGCCCCAATCATGATGATATCCGCATTTAGTACAAGGAACATTTTAACCTTCGTGGTTCTGCTGAATGTTGCCACCTTTTGTATGCCTGTTGCCTGTTCTGTTATCAGTAGTAATATCCCTAGGACATTGATAATAGACGAGATAATTTTATGACAATCGAAAGCTCATTCTTTGGTAACAAAATTTATTGACAAAATAATTTATAACAAAACAATGTAATATTTATTTATTAAAAGTACAGTTAGTGAAAGTACCATTATTAAAATTTAACTTGACTTGCTGTTCTCTACCATAGAAGATCTATTACCACGCATAATATTTATGATCTTGTTGTGGTGTTCTCGATCGAGATTTAAGTATGGTTTTTTAGAATTTTGATTGCTATGACCAGTAATTTTCAGCAATTGTTGTTCTTCTACACCACTTTTTGACAATTTGCTAACAGCAGTTGATCTATTCGAGTGATTTGTTATCTTTCTGTCCTTTACATTCAAGCCATTTGCCTCAGCAGCAGATTTAGCCCATCCATTTATTGTATTTCTTCCAACAGGTACATTATCGTACCATTTATCAGTTTCATTTTTCCAGTGTCGATTTGCTTTGAGGAACAGTCGTGGTGAGGATAACTTTTGACACTTATTATTCTATTGTGACAATTTTGTTTGTGTACAATTTTTCTAATAAACGACATTCTGAATTTGAATTTGAGGTAATATTGTCGCCTCGTTCTGATATCAGTTTATGAAGAAGACGTACAGGGCAGCTTTGTCTTTCACTATTGGAAACCAACTATTTACTACTTGTACAGCTTTTAGAACCACCTTGGTACGATCTACTGAACACCGGATTGTATTCAATACGATTTGTTGAAGAGTCATCGTTATTTTTCTCGATAAAAAAAAAATCCACCAGACAAGCAACTGCCTCTCCTCCTCGCCCTCATCCCATAGCAATATTATTTTGTTAACTTCAGACAAATTTAACGAAACTGAACTGGACTTACATTCACATGGATCTGCTTGTAGTTTCTTTCTGATTGCATCACGGGCATCTCGGGCTGGTTCTCATACTATATTGTTAAACGGGTCAATCATATTATTATAGTCATTATAGTACTTTTCTTGCAAAAGTTTGCACGAAACGTTCCACATTGTCTTCACCGTTGCTTCTTTAAATTCGGTCCCGTCTTTCTTTCTCATATTGACCGCCCAATCTCTCAGTATCAACGCCAATTCTTCTAAGCTTCTATGTTCATTTAATTGATATTCCCGTTCGCAGCAAAATTTCATAAATATTCCCCAAATATATTTGTGACTGTAGGTTGTATTTCTGGGAATTTTTTCTTCGATTAGCTTATTTATACTTAGAACATTCGCATTGCCAAAATGTGACATTTTGGAATTTATTTGGAATGAAGTTGTCAAACTCAATCATGTTGTCATAGTGATTGATAATTGCACTGAATGCAATTATCAGTGTGATGTTGACATGATTGGGTGAAATTGTTTCATATGACACAAAATGATAGAATTTGAATGGCTCTTAGATTTTCATCAGAATATTCTGAGAGTCCCAAGTCTGGTCCCAAAGTCTGTCCTGATTGTCTATTACGTTGTCCCGAATAGCCAGAAAACCTTTCACGTGCATTTTCTACGATATTTTTCCTGATAGCATTCTCGCGATTTCACGCTGAGTTAGTACACTGTTTTTTTCATCGAAGGACACATGTCTATGGTTTGAATGAGTTCCAAACTTGAGTTCTGTAAGAGTTTTTCTTGAATTTTTGGGTCTTGCACACCCAAAACTAATCGTTCCAAAATCAAAATATTCCTTTCTTTGAACTCACAGTAGACTGCAAGCACAAACTGGTCAATGCTCTCATTTGGTAGTTGATCTCACGTGAAAAACTTGAAATATTCGTAAATAAGATTTTTCATAGGATTACAGTGGTCAGAAATTTTTCTACCACTATGGTATATTTTTTCCCATCACTTTCGTTTATATATTCAAATGTATTGAATATTTGTAACCCTCCGTCCCCTAACAGATTTAGGAAAATGATGATTTTTTACTTTGTCCTCTTTTGAACTTTTCCCAGTGGTTGTTAAAAAGAGTTCAAAACTGCTGTTGCCAGAATTTCCAGCTATTAGTTACATTATTTCTCTCAGAACAAAATGGTTCAGGAATTCTTCCTTGCTCAGACATCTCGTGAACTTTCAAGAGATACAAAAAAACAATAAAAAAATCACGATATAACAGTGCAATAACAGCACTTTTCAAGCCAAAAGCTTCACTAAAGCTCGAGTCGATCCGTCAACACCGCTTCTCTACCGATTTGCACACCTACACGCCTTCCAACTACGAACAGTACCACGAGATTCTATTCGAAATTCTGTACCGGAATGAAAAACCATAACTTATCGTTCACGTTTCAGCTGCCACCATATAAAATACTTATGTTGTTGAACATTTGAAGTACTTGATTGGGTATAATGAAACATTGGAAATTTTAGTATAACGAATAGATATAATATGCTTTTCATTGTCGAGTTTGCGAAACGTTGGTAGCGGATCTTTTCCAAGGTTCCTCTTCCATGTTGCCACCATACAAAGCAACGAGAAAGCGGGCTCCAGCGTCTACGATATCGTCTGGTTTGGCATTCTGATATCTGAAGATGCCAATGATGACATTGAGTCTTTTGTTTTTTTTGGACAAGCGAAATTTTTTTTTCCTTGGTTGAAGAGGTGTCACATCCGCTAACCGCATGTAAGAACAGTATTTTTTCGGCTGCTTCTTTGACTTTCAAATGAAATACACTCTTTGAATAGTTTGACTCTCTCCGGTTTGTGAAAGTAGATTTAGTTTTGGATGATTCCGAGGCTATCAGCAGAACTGAAAGATCGACGTCTTCGCCAACGATAAAGACATCGTCGAGTGATGAGCAGAAGAAAATCGCTGTGTTGACAATCAAGACATTAGCATCTTTTTCAGCATGCTCAACAGTAAAAGTGGCCTGTTTGATTTTTTTTTGTGATCATCGAAATCAGATGAGCTTAATTTTTTTCATTGGCCAAAACTCGTTTTTCAGAAACTTGAACCGTCATTGTCTCATCGAAAAAACTTCCGCAGACATCTGCTTCTTCATTCGGCGAAGTCCTTCTGCATCTACTGTAGGCTATAGAACGAAAAAAATACTCGGTATTGTTCTATTCATAATATTTCGTCAACTTTGTATCGAAATAATTCGGCTATATTATTTTTATCCTGGTATTATATACTGGTTTCTTTGACAAAAAAATCTGTAAAGTGCTTTATAAAAATATTTCTGTTACGGATTTTAAAATATTTTTGTAGATGCTGTGGAGACGATATGTTTCGTAATTTCCAAACTACATATTTTGAATGATATTATTGATTTCCTGCTGCTGTTCATATCACATGTTGCTCATCTTATTCTCAAATAATTTATTGTTTTTATATCGTTCAAATACTTCCATCTAATGCTTCCTGAATATCTGAGATACCTACTCTAACTCACCTGCATTCTATTTTTCCAAAAGTATCTCCATTGGATATGAGATGAAACTACAATCTTCATATACTCTGAGGACCAGTATAGATTATAACCCTTCCATGAATTGCAGGAGAAGTTACTGAATTACTCGTTATCATTCCTAGGAATTTCATTGAACGTGATATGCTCACTCGGACCCTATTGCATGGACCTCCTATTTGGAAGTTTTCTAATCAGAGTTCCGTTCCAATTACATTTTGAGTGTGATCCTCTATCTGTGGTGGGAATCTTTTATAGAAATCCCCACAGGGATAACGAATAAAAGTTAAATTGAATGTTGGTTTCAATATGGGAACTGGACTTCATTTGGAACAACATTGCAAGCAATTAATAAACTTGTGAATTCCATATGGATTTTACCCGGTAAATTTTGCTATAGATTGGATGTTATGGATTCCATCACGATGTTTCAGGAGTCAAATATGATCCGAACGATATCAACAAAGAACATATCATCTTAGAGTCCGTAATCGAATATTCATTGTTCTTATATGTTTGTATAGACCAACTGGGGATTTCGAACCCTCAGTTATTTTATAAACCACGGAAAAGGAGTGAATTGATCATAACGTAGTTTCTTCATCTCCCCCTTTAAGGAATGTCGTTATGTTTGGTCTGATAATATCTGGAGAGTTAGCTGTCATCTGATTGAGATTTTTTAACAGAGTTGAGAATTTGTAAATCGATTATTTAACACTACTGAAATGAGAAATTAATGTCCTGACAGCCCTATCTTGGTTGTGATATCAACCTCAATGTTCTGAATGTAATTAAACATTTGTTATTGAGGTGTTTCAATAGAGTTGAATTTTCAATGTGTTGAATTTCATTTATTATCTATGTCAGGTGACCCTGAAGATGCTTTATATAAAGTACTTATTGAGTTGTTTCAACAAGGCTGTTATTGATCTTGAAATTAATGATGAATGTATTACAAATCCGCAGCAAATTGCAAATCATTTCAGTGATCACTTCGATATATCTAGGTATAGAACAGATAAAGGTGCCTTTCCCAACCAAATTAACCCCAATCAGTTGCAACAACATAGTACCACCATGTTTTTGAAACCAACCTGCCCTGATGAAGTACGGCGTACTATAATGCATGTCTAAAAATGGCGGTGGTGATTCTGTTACATAAAGGCGAGGATATTGAAAATCCAGCCAACTTTAGACCCATTTCATTGTTACCTTCCCTCTCTAAATTAATTGAAAAGCTTGTAAAAAATAGAATGATGACTTTTGTGGAAAAGCATAACGTTATCCATTCTTTTCAATTTGGGTTCCAAAGATCTAAAGGAACTAGTGAGGCTATTTTTAACCTACTACAGGATGTTTATATCAATCTTAACGATGGAGATGTTGTGGCAGCAGTTCTTTGTGATCTAACAAAAGCGTTTGATTGTGTCAACCATGAAATCCTGTTGAAGAAACTAGAAAAGTATGGCTTCAGAGATATAGTTCTGAAGTGGTTTGAGTCGTATTTATCAGGCCTCACGCAAAGCGTGTCTCTTCAGAACAAAGTATCGCAACAATTATTGATCAAATGGGGAGTACGTCAAGGATCAGTGCTTGGCCCAATTTTCTTTTCAATCTACATAAATGATCTAGCCTCAATAAAGATTACGGGAAAGTTTACTCAGTTCGCAGATGATACTACCATACTTTGGAATAATAGAAATGACGTTGATCTGCATCTACAAATCAATAATGATCTTATAAAGGTAAAACAATGGTGCGATGCCAATTTATTATCGTTAAACATATCGAAAACGAATATCCTCACCTTTAAAGGTCATCTGCCAGAACTGTATCTGGGTAATGAAGTTATTAGCAGTACAAAAACAACGAAGTTTCTTGGCTTGTACATTGACGAAAAGTTGAAGTTTGACGACCATATAAAAAAGCTGGGCAAAAAAATAGCCTCTGGATGTTTTGCAGTGAGAACGACCTCGTGGGAACTTGGTAGAGATATGGCCAAAAAGGTATACCATGCGGTAATTGATTCTCATCTGAGATATGGAATCTGCTTTTGGGGGTCTTGTAGTGGATTTTTATTCGAATCTATTTTCGTATTGCAGAAAAGGGCAATTAGATACTTGTGCAGAGCTGAATTCAGTGATTCTTGTAAGCCCTTGTTCATGGAACAACGAATCTTGACCTCACCTTGTATCTATATATCAGAAACAATTTGCCTAATTCACAGTAAGTTTAGGGATCGAGTGTATGGCACCGCACAATATATCACAAGACAAACCCTAAATATAACTTTACCAATTCCAAGATCTGCACAAATAAAAAATTCCATTATATATAATGGCATAAAAATGTTCAATCATTTACCTAACGAAATTGAAACGATTATGGATTAAAAAAAATTCAAAAGTTCGGTGAGAAATGTTTTACTCGACAGAGCATTCTACTCGTTGGACGAATTTTATTCTGTGAAATTTTAGATTTTATTTTGGTTTCTTTTTGTTTGTTATGCTTTTCAAATCGACTGATACGTATGGTATTCACTTTGTATGTGCAATTCTGTTGATTCTATTTCATTCTATTTTATTCTATTTTATTCCATTTTATTTTTATTATAATTTAATCAATTGTAAAGATCAGAATTCTGATTTCTGTATATACCCTTCTTTGTTATGTATAACCTTATACTATAAATAACTCCTTCAATTTTTAATGAACTGACGTCTAGAGACTAACATTAATATCGTTTGAAATTCATTTTATGTGATGTATGTTTTTGTATATATAGACTTCTACTTATAAGAATAATTTGACGTGTAGTAACCTGCTCTACAAATTTTGTGTTATAATGGCAAGGTGAATTCAATATATTTTTGAATATGTAACGAGGTATGTATAGAAAATAAGCATATATTCAATTGCTATTGATGTTCTCTTTTTTATTTTTTACTGTTTTTTCACTTTGTCAATAGGTATCTCGACTGTTGTTCTCAAACGTGTAGGGAACCTAATCTGTCATCCGCTAGCGGATATAATTGACGAATGTTTTTCCACTGGAATATTCCCCGATGCACTAAAAATTGCAAAAATTGTGCAAGTATACAAGAGAGGAATGAAAAATGAAACTTCAAACTATAGACCAATTTCTATTTTGTCAGCTTTTTCAAAAATAATTGAACGGCTCACATAAAACAGGTTTTTATCATACTTCATTGAAAATGATGTATTTGTGATGAATCACATAATAGATCAACTTGATAAAGGCAGTAAAGTAACTGGTATTTATTTTGACCTAACGAAAGCATTTGACCCCATTAATCATGATTTATTATTACAAAAACTGGAGTGCTACGGTGTTAGAGGAAAAGCAAATGATTTGTCAAAATCTCACCTCAATAACCCAACACAAATAGTCGGTATCTCATCAAAAATAACTACAGTGCTTCTCAAAAGTCCCCTACCCCCCTCTTATTTTTGGAACGATTATACATAAACAAGTGAAATTTGGAAACTGAATATTAAAGGTTGTAAACTTCCCTACTAGTGATGATAGATGACGAAATCGTCAAAGATGACGTCACAAGGCCATCGTGACCAATAATTTTGAATGGAACCCTACGGCAAGCGACACCTCTTTTGAAAAGTATCGAAAAAACCTAATCAATGACACTAATTTTGTTTGTGTTTATGGCAGTTTTGGCAACTCGCTTTTAAAAAACGCAAAGCTGTGATGAATTGAATCAGTTAATACTAAAATTCCAAATTCAAGCTCCGCCTATGGATAGTTGTCAAATAAGCTGACGTTTTTGTTAGTCTCCCTAATTCGACGTTTTCGTAATTGTCCAAGTTTTTGTGCATTTGATAATTTGTGTATTGTTGATCGAACGTTTAACTGTTTAAGCAGCTTTTGGTACTTTTAATATTTTTGTACATTTTAATAATTTGTTAAACTGTTGTGAGCCGAACGTTTGAGTGCTTCAAGAAGCGGAATGGTACGTGCTTTAGGTGATAAAGTAGCAGCGATCCTAATTCTTGGTGAAACTGGACAAAATATTCATGCAGCAGAACGCATTTTTAATGAGAGGTTTCCCGGTCGCCCCGTTTCGAGGACTTATTTGAGGGAGCTTCATAGTAAGTTTGAAATAACGGGTGGTATTAATGATGCGAAACGATCTGGCAGACCACAAATTTCTGATGAGAAAAACATTGATATACTGGCAGAAGTAATAGTTAATCCTACTTCTTCAACAACTCACCTTGCATCTACCTGTGAAGTCAGTCGAAGTACAGCACACAGGGTGTTGAAAAAAAAACAAATTTCATCCATACAAATTAAAAATGGATCATCAACTCTCAGACGACGGCCCAGACCGAAGACTAGAATTTTGTGAAAATATGGTAACTAAAATCAACCAACAGCCAGACTATGTCAAAACAATTTGTTTTAGTGACGAAAGTACTTTCTATCTAAATGGAAATGTAAATACACAGAATGTGAGGTATTGGAGTGACGCAAATCCTCACCTGTTTCGTGAAACACATTCCCAATTTCCCCAGAAGGTGAATGTTTGGGCAAGTATCCTGGGAAACCACATCATTGGGCCTCTTTTTTTGAATACTAATTTAACTGGTGAGGTTCATCTGGAGCTGTTGCCAAACGCAATAGAACCGTTAATCCTTGAAATTTTGGAAGATAATCCAGATGTATTCGGCAATTTGGAAATAACATTCCAACAGGATGGTGCTCCTCCACACTATTACGGTGCAGTAACACGGTATTTGGATGAGCAGTATCGTGGTAGATGGATTGGACGACGAGGTTTAACGGAATGGCCAGCTCGATCACCGGACCTCACACCTTTGGATTTTTTTCCGTGGGGGTACCTTTACGCCACTGAACCTGACAATATTGACATTTTAAAACAACGTATTGTTGCAGAATGTGAGGCTGTTTCCGCAGACACATTTGCAAAAGTACGAGAAGAGTTTAAAAATAGGATATTTCACTGCCCGGAAGTGAATGGAGGCCACTTCGAGCAATTTATTCAGGTAGATACTGATTCTTGAATCTGTAATTAATATCATACTGAATGGAATTTAAATTTTAATGTTTACTAATGAGCCATTAAAACTGCTTTTAGCACAAACAAAATTAGTATCATTGAATAGGTTTTTTCGATACCTCTTAAAAGAGGTGTCGCTTGCCGTAGGGTTCCATTTAAAATTATTGGTCACAATGGCCTTGTGACGTCATCTTTGACGATTTCGTCATCTATCACCACTAGTAGGGAAGTTTACAACCTTCAATATTCAGTTTCCAAATTTCACTTGTTTATCTATAATCGTTCCAAAAATAAGAGGGGTGGAAGGGGACTTTTGGAAAGCACTGTATAAGTCGTCAGTTAACCATTCTAATATTGGCATAGGGGTGCCACAGGGCTCCAATCCTCTGATTGATATTTATTAATGACATATGTTCCCAAATAGACATCAGCTCAGTTTTTCTTTTCGCTGACGACAGTTCAATTGTTGTTCCGGAGAGGGATATTCGTACTCTGAATGAAACATCTAACGAAACGGTGTAGAATGGTGTGAGAAAAACTCTGTATTATTCAATAAAAATAAAACCAATTACGTAACTTTCAAAAGCGGCCTGGAAGATCCACTCCATATTAATATACAGAATTCCCGAATAGAGGAAACAATTTCCTGCAAATTTCTGGGAGTGATGATAGATAAAGAACTGAAATGGACTGATCAAGTGAAAGCAATAATGAGTGAACTATCGTCAGCTCATTGTGTTATAAGATACCTCAGGAATCATATAAGTATTCACAATATTAAAATGTTTTATCTTGCTTTTGTACATTCTGTGATTGATAACAGCGTTATTTTTTGGTATCATGAGCAACATCTAAGGGCACATTCATACATCAGAAATAAAAAGAACTATGCTTAACCTGAAAAATGACACCTCTTGCAGATAATTTTTGTTCGAATTAGGAATTATGACTATTCATTGTGCCTACATATATAACATTGCAATTTTCGCTAGGAACAAATTGCAAACTTTTCCTGCAAACAATCACCATACCTGCAATATGATAACCAGAGGAGGTGAACATCAGTCCCACGACATGAAACAAGTTCATTTGAGAAAGGTCCGTACTATAATTGCATAAAAATATATAATGCATTCTCTCCACATTTCAAAGAAATCAGTACTAGGAGTATTTTTAAACGAACTCTGAAAGAATATTTGACTGCAAATCCATTGTAATCATTAGACGAGTTCTTCAATGTATGTAAACCGAATGTATGAGCTGTATACGTATATTCTTTTCATCATTCAGTCACATCATCCTGTAATCATTTTTATCTATACTTTATATTTTTTGCAAGTTATTTTAAGTACTTATTTATATGTATGTGTACATGTGTGTATATGTATATATGTGTACTCTCAATCCTGTATCTGACGTTGCTGATGTTTTCACATGAAACCCATGGCAATAAAAATATTATTATTATGTTATTATTATTCTATTCAGAGAACATCTGTGGAAAGCCAGACGAGCATGAATGCATTGTGAAAGTGCGAGAGAGCAAATATTATACAATCGCGCGAGTTCAAAAAAGGACGTATATGAAGAATGTGATGGTTAAAAAATATATAGAGAATACAAACTAGCAGGAGAAAAGAGATTATCAAATAACAAATGTTTCTTCAGCTATGATTTGAAGTAACTTTTACTGCTGCTTCATTTCCTAAAAAAATTGATCGAATAGATATTAGAGATTCAACCAATACTATTAATTGAACTTATCTTTACATATTATGGGTTTTTTTTCTCCTTGGAAATAAAAAAAAAATAAAAATCACGAGAAAGTTGAAAAAGAAGTCGAGATCGGAAATGATCACCACTCAGTGATAAGGAAATGGAAATAGATAGAATAAGGAGAAGCGAATAGATAAAATAAGGAAAAAAAGAATAGATAAAATAAGGAGAAGCGCAAATGACAAAATCAAAAGCTATTGGCCAAATGCGAAAACATAAAAATAAATCCCAAGAGTTACTGGATGATACGATGAAAATTAGAAGCAAACACAAGAACTTTGAGGAGGAAAGAGAGAACCTAAAGACTGATGGCTGCTGTAGAGAGCTGCGAAAAAACCAAAAACTATTCTACGGTACACTAAGACAACTAAGACAAAAAAGAAACACAATACGCTGACTTTAGTACACAAGGATGGCAGAATGATGATAAGAGATGATGAATTGATGGAGAGATGGAGAGTATTTCGAAGAACTATGCAAGTAGAAGATGGTGCAGAGGAAGGAGAAGAAAATCTTCAACGAGAAATAGAAACAATGAGAGAAGAAGAGGCAATACAACATATCCACAGAAATGATAAAATAAATGGAAGATAAGCAATGAATAAACCAAAAAACTTTTTAACATAAAATTAAACCGAAAAGTAAAAAATAAAATGAACCTTTTTCGTCTTAATAACTGAGCTCCTAAACTAATGTAAGTAACTAATTTTGAGTCGGCGCCAAACAAACAAGCACGCAAATTGATTACGTATTGCGTTAAATGATGACAGCAGGGTGCGCGGCGGCAGCGTGTCCTTCGCCGGAAATTGCCGAGCGTTCTCGAAGTCAATATCAGCGAAACAGCTACCTGAACGGGCAAACGTCATAACGAGTGGTCGTGCGGAGACCACATTTATGGAATATTATTATTTATAGCTGGATATTTCACGTTGCATTTTTATGTAATTTTGTTTTGATCATTTCTTTGAAGTAATTTAATGATCTTCGTTGATTGTTTGTTTGGCGCCGACACAAAATTAGTTACATTAGTTTGGAAGCTTGGTAATTAGGACAAAACAATCTCATTTTTTGCTTTTCAGTTTCTTTTTTCGTTGGTTTAATTTTTTGTTGGAAAAAAAATATTTTTTTTGGCTAAAATCTACTAATTGAAACCTACTTGGATTTCATTTAAAATACTACCCACCTTAGTTCAACTATAAACTGTTATATACTATAACTAACTGGTACCAGCGACAGCGTTCGCGTTGAATTTTATATTTTTTGTGACGACTATTATAAACTCACCCACCTCTTTAGGGACGGAATTTCTGAAAATAATGAAACACATATTTCTTTATTTGTAACAAAGACCTCAAATACCAATTTTTATGATCCTACCTCAAAAACTAACGGAACTCCTATACAAACTTTCACACCCCATTTTACCCCTTCAGGGTTGAATTTAAAGAAATCCTGAAACAAATTTATTTTTATTTGTGAAGGAGAGCCCAATACTGATTTTCAAGACTCTGATTTCAAAACCAACTGTACTTTCACTCTGACCCCCCTTCTCACCCACGTTTCCACCCCTTTAGGGATGGAATATGAAAAAAATATGCTGTCAAAATTCCAGCTCTCAGATCCAGAGGTCGGGTCTGGGCGTTGATCGTATATCAGTCAATCAGTGAGCCAGTTAGTCAGGACATGTTAAATGTACAGATTATCCCAAACACCAGGTAGCTGCTGTGATCCGTTGAGGAGATCCCTCGATTGTCTTTATTGTCCATCATAAGATTAACTCTGGGCTAGAACTACATATGTGTGCAAAGTTTCAACACAATGGATTCACATGTGTAAAATCAATAAATCATCCTCTATTTTTCTACCCTTAGGGGAGTTAAATTATTTTTCATTGAAATCGGACCAACTTGAAAGCATACCCTGTACAATAGGAAAATCTCCTGATTGGAACCCAGTACAAAGTTATGCGTGGTAGAATCGGTTAACAAGTGAAAATTCATTGGGTGAACCAACAATCATCCACCATTTTCCCACCCTTGGGAGTGAATTTTTTTTTCAAATCCTTATGGGACTAATTTCTAGGAATACCCTATGCATTGAAAATCATCAAAATCGGAGTGGTCTGTGAAAAGTTATGCGTGGTCATACATTGAAGAAACTAGAGAATCCCCTCCTTTTTTATCATCGGTTAAAAATAATTGATGAATGATGTGTTGAAGAATGAAAGGATATAATAGAAAATCGATATCAACCTAGTAATATATAAGTAGTGATAAAGAAAATAGTTCAAATAATGGAGAAATGACGCTATCAAGTGTCCTGGGGGAGTATTGTATGTATTGAATGAATGTAATTTTTTGTGAAGGAACAACGTTTCTTTACATGTTTTTTTGGGTAACCTTCCACAGTCTGAAAATGAAAATATAATCAGGAAAATCTATACAAGTGTAGAAAGGGCAAACTAATTTGTTCTCCCCGATGAGTTATTGCGTTCATTGCGTTCACCAAATTATATTTCCTGTAGGAAAATGATTCAAATAGTCAATAACTTGTCGTTTTCTGGATTCTCAAGTCGTAAGAGGACATTAGAATGACACCTTCCCAGAAAAGTGGATTGGCACTTATGGACCTATTCAGTGGCCTGTGAGGTACATTCTTGAGTTTTCATATTTTTTCATAATGTATTATTTCTTTTTCATATTCTAGATCACCAGATCCTACTCCGCTGGATTTTTTTCTCTGGTGATCAATCAAAAATCAGGTGTATAACACAGCATCAGCTACTCGTGAAGAACTGGAGTATAAAGTAAGGGTGGCATTCCAGAACATCACTGCGGAACATCTAATCAATGTGGTGCGCGCAACAATTGAAAAAGTTGAACTTTGTCGTGATCAAGGAGGAGGTCGTTTAGAAAATTTGGAACCTTGATGGACTAATTTGCGCCTTTAAATAATTCTTAAAACGACTGTGAAGTCTAAGCCTCGACGTCGTATTTTTCCTATGTTACTTGATCAAGCATGAAGCAATTTACACGATCCATGGCATTCTAGATTAAAAAATAAAAATTAGAATGAAAATGAAAGTGGCGTGTTGTTGGATTTAGAATGCCATTCTCGATCGAAATATGTAAAAATATATAGAATGTTCCATTCAAAAATCGATTGTTGGGGTCATTTCCGATCACACCGGAAGTACGGCAAAGCAAGTAAAGAAGTCAAGAAATGTAAATTGAACACAACCCCCAAATTTCGTTTTTTTATCTTCAATAATTATAAAGTTATAGGGCCAATAAACTTAAGATAGATGCCCAAAAAACTGAGTGTATGATATTAGGTAGCAAAATCAATTGTACTAGGTTCAATCAAGGAAATTTAGTGTTAAAAATTGATGATTCTGTAATTATGTTTGTTAATGAGATAAAGTACCTCGGCATTCTATTCGACCCTCAACTCAATTTTTCTAGGCATATTGATTTTTTATGTGAAAAAATAGGCAAAAAAGTCGGCCACTTTTATAGAATTTGTATGAACCTTTCCCCATGGTGTAAAAAAATTGTTTATAACACTATCATATTCCCACATTTTAATTACTGCATGTCCATATTTCTCTGCTGTTCATCTGCGCAAATACATCGTTTGCAGCTAATTCAGAATAACGCAATGCGTATTTTATTACGTTGCGGCAGGTTAACAGCAATGAATGATATGTTAATGAAGCTGAAATTTTTCAATATTTCCCAACTGATTATAGAGTCTGCATTAGTACTAATTTTTAAAATTGTTATATAAGCAAGCTCCTTCTTACTTGTAAGAATATATTATCAAAAGGGCAGATATGATACATTATAATTCAAGGTTCAATGACCAGTTCCACATACAAGGCTTCAATACAAATGCTTTGGAAAAAACCCTCTTCATCGAAGGTTTGAGAATATATAATGATCTACCTCTGTTGGTTAAGACATCAGCAAATGTAATTTTTTTTTAAACAAGGTTGAGAGAAATGTATTTTAATGTATAGGTTGTATTGTTTATGTGTAATGATATCAATTGTGACATTTATGTACTGTTATATAATAGCTATTGATGCTAAATAAAGTTATATTCTATCTTGGAGAATCACCCGGTATATCCGGGAAAACAAGGGCACATCGAAATGTGTTAGTTGACAAGTGAATGCAATTATCGGTAACTATTCGAACGCTATCTGGTATTTCCATACGGAATTCGCTTCCGTGAACATACATGAGGGTTTGCCAGAGATTCCTGCTTCGAGAATATAGATAACGGATGCACCTTCTGTCATGCGGGAAAGTAGGTATTGAGGATTACATCGAGAATTTCTGCCAGTATTGTGTAATATGAAACTTTAATTCGGAAATACCTCTACAAAACAAATTTCCTTGATGTATCCGATGGTAATTGGACGAGTGAATAGTGGAATAATACTTTCAACCAATTGGAACAAAACTGCACACTGGTAAAATTGGTTTGAGTTTTTGTATAATGGAGTAAATAGCAGGAGAAATCACTTGCCCTATTCATGGATGAAATAGTAAAATTGTGCTGGAATTCTGGAAAGTTGACATTTACATTCACGTTTCATTCATAAAGTTCGAGATCTGGTTTAGTTCTGGTTTACATGAAAGAATAGCACGTCATGTGACTGACTGTTGGATGAGGAAACGCTTCGGGTATTCTCGTTTCTGCGAGATCAATAACGGGTGTGACAGCAGCAACGGTTTTTTATCATCATTTATATAATTTGTTGGTTTTTGAACTGAAAAAGGCCAATAAATATTTAAGTAATTTCAAAAAAAGATTCTGAAAGAGGAGGAAATTTCCAATAAAAAACTACCAGCTCCCAAGACTCTCTCCATCATTTATAATTTTAATTTGACGCTGAAAATGGGTCTCCGCGCGACATTTTTAGGTTGCGCGCGTGGCGTCAAAAGCGAGTACGACACATTAATTAATTTATTTAAGGTATTAAATATTTTTTTTATTTGAAAAAATTATGGTGTATTCTGAATACTATAAATAATTTATTCCCGTTGGAAATTCTACTTAAAGTTGATTTTTCAACAAGTTAAACGATTGTTATCTACCAAAATTTTCTCGAACTTCTGTCTTAATTGTAAATGAAAAAAAATGTTTAAATAATTGTCGTAAAAATGTTTCGCTCCGTAGAGCCTTTCTCATATACATACTCAACAAGATCACGCCATAAAAGTTGAAAAAATATTCATACTTTGTTTATAATAATTTATGTACTTGGACAAAAACAAAAAAATCCAAGTAATTTGTTAAAATTTTTTTTTCTCAATCATCATATTATCGGTTTTTCAAAGAAAATTGATTTAAAAAAAAAAAATTCCCGCAAATTTTTTATAAACAAATTGATTATTTCAATATTTTTGAATTTTTTTTTTCACAATTAATTATATCACAAATATTATGATTTTTGAAACAAAAATTCCTTAATAACAATTTTTAATTGTTCATAATCGTTTTTTTTATATTTCTATTGTTCAAATAATTAGTTAAGAAATGAGTTTTTTCTAAAAATCATAATTGACAGTCCTCTATAGAATAACAAAAAAAAATGTTTTATCAACAATTCCATTGTTTATTGACTTACCAATTTTTATAAAAAATTTTTAACTTTTTAATTTTTTTTAAAGTTAAAAATTTGTTTATAACAAATTGGTGAGTTCATAAACAATGGAATTGTTGATAAAAAAAATTCTGTTATTTAGAGAGGACTGTCAATTATGATTTCAAGAAAAAAAAAATCTCAACTAATTATTTAAACAATAGAAAAACAAAACTATCATAAACAATTAAAAATTGTTATTGAGGATTTTTTTTTTCAAAAATCATAATATTTGTAACATAATGAAGTTGTGGGAAAATTTTTTTCAAAAATATTGAAATAATCAATTTGTTTATAAAAAATGTATCAACAAATGGCGGGAAAAATTTTTTTGCAAATCAAATTATATTTTGTATTAAAAAAAAATGATATGATGATTAAGAAAAACATTACTTGGATTTTTCAGTTTTTGTTCAAGTACAAAAATTATTATAAACAAAGTATGAATATTTTTCCAAGTTTTATGGCGTGATCTTGTTGAGTATATATATAAGAAAGGCTCTACGAAGCGAAACATTTTTAGTTAACAATCGTTTAACTTGTTGAAAAATTAACTTTAAGTAAAATTTTCAACGGGAATGAATTATTTATAGTGTTCAAAATACACCATGATTTTTTCAAATTTAAAAAAAGATATTTATTAGCTTAAATAAATTAATTAATGTGTCGTACTCGCTTTTGACGCCGCGCACGCGACCTAAAAATGTCGCACGGAGACCCATTTTCAGCGTTAAATTAAAATTATAAATAATGGAGATAGAGTCCTGGGAGCCGAAAGTTCTTCATTGGAAATTTCCTCCCCTTTCAGAGTCTTGTTTTGAAATTTCTTAAATATTGATAGTTTATTGAATATTGGCAAAAATCGAAATACCATTTTTTTTCATCTTTAGTTGTTTATAATTTTGCATTTTTTTATGTGCTAATACACACTTTTGGCACATTTTTCTAGGCGTTATTCCGGATCCAATGAGCTATCACACATAATTTTGAGAGCAGTATCTCTATTTTAGACCATTTTCAACTTGTCGATTAGACTAATATTTTTATAGTGATGACTGAATTCCTAATACATTCGATGTGTCCATATTTATTTTGGACAATAAGTTGATTGTTAATTATAAATATACTTACAGGGCTAGTGGCTCAGTGGTACGAGCGTTAGTATTGTACCCACTGTTTCCACCCGGCGCGAGTTCCACTCCCACAACCCGCGGATCCCACTATAAAAGGTGAGCCCCCGTGATCCTAACTCGAACAAAATTTCATTACCTTCTGAGGGTTGGTCAAACAACCAAGAAAGCGCTCAAAAACAAAACAAAAATACAATACACAGGAGGATCTTTTCAATAAGTGATGATATCGGTATGTGCTAGTAATTTCAACAGGGAAAATATGTTGAGAAATTCGACATACATGATGAATCCACAATTACAAAGGACGTTTGCTCATGATGAAAATATAATGATGGAGCGGATAATGATTTTATAGAGTGCTGTAAATTACATACAATTACTTATTTAGCTTTCAAACCAATAAAAGTACGGGAGATGCAATCTTTCGCTGTCTGAAAAATCTGTATCCTAGTCTGAAGGAAGTGAAATTTGTCCATGAGATGACAATAAGTATATTTGATTTGGAGATGGAAAATTCTAAATTTAGTGGATATTTCTTTCCAAAGAGCCATGGGACCCCCTGTGACGGTTCGAAATTCACTAGCCAAAATCAAGATATCTTCAATCATAAGTGATAGTCATACTAATAATAGTTATTAGCCTTATCAATAATGAGAGTGGGTCTTGTTCTTCCGACCAACTGCTTGGTTTAGATGGCCTTCCTTCTCCGGTTATCTCATGCAGGGTGTTAGTGAAAAATAGAAGAGAAGCTGATGTAGATCATTGCTTTCCTTCCTCACCTTTATTAGTAGTCATTCTAAGATAGCTGGAACCATCCTAGACTCTCGTAGACTAGGATTAATCGATTCCACAACTTCTTCAACAGATTTTATGATATCTACCACGAACTCTCTGATTTTGTTCATGTCAAAAGGTTGTTTGAGAGGTAATAGTCCGGCGGAGATGGTCAGTGAATGGCTTGCTAATAGTTTGTATCGGAAAGTTCAATAGAACAATGTCATCGGGGAACATTTTCCAATCCCCTCAATTTATCGTCTAGAGACATCAGTTCACTCTCCTACCTTTTCTCGTTCCTTCGTGAAAGTTTCCATGATCCCAAAAAGGCCGTTTGAGAAGAAATCACTTCGGAAAAATCGCCAGGTAGACTTCAAAAATAATAGAGCCTTCATCTGATTTTTGACAGACAGATGTAACCGTTGTAGTAAATTTCAAGGATTTTATCTCATTTTCGCGCCAACCGTCATGTGCGGGATCTGGTTCGTAGAACTATAATCTTTGTAAATGGTACGTTGAAAGTTAAGGATGGGCAAGGGGTAGTTGGGAATTATCAGGTTATTGTGGGGGAGATGCCGCACTTTCCTGAAAGCGAACGAAAATTACTAATATTATTACTGAAATTAAGCATATAAAACAATAATTCTGCACCGCGTTCTTATCCACTATAAAATGTGAAATTATTTTTTTCTGAGTAATGGAAAATTGTGGCACTTCAGACGAAATTTTAAATGATAAAAAACATTTTTGAGCAGGATTCCAACCTGCGTCCTTTTGATATCTAGTCATACGATCTACCAACTGAGCTATCAAAGACACAAGATTTCATCTGCGCCTCAGCGAACTAAAGATCTATAGGATGCTGGTTCGAATCATGCTCGAAGATAGTTTTTTTCTATAATTTAAATAAATTCTTCTGAAATGCTACAATTTTTCCATTACTCGAATATTTATATTCCTGATTACTATCGTTTCGGACGTCCATCGTCTTCAGGTGAATACTCTTGACCTGAAGACGATTGCAGATACAAGCATTCGAAACGTCGTGAAAACCTTTTAAATACATTAAGACGATGGACGTCCGAAACGATAGTATTCAAGTTACCACATCGTCTACAACCTTCAAACAATTTATATTCCCCTTTCCGCAATTGATACTTGGCAATCTTGTTCAGTGGTCGGAGATCAAACGCTCGAAATTTGACTGAAACCGTCATTTGACGGCGATGTTAGGATAATGAGTGAATATGATCTTGATGGCTACTGATAGTGCATTAAATCCCTTCTACCTCATTAAACCATCCCAACAACAAACTAACATTAAAGTCTAGGAGAAAGCGAGCGTTCTTCGAAGGCGCAGATGGCTCAGTTGGTAGTGCGTATGACTAGAGATTTAGTGGACGCAGGTTCGAATCCTGCTCGAAAATGGCATCTTTCTATAATTTAAAATTTCGTCTATAATGCCCCAATTCTCCATTACTCTTATATATTCGCCTTGTTATTTTATATGGATGTTTCAAATTCGGTTCTTCGATTTGATGTTGAATGTAGAATTTAGCAAGTATCAAATTAAATGTGACACTTTTGGTTTGACCGGAAGCGCATCCAATGTTTATATTTCAAATGGAAAGTATATATTTTTTTTTAATTACAATTCGTTATAGAATTACCTTTCCAATGATATATCACAGTCATACTTCCAATCCACAATCTGCTGATATAATTGAGATTTTATAAAAAAAATACTTTTTGTATTCATTTTCATGAAAGTATGGAAGTTCGATAAATCATGGCCAAACCTTTTACACAATAAGTTTTATGCAGACTAACTATTTTTACAATTTTAGTTTTTCTTCATTTTTCAACATCAATACACTCATTTCTTTTAAATGCTAACATAGGAATCTTTAAAGTTGTTTAGAAACTCTAATACATATTGAAATACAAAACATGAAAAAACCTCCATTCATATTTATTTTTACACGCTTTATATTAGCTTCACTTGTATGTTTGTTTGTAACCGACTCCTTTGGGCGCGATTTTGACCCACTTGCAGACGTCCGAATGATTTGAAATTTGGCAGGTGTACATAATTCCGGTTACAATGCATTAAGAAATTTCTGTGTGAAGAAAAAACAAAATAGCGGCTCCAATATGGCGTACGAGTTTTGTGAATATGGTCCGATTCGCTTCAAAATTGATATCCGAGGGTTTTTGTGGTCGGAGATTATGATTCTTTTGTCAAAATTGGAAAATTCAAGATGGCGGCTCCAAAATGGTGGACGAGTTTTGTGATTATGGTCTGATTTCATTCAAAATTGGTATTGTGGGGTTTTGGGGTCGAATATTATGATTCTTTGTAAACATTGAAAAATTCAAGATGGCGTCTTGAAAATGGTGGCCGAGTTTTGTGATTATGGTCTGATTCTATTCAAAATTGGTATGTGGTGGTTTTTGGGGTCGTATATTATGATTCTTTTGTGAAAATTGAATAATTCAAGATGGCGGCTTTAAAATGGCGGCCGAGTTTTGTGATTTTGGTCTGATTCTATTCAAAATTGATATGTGGGGGTTTTTGGGGTCGAATATTATGATTTTTATGTAATCATTGTGGAATTTAAGATGGCGGCCGAGTTTTGTGATTTTGGTCTGATTCAATTCAAAATTGGTATCAGGGGGTTTTTGGGGTCGAATATTATGATTCTTCTGTGAAAATTGGAAAATTCAGAATGGCGGCCTTAAAATGGCGGCCGAGTTTTGTGATTATGGTCTGATTCTATTCAAAATTGGTATGTGGAGGTTTTTGGGGTCGAATATTATGATTTTTTTGTAAAAATTGGAAAATTGAAGATGGCGGCTCATAAATGGCGGCCGAGTTTTGTGATTATGGTCTGATTCTATTCAAAATTGGTATGTGGGGGTTTTTGGGGTCGGAGATTATAATTACCTAATTTGATAAGATTATTCCATTTTTTAATTTGCAAAAAAATAATAAAAATAATAGTTTAAATGAAACTAAAAAAACACGCTTTTATATATAAACCACACTGAAAAGTAGGAAATAAATAATAGTTTGAAAAAACTTAAAAACACGCTTTTATAGAAAACCAGACTAAAAAAATAGAATATAAGAAAAAAATGTATTTTACTTTGAAAAAAAGCGTGGGGTGCATGGTATCAATAATTATATAGTACATTACACACCGAGGCGATACCATGCACCCCACGCTTTTTTTTTAATAAAATACATTTTTTTCTTATTTTCTATTTTTTTAGTCTGGTTTTCTATAGAAGCGTGTTTTTAGTTTTTTTAAACTATTATTTATTCATGAAGATAATTTCCATGCTATACCTACATTTGTATTGAACCTTTCAACTTCATGTTAGTTGGGTATGGAATTAAATTTGTTGAATTGTTCTGTCGTTGTGTTTACGCCAAATTGTTGACATTTCGAATGTTCTGAATTTCTTAAGATAATCATTTGTGAAATGAACAACTACTACCGATTTACACAAACTGAAAGAGTTGATATGCTGTTGATTTATGGAGAAGCAAGGAAAAATTCCTGTTTAGCCTTGCGTCTGTACCAAGAGAGATATCCTAACAGTCCGCAACCTAGTAGTAGAAACTATTCTGCAATATGGAGTCACATTGGAAAAAGGAAAATTCAATGGGGAACATGTTATTGTAAGCGAAGATACGGAGATCACGTTTAGCAGCTGTTGAATGATCCAAATTCATCATTAAGGCAATGAATATGAGGTAAGGTACCTAGAGAAACAGCAAGAAAAATTGAAAGATCACCGGAGCGTTCATTCAAATATCAAATTCATCAATATTTGTATGAAAATGATGCGCAGAAGGGGGATTGTGTATTGTAACTGGGTTATACGAAACGAAACAGAAAATCCAAATTTCCATTACAATATTATAATCAGTGATGAATCACGCTTTACAAACAATGGTCATTTCAATAGAAATAATTTACGTTATTGGGCACAAGAAAATCCGCAAGGGTTCAGAGAAGAAAGACACCAGGGAAGATTCGGATTCAATGTTTGGCTAGGAATTTTTGGAACCAGAATAGTGGAACCAATTATTTTTTATGGAGCTTTCACAGGTGAACGTTACCTACAAATTTTAAATGATGAAATCTAAAATTTTATTGAAGACATTTCTTTAGCGACACGTCGCGTTATGTATTCCCAACAAGATGGAGCACCTCCACATAATTCGAAGGTAGTCCGAGGACATCTTACTAGATCTTTCAAAGACAATTGGTCCTGTTCGTTGGCCACCAGACCTCACGCCAATGGATTTTTTGTTCGGGCTCACTTGAAGAATACAGTTTCTGCTCCTAATAGACCTCAAAATCGCGAGGAACTTGAAGACAGGGTAAGGAGAGCCATCAACGAAATTACTCCGGCTCAACTTGTGAATGTTATGCGGGCATGCTCCGAAAAAATACAAAAATGCATTGACGTTAACGGGCGACATATTGAACAATAAGATTAATTGAGTCTGTCATGGGTGTTGAATTTCTTTTGAATTGAGTTAGAAAACTGTACATGTTCCAAATGTCTACTATTTTGTAGGCAAATTATCAAAATGATTATTTTCTTGCGTCCGATTTTGAAGTTTCGAAAATAAATCCAGACCTGTAGAAGAAATTCAATATCATAGCCAATTGAGATGAAATTGAAAGGTTCAAAACAAATGTAGGTATAGCATGGCTGATTATCTTCATAAAAAATAAATATGAAACAAAAATATGGAGGTTTTTTCATGTATTAAATTTCAATATGTATTGGAGTTTCTAACCAACTTTAAAAATTCCTATGTTAGCATAGTTAGTCTGCATAAAACCTATTGTGTAAAAAGTTTGGCCATGAATTATCGTTACTTACATGATATTGTTCAATCTTCCATAGCATACTTTCATGAAAATATTCCGTTACGAGGGGAATACAAAAAGTAAATTTTTATAAAATCTCAATTATATCAGCAGATTGTGAATTGGAGGTATGATGATATGTTATTGGAAAGGTAATTCTATACCAAATCGTAATTTTCAAAAAAAATATATACTTTCCATTTGAAATATAAAAATTGGATGCGCTTCCGGTCAAACCGGAAGTGTCATATTTGGTTTGATACTTGATCAATTGTACATCCATAACATTAAATCGAAGTACCGAATTTGAAACATCCATATAAAATAACAACGAAGATACATAGGGGTGAATTGGTTCCGGGTCACCCGGTATAGTATCTTTTCGATTGTGCACCATGTTATCGAACATATAATGGAAAAATCATTCAGAGAAATGGGCAGATAGATATATAGATAGATTATTTGACTACGTTATGTGAAAATACCTTTGCAGCAAGTCCAAACATTCATTACTTAAAGTAAAAATGTGAAAAAATGTTGTCAGCTTATTACACATAAAAAGAGAACTTATAATAAAATCAGTTCAAAAAATTGTGCTTATACATAAACACTACACTAACTATCAATAATGGGCTAGAGAAAGTCAGTTATATAACAAAAAAATTAAAATAAATTGAAGATAAAAAATATTTGAAATGGAGTAAATACTCGATAAATGAATCCTGCATACCAAGATACGGTGTATCCCCCCTCTTATTTTTGGAACGATTATACATAAACAAGTGAAATTTGGAAACTGAACATTAAAGGTTGTAAACTTCCCTACTAGTGATGATAGATGACAAAATCGTCAAAGATGACGTCACAAGGCCATTGAGACCAATAATTTTGGATGGAACCCTACGGCAAGCGACACCTCTTTTAGAAGGTATCGAAAAAACCTATTCAATGATACTAATTTTGTTTGTGTTTATGGCAGTTTTAATGACTCATCAGTGAATATTGAAATTCAAATTCCATTCAGTATGATATCAATTACAGATTTAAGAATCAGTATCTACTCATAGAAATTACTCGAAGTGATCTCCATTTACTTCCTGACAGTGAAATATCCTATTTTAAAACTCTACTCGTACTTTTGCAAAAAATGTGTCTGCGGAAACACCCTCACATTCTGCAACAATACGTTGTTTTAAAACGTCAATATTGTCAGGTTCAGTGGCGTAAACCTTCGATTTAAGGTACCCCCCCAGAAAAAAATCCAAAGGTGTGAGGTCCGATTATCGAGCTGTCCATTCCGTTGAGCGTCGTCGTCCAATCCATCTACCACGATACTCCTCATCCAAATACCGTCTTACTGCACCGTAATAGTGTGGAGGAGCACCATCTTGTTGGAATGTTATTTCCAAATTGCCGAATTAATCTGGATTATCTTCCAAAATTTCAAGGATTAACGTTTCTATTGCGTTTTGCAACCTCACCAGTTGAATTAGTATTGACGAAAAGAGGCCCAACGATGTGGTTTCCCAGGATACCTGCCCAAACATTCACCTTCTGCGTCACTCCAATACCTCACATTCTGTGTATTTACATTTCCATTTAGGAAGAAAGTACTTTCGTCACTAAAACAAACTGTTTTGACATAGTCTGGCTGTTGGTTAATTTTAGTTGATGAACCATTTTTAATTTGTATGGATTAAATTTGTTTTTTTTTCAAATTTGCAGGTAGATGCAACGTGAGTTGTTGAAGAAGTAGGATTAACTATTACTTCTGCCAGTATAACAATTTTTTTCTCATCAGAAATTTGTGGTCTGCCAGATCGTTTCGCATCATTAATACTACCCGTTGTTCCAAACTTACGAAGGAGCCCCCTTAAATAAGTCCTCGAAACCTCTCATCAAAAATGCGTTCTGTTGCATGAATATTTTGTACAGTTTCACCAAGAATCAGGATCGCTGCTACTTTATCATCTAAAGCACGTACCATTTTGCTCCTTGAAGCACTTAAACGTTCGGCTCACAACAATTTAACAAATTATCAAAATGTACAAAAATATTAAAAGCACGGAAAGCTGCTAAAACAGTTGAACGTTCGATCAACAATACACAAATTATTAAATGTACAAAAACTTGGACAATTACAAAAACGTCGAATAAGGGAGACTAACAGAAACGTCAGCTTATTTGACAACTATCCAGAGGCGGAGCTTGAATCTGGAATTTTAGAATTAACTGATTTAATTCATCACAGCTTTGCGCTTTTTGGAAGCGAGTTGCCAAAACTGCCATAAACACAAACAATATTAGTATCATTGAATAGGTTTTTTCGATACCTTTTAAAAGAGGTGTCGCTTTCCGTAGGGTTCCATTTAAAATTATTGGTCACAATGGCCTTGTGACGTCATCTTTGACGATTCCGTCATCTATAATCACTAGTAGGGAAGTTTACAAACTTCAATATTCAGTTTCCACATTTCACTTGTTTATGTATGATAGTTCCAAAAATAAGAGGGGGGGAGCGGACTTTTGAGAAGCACTGTATATCCATGGTAGAACTAGTAAATTCTTCCACCGAATAAGAACAGTGTTTGAGAAAATAACCTCTCAGTTTTTTTCGAATTACTAATTGGTAGTTCCAGGGGTGGGGAGTTATTTTTTCATTTAGAAAGTCGAAATGACTGTGTTGTAATTGTGAGAATCAGACCTCAGTGTAAAATTATTTTTATGTTTGTGAATGTGAATCAACGAGTAGTATATGAACGAACAGTGATCATTGAATCCAGCATCAGATATCATTCTGATCCATTTTCTCCTGCAGTATAATTTTTTTTTGGCAGTACTTGCATTCGTCCCAAAGGATCACTTTGTACGTTGAGTGGGAGTGCACCAACGAATAGAATGTTCAGGAAGTTGTCGTAGCAGAAAAATATAACTTTATATTTTTGAGCGCCGATTTGGTTCACGTGTTTTGACCAGTTTGTCATCTTAAAGTATACCTAGTATCTCTGGCAATATTTAGTCTGTTGCTGTCGGAATTTGGGAAAACATATTAGGAAAGTCCTATTTATTTTTCGAGGGGAATCTTGTTTCAATTTCGCACCATATTATATATAAATTGTTATGTAATGAGAATTGTAAAAACAAATTGTTGTTAATCTTGCCCCATTTTGGAAATAAATTGTAATATAAATTGATATGATATGAGATAGATAATTGTTTGTGCCCTGTATAATATATGTTGCAATGTAATAATAATTGCTAGCTAACGTCACTGTTCTCTAGTCACGTTGCCTGCCAATTGTTATCACTTTTCTTACCACGACTAAACTCAGTTGGTACGCCTCTCGTCTCAGCTAGCCGGTTCAGGCAATTGAGCCACTAGCCACTGCTTGATGTCAAATTTCAATCTATTCAATGTTTATAAGTATGATTGTTGATCATTGTGGAAAACAAACGAAAAAGTATCAAAAAACAATTATTTCCTTTATTCAGGAAAACTTAAATTAACCTGGCCTACGATAGATAACTTATTCTATGGTCATTCTACAAATTTTCATGGATAATCATGAGAAAAGGTCATGGATAAACAGACACAACCTCACTTTTACCTTGAAAGTGAAAATTTCTTTAATAGTTCAAAATCAAATGAAATAAAGTTCTTCTGATTGGATATGAGTTATTAGTGAAGTTGTTCAGTTCGTGATGTGCACTAGGAAAGTTTATACCTGATGCTGGAACTGTCGCTGTTCAATACACACCCCGAATTTGGATCCCCTATCAATGCAATGCTCTCAGGGACTCCAATACCAAAGAAGGAACCATACAAATCCAAAAATCAGCTTTGAAATACTTGTATATGGGTTACATACAAGGTAATGTTGTTTGCTGCTTATCTTTCTGAAATTCCTGAATTTTTCTTTCTCTCCAAACAAAACGTGGCATTCTTTTTCAAATTATTTTCGATCTCCTGTGGCTTTGTTTTTTCCGTCACTTGGATACCATTTTTCCTCATTCCTTTCGATTTGAATTTTTGAATTCGCGCACTATGTTCTCACATTTTCACTGTTTGGGGTTATTTGTCAGAACTTATAAATGAAACTATTTTTCCTTTCTTACAGACTATTTACAATATTCAATCATACGCTCAACAGGACGCTCAAGAATTTCTCAGATATTTATTGGAAGGTCTTCATGAAGATGTAAACAGAGTGATAGAAAAGCCCAAACCTATCCTGACAGAAATTGATGAGAAATCAAGCGACCATGAAAAGGCACAGGAGTCTTGGTCAAGATATCTAAGAATGGACAATTCAAAAATTGTTGATAACTTTGTTGGTCAATTGAAATCAACGTTGAAGTGTACTTTCTGTGGCCATTGTTCTGTCTCTTTTGACCCCTTCTGGGAACTTTCACTTCATATTCCACAGAGAACTGGCCGGCTCAGACTGTCACAATGTTTAGATTCATTCACTAATGAAGAAACTTTGGATGGCGAACAGAAACCATTTTGTTGTAAATGTAAGGAAAAGATTAAATGCACTAAGTCATTATCCATACATAAATTCCCCAAAATATTAGTCATTCACTTGAAACGATTTTCGCTGATGGATAGATTCGGGGGAAAATTAAATGCCACCATTGACTTTCCTCTTGAAGGATTAGACATGAGTAATTATTCAACAGATAACATAATTCCGTGTCGCTACAACTTGTATGCTGTGTCCAATCATAGTGGAACATCCTATAGCGGACACTACACGGCTTATTGTAGGCACCCTTATGCAGACACATGGCACGAGTACAATGACTCAAGAGTATCACCGATATCACCAGAATCCCTTATAAGTGGTGAAGCATTCGTCCTCTTCTATGAGCAAGAGAGCACCAAATCACTTATTAATTATTTTTTTTCTGTTGTATTGTATTTTATACCAAAAGTTACTTGTTGTTTCTTTAACTCTCACAGATGATTTTGTAAATCTAGACCTTTTTTACTGTCTTTTGAACAACTATGGGTTATAATCATTATGACAGTGAATGAAATTGATTGTAATATAGTATTTGGATATTTTTATCCATTAATATTATACAGAGGCTTCATAAAAGAAATATAATTTCAAAATTTATGTATAAACAATCTCTTGAAACTGATAGCTATTAAGTAATTATTCTTTTCGTGGGTTTTTTATGGAATTGTTTCCTTTTTTCTTTTCAAAATATATAACTGGTTATTCATAACATATATATATATAAATATATATATATATATATATATATATATATATATATAAAATGGGGCTCTTTATTTCTAGTCCTTTTGAGCTGCTTTCTCTGATTTGACTCAAATTAGAACTGTTTAATAACGAGACTATAAGTATACTGAAAATCAGGATCGTTTTTATAAGAATATTTTACAGTATAAAGGCACATTTTAGAAAATTTGTACGAACACGGTTATGCTGGTTTATATGAAACTTTTTCAAGAAAAGTAATGAGATTATATATATATATATATATATATATATATATATATATACAGTGCTTCTCAAAAGTCCTCTCCTCCCTCTTATTTTTGGAATGATTATACATAAACAAGTGAAATTTGGAAACTGAATATTGAAGGTTGTAAACTTTCCTTCTAGTGATGATAGATGACGAAATCGTCAAAGATGACGTCACAAGGCCATTGTGACTCAAAATTTTAAATAGAACCCTACGGCAAGCGACACCTCCTTTAAAAGGTATCGAAAAAAATATATGTATATATATATATATATATATATATATATATATATATATATATACAGGGCTTTTCAAATTAGTTTCTGTACATGGGGATCTCGTAAACGATAAGAGATAGAGTGTCGGTTTTATATATTTTAGAGACCTATTCAATGATGTACAAAAATCGAATTTAGCTCTTTTGGTTCTGGAGATATACAGGAAAAACAAAAAAATCCCAAATTATTGTTTTGCCTGTATCTTCTTTATTCGCAGACATATTGAAAATCTGTTCACATTTTGCTATTGGCACTTGATGTGGGCTATCAGAATATGTTCATGAATCTTTTATACAGGGTGTCATCAGACTTGGGCCACCCCATCTTTGAATTTTGAATACGGACCTGTATTTTTTTGTTGCAGTTTTGGATCGTCGACGTTCACTTCATACTGAGAAATTAAATTAAATTTTATATTTGGGAAGTGTCGGTAATATTTTATTATAATTGGGTGAATTATTCCCTTTTAAATTACGGCCCTGGAAATTGGTTGACTGACTTAAATAAAAACACAATAGCAACTTTTACGTCTCCCCATGTACTATAGTGTTTTTCGAGAGTATTTCTTTAATTTTTAGGTACCAATTCATATTTCTTCACATTTTCAATGTTCTTTGAGCGTTTTCTACAATGAACTTCGAATAGCAAAACCTTTTATGATTATCTGAAACATATCTACAACAAAAATAGATTATACATATGTATTTTGATAAGCTGAAAAAGAAATGATAGCAATAATTACATCCGAAACAAACACTATAATTGTAATGAAAATTGAAATGAAGTAATTTAACAACACAAAAAAATTAATGGCGCAATAAATGTTCGAATTGGAGTCTTTCCATTACGAGACATTTTTGAATTCGTTTTTTCATATTATTCATTGCCCTCAATATACCTCTTTGCTGCATTGTTGCGAAAGCATCCAAAATCCTCAATCTCAAGTCCTCCATATTTTCTATCTCTCCGCCAGCGTAAATCCTATTTTTCAATGTCCCCCATAGAAAATAGTCCAAAATAGTAAGATCTGGTGATCTTGCAGGCCATCTTTTTGGCCCATTATTTGCTATCCATCTGTTGTTGAATGTGGTATTCAGAAACTGATTAACCACTCTTGTACAATGAGGACGAGCTCCATCATGTTGAAACCAGATTCCATTCAACCTACCTATTGGAATATCTTCGAGGTATTCAGTGAAGGTGGTCCTTAAGAATCGCAAATAACGTTCGCCATTCAATGTCTCCTGGAAAATATATGGCCCAAGAATTTTATTATAAAAAATTCCTGCCCATACATTAAATCCAAATCGCACTTGAGGACGAACTTCTCTGAAATTATTTTCATTGGTCTGAGACTAGACATGTTCATTATTCCTATTGGATACACCGCAATTTGTGAAACGACTCTCATCGGTCCAAATGATGTTATTCAAAAAATTCCCATCTCTTACGATTTGTCTACGCAACCAGTTGCAGAAATTTCTTCTTCTTTCGGGATCTCCTGGATGTAATTTATGAACCGTTTCAATTCTGTAACATTTAAAATTATGCGTCCTGAGAGTGTGCCAAACTGTCGTTTGTGGCAAATCAATTCATCTGCAATTTGTTCCGATGATTTCGATGAATTTTCATCAATCTAAAATTCAGTGATATTACTGAGAGTTTATTAAAATTGAAAAAAAAACTTACTTTTTCAACAATATTTTCCTCTATTCCGGCTGGAGTTCTGTTAGCATAACTTTTGCGTGGCTTATTGAATGATCCAAATTCGCTGAGGTTTTTGTATAATTTCTGGAACAAAGTTTCATGCGGTTGACCCCTTTCAGGATAAATTTCCATATACCGTTGGGCTGTAGCATAACTGTTTCTATGGTTTTCATAATAAATTTTCACCATGTCCCGTTTTTCTCCAGCGGAAAACATCATTTCTACACCAATAAACTCAAAGATATACAACAAATATGACAAATGTCGAAATATTATCGACAATTGTTCTCATAGTCTACTGAGATTTCATCGGTATTAAACATGGTAACTGAAGAAATTAGCAACTTATAGGTAAGTATTATAGTAACTAGCGAAAATGTGGTGTTATGATCTTTCTATCTCCAAGAATCACTTATGATGCAAGAAAATGTGGAAGACTTGAGATTGAGGATTTTGAATGCTTTCGCAACAATGCAGCAAGAAGTGTATCAAGGGCAATAAATAATATGAAAAACGAGTTCAAAATGTCTCTCTTTTTCAGCTTATCAAAATACATATGTATAATCTATTTTTGTTGTAGATATGTTTCAGATAATCCTGAAGGTTTTGCTATTCGAAGTTCATTGTAGAAAACGCTCAAAGAGCATTGGAAATGTGAAGAAATATGAATTGGTACCTAAAAATGAAAAAAATACTCTCTAAAAACACTATGGTACATGAAAGTTGTTATTGTGTTTTTATTTCAGTCAACCAATATCCAGGGCCGTAATTTTAAATGGAATAATTCAGATGACACCATGTATAAAAGAGTCATGAACATATTCTGATAGCCCACATCAAGTGCCAATGGCAAAATGTGGACAGATTTTCAATATGTCTGCGAATAAAGAAAATACAGCCAAAAAAATAATTTGGGATTTTTGTTTTTTTCTGTATATCTCCAGAACCAAAAGAGCTGAATTCGATTTTTTCACATCATTGAATAGGTCTCTGAATTACGCAACTTTGCCACGATTTAACCGACACTCTATCTCTTATCGTTTACGAGATCCCCATGTACAGAAACGAATTTGAATAGCCCTATATATATATATATATATATATATATATATATATATATATATATATATAGTACCACATGGCTCAATTTTTAGTACATTACTTCTCATTATATATAAATATATAATTATATATATATATATATATATATATATATATATATATATATATATAAGAAGTAATGTACTAAAAATTTCACCTGTCTGATATTGAAACTCATCATTGCAAAACAAATTGTCTCCTTTTCTCTATATATAATATATAATTATATATTTATCTGTTAAATGCACGAGATCTCAGCAGTTCGGGTAGGGGGACCTTATGCCATAGAACTATAGTTTTTTTAATAGATGAGAAACACAGTCGAAAGCTTTGCTAAGATCACATAGAGTAATGCTCGCATATTTATTCAGCTCAAGACCCTCCAGAATGTCCACCACAATCCTAGAGATGACATCAATGGTTGAACAACCCTGCCTAACAACATAAAATTCATTGAAAATGTTGAAATCACAAAGTGGAATGACGTACTTTTGGAAACTGACATCGAATCTAGAACTAATAAATTAATTGCTACGATACATGACGTAATAACAAAATCCACAATACATGTAAGAATAAAACATAACGGGAGAGAAAGAATAAAATTGATCACTTCCTCACTGGTTAAACAGGTAGATAAAAACAATAAACTCTATGTTGAATCTAAAAGGAATGCTCATAATGGAATATTAGAAATTGAATAATTAAATTGCAAAAGAGAAACGGAAAATTTGATAAAAAATGCTCAACGGAATTATTATAATGAGAAAGTTCAGAAATAAAGGGATTAGACAAAATAACTATGGAAGTTAGTTAATGAGGTTGTTGCTAAAAATGACGGAGACAAAATATAAAAGAGGGTAATGAACTGATCAGTGATGGAGTTATATATTCCATGACTACTTCATTAATGTAGGTAAACATCTAGCCGATAAGATGAATAAATTGCATAACTATGAGAACAGCGAATATTGAGTTGTCAACCGATATTTTTGTATCCAGCAACTGAAACAGAAATCAAAAAAATTATATGTTAAGAATTGAAACCTAATAAGGCCCCCGGGTTCGATGAGACAACTTTTGAAACACCGAAAAAGTTGTCCAGTATATAGGCTACCCTCTAAAGTAAAGAGTACTTCTCGGAATTTTAAATAATCTTTTTTTCAAAATTATTCCTATTATTTTAGACAACACTGGAACTAAGGAAATAGGTCGGTAATTGTCCGGTGATTTTTCATTACCCTTCTCTGAGATGGGAATAGTTTTTGAGATTTTTAGTGCATCTGGAACAAGCCATCCCTAAAACATACATTTATCATGAGTGTCATGGGAGGAATTAAACTCGTGCTCTAGTTGATTGTCGTGCTGTTCAGGTTATAAATGTCAAAATGTACGTTTCAAAGAACTGATTTCTAACTTCAAGAAAACTTACAGTTTCTAGAAAGAAGCCTATGTTGATGTGTGGTACATATATGTAAGGAAATCAGTAGCTTCCAAATTTGAAGGCGCAAGAAAATTGATCATATTATCAGAAACGTTACCGAAACACAAGTAGTCTTGGGAATAACAATGAAGTTGCTATGGGCGTTTTCTTATTGTTTGATGCAGTGACTATGATACTCGTTCTTATATCAATAATAAGCGGCCTTGTCAACTGAATGTTTTGTTCAATCGTAGATATTTTTTATCGATGCTAAAGTATCGCATATATCGCGTAGTTTTCGGTTGAACCAGTGTGCTGGTGGTTTGGAAGTTATATCGGTTTTTTTCATTAGAAAGGGCTTTTCAACAAGAGATTGATTATTACATGGAGGAAAATTACCATAATTCACCTGGGCCAAGGGAGTCTCTTAATTGTTGTAGGCTATACTCATTTGTGCATTTATACACCTCTTCCAAATAATGTTTTTCAATGTGTATAGTTAGAAATTGTTATGAACGTTTACTCTGATTGCGTAAATTGAATTCTGTAGATGTGATTTTTTTAACAAGTTTTCGATTGATCGGGAATTATTCTGCTCTGCAATTTTACAACAATTTTCCCAATTTCCCATATAATTTTGAAAATATGGGTAATCTAAACACGTCAGTGAAGGGTTCGTTCAAACTTGTGAGAAGTGTAGCCTAGTTCAGTTGTATTTTGGGAATATTCATCTACACTCCTGAAGTTAAATATCCAATCAGTGTGAACTCATTGGAATAAAGTTGTAGGGTAATAAAACGCACCAATCGAACTTGCTCCTGCACCACAATTTATGATGCTGCTTCGCCAGATTACCAAACAGAAATTGTACTGGTGTTAAAGAGAGTTCAGAATTCGAAATCACGCTTTGTGGAAGTTATTCTATATATGAAGGAAAGACGGATACACAAACATAGAAAATTGCAGGTCCGCAAAATGGTGATTTTGAAAATCTTCTGCTAGAGGAATGACTTCAATTTTAACCGACGAAACCAAAAAGGAGGAGGTTCTCTAGTCGACGCGTATATTTTTTATAATTTTTTTTATGTATGATCACGCATGACTTTTTACTGAGACGTCCGATTCCGACAATTCCTTTTTCAGTGGATAGGGTGTACTTCGAAGTTGATCCCATTTGAATTCAAAAGATGAAATCCACCCTTAAGGGTAGCAACATGAAGGATATTGGTCACTCACCCTTTGAAGTCTGGTCCGTCAACCGATTCTATCAGGCATAACTTTGTACTGGGTTCTTCGATTTGGATGATTCTTTTTTCAATAGATAGGGTATACCTCATATTTGGATTTCAAATGGAATTATCCACCCTTACGGGTGGCAAAATAGGGGATAATTGATTTTTCACTTGTGAACATTGGCACACACATATGTAGTTGACAATGACAGATCGCTACTATCATCATTTTTGTTCCACATCCGCCACAATCATTATATTCTATGAGAGGATGGAATGATATACGGAGTAATGAAAGAAACTAACCAGAAGAACAAAAATAATTCATATTACAACAAATAGTAAAAGTAGATAATCATATTATTTAACTGGTGATAGTTGAAGTAAAGTGGGTAAGTAAGTATTTTGGAAGTAATAAAAAAATAAGTAGGTAGTAATTAGTAGATTTCAGGCACAAAAAAATTGTAAAATTAAAACTTTTCAAAAAAAAATTAAACCGACGAAATACGGAACTGAAAAGTAAAAAATAAAATAAACCTTCTTATCTCAATAACTAAGCTCCTAAAGTATTGTAAGTAACTAATTTTGAGTCGGCGCCAAACGAACAATCAACGAAGATCATTAAATTACTTCAAAAAAATTATCAGAATATCACCGTGCATTTTACGCCTTACCTAATTCATTTGCTTGTTTGTTTGGCGCCGACTCAAAATTAGTTACTCACATTAGTTCAGGAGCTTAGTTATTCAGACTGAGAAGGTTTATTTTATTTTTAAGTTTTCAGTTCCGTATTTGGTCGGTTTAATTTTTTGATAAAAAGTTTTTGTTCGGTACGGCGCGGCAGTCTGAAATTCCACTATTATTGGGACCAAAGTTTTGATCTGCTAGATTGGGATTGTAATTGTGTAGTGAATAATGAGATATCGTATTCAGCATTTTCTGACATAAATCAATTAGACATAGTATTGACGTCACTTTGCAGCTCACTGAACGACTCATCTCGTTCTGCGTGAAATATTGTCCAGAGATTTAATATATATATTAAATTAAGACTTTATGAAGTTTTACAACTACGAGTAGGCATTTCAACATGCAATCTTTGGTTGATATAATAATAGTCATTTATGTATCAAGGGCGTAAAATTGGCTTTTATGGACCGCAGCGTGTAAGTAATAGCCCGAGCGATAGCGAGGGCTATTAACACGCCTAGGTCCATAAAAGCAAATTACGCCCGAAATACATACAAAATTTTATGCACGACCGGTGTATTTGATGTCATGTAGATAGATACCTCTTTATATCTAGAACATGATAAAAATACATCAAGGCTGCCGTGAGGATGTATATTCATATCATATCGGAAACAGAATAAATCAAAAAGTGATGGAATGAATGTTACCATGGCAACTCAGTCAATTTTTCGAAATAAGATTATATAGGCTAGTAGCCATATTTGCTGTCAATTTTTAGATAATTAATTACTGATTTTGAAATGGATTCAAGCGACGAAGAAAGTGTGAATTGTACTCCACCAGAAATAAGTAAAGCAGCTGAGCATGCGAAATTGAGTTTATTCCCAAGTAAATCCAAGAAAATATACGACAAGGTGTATGAAGAATTCGTGAGGTGGTGCAACGGAAAAAATGTAAAAAATAAGAAATACACAGACACTGTACTTCTTGAAAGTAAGTTCTAATTTCATGTTTTCTCAATGTTCAGTATGTTGATCTGAGAATTTATTGTAGTTAGCACTGATTTTTGGTATTTGTGGAGCATGTCGCCGCGAATAATTGGCAAATATCACAGTGGACGACATTCAAGATTTCGAGACATTCTTACACATAACTATACGAGAAACCAAAACGAAGATAGATCGAGTATTTACTGTAATCGATAAAGAACAGAAATCGCCAAGTTTTTTGGATATTTACAGAAAATATTCTTCCTTGCGAGATCAGAATGATCAAAAGCGGTTTTTTTATATTATAAAAATGGCAAGTGTACGAGACAGGTTATCGGAAAAAATACATTCAGTCAAATAACATTCAGAATAGCCACTTACCTAGGTATTTCTAATGCGAAAGAATATACTGGTCACTGCTCCAGACGTTCCTCAGTAACTATGTTAGCAGATGCAGGCTAGGATATAATCAACATTAGAAGATATGCTGGGTGGAAGTCGACGACTGTTGCGGAATGTTATATTGAAAATTCAGTTGCAAATAAGCTGAAGATTGCTAAGAAAATTGTAGAAAATGATGAGCCTTCTACTAGCCATTGCAGACAATCTGAAAATATTGCTCACTACTCTGAAACACCAGATAATAACATGCATTCTCTTCAGACTTCTAGTAATGAGGAATCAGTTGAAATCAGTAACTATCTGCAACAACAGAAAACAAAAATCCAAATATTTCCATAAATAACTGTTCTAATTGTATTGTCAATATAGAGTTATAATTCATTTTTTAAATTAATTTATGTTCATTGTTTTCGTTATATTATTGTTAATAAGTTTTGGGTTTCATTATATGATCCATCGGAATATAGATTTCTATCGATATGAGATTGAAATTCACTTTAGCGCCTGTTCAACGATTTTATCGCCCGCTGGGCGATAAAGTAGTCCGCGGGCGCTAAAGTGCTACTTTACGCCCGCAAATCCGGGCGCTAAAGTGCTACTTTACGCCCGGTCGTGCATAAAATAATGTATCTAGTGATTTTTCAGAATGCTATGACTAAGATGCCTAGAAACCCTGGTGTATGTACTGATTCGATTTTGTTTAGACTTTTTGGTAGAGATTCCCGCGTCCTACTTCAAATTTTTCACAATAGATGGTGACAAATTGACATAGTTCAACGAATTGGATCTGTTTGGCCATTACAAAATGCATTCGCCAACCTTAGGCAACCTGCACACTGCTGCGGAATACAGACATATAACTTATGAAACTTCCAACCAATTGGAAAATTTGAATGCTTTTCAATCCGATTGAGGTTATGATTTGTGAATTGTTATTTCTGCAAAACTCAGTTATAATTACCAATGTTTTGTATTCATTGAAATGGATCATGTTTGTATGTTGTGTGGTCAGTCACAGGATGTCGATTTTTTGCCGAACCAATGCAGGTGAGTGAAATTGCTAATATAACACATTTTAAAAGTTTATGGAATCAATAAGTGGGATTTTTCTCCGATAATTTCAAACCCTTGGTTTATGCAACGTTCCCAAGAACTGATAACCAAGGATTCAACATAGCAATCAATGAGCGATCTATGGAACCCTAGTACAAGAACCATGACTAGAAAGTTGCCCAACTTTCAAGTAAGAACCAAAGTTCTTAGTTAAAAGTTGGGCAACTTTCTAGTCATGGTTCTTAGTTCTTTAACTAGGGGTTCCATAAACGCGCTCATTGATTTATAGTTGAATCCTTAGTTATTAGTTCGCTTAGTTCTTGGGAACGTTGCATAAACCAAGCATAAATTCTAAGGATTTTGTTTGCACTTCAAATGAATCAACGACAGAGCTTAGATTGTGTTGACGCATAATATATTCCATTTTCGAAGTACTGTTCTGGAGTTCAAATCGAAGCCTGGTCCTAAAAGTTTCGGTTGTGATATATAGTTTGATATTTGGGTAAATTTATAGTCTCCAACGATTTTCACAATTTTGGGTTACCTACTTGCACAATCTCTCACTGAGCACAAACTTTGTGCTCCCAATTACTTCAGGAGATACGATGACCTTTCCTATGTCAATAAAGGTATTTTTTAACTCAAATTTAACGTTCAAAGTCATAGGATTCTGGACACCAATACGATGTGTCTTCCAACTTATGGAGGTTATGAATACAAACATAACTTAAAGGTATGAAAATACCGAATGAAAAATGATATTAGCCCCAAAAAAGCAACCCATATTGATTATATTCTATTAAAGTCTGAAAACGAAATTGATATTCAAAATGAACAGTTGAGTTATCCGTTGTTGGGAAATATGTGCACTCATTGAAGTTCAAAAGAAAAACTCTCACAGTTCAATGTATTAAACCAAAAAATATTATCATTTGCAATTGCTGAATAGATCAACATTTCATGTAATAATGCTTTTAAATTCCTCAATTAATTATCAAAATTTCACAATACCCTTTCAAGAGATATACTAAATAAACAAGATTCATTGATTGTAGGAGGAAAATTTACTTTATGACTATCCACGACTGCGTGTCACCATTATTTCCAAGTGGAAAATAATAAATTAGCATTCATAGCACTTTCTCAGAAATTTTAAATTATATTCCTTAGTAGTTTGAGAGAGTTGAATTTAAGTGACCGTTCGTAATTTGGAAAATCTAGCAAGCAACATGATACAAGGATAAAAGTGAAAAAAGAGCAAAGTCTTAATGAAAAAAATAAATAAACAATTGGGTTCCTCTGATCACAAGGGTTTGGAGAATGTTTGGTTTCTTTTTTCATCTTAAAAAATTATTTGCATGGCACCGCCTTTGTAATGAATTGATTTTCGGGCATTCAATTTAATTCCCAAACTAAAAATGATAATGACACATATTAAATATAGGTATAGACAACATATTTTTCACCAAAATATTTATTGACGATTTTTCAAACCATTTTTCTCTTTTATTCTCAAACAACACACACTACTTATATTTTATTGAACCTATTTAAATAATGTTTTATTATTAATATTTCCAGTTCGGAGCCACTCCAAGACAACCATTGGATTCCAGAACCAGTTTCAGAAAAGGCTGGCATGAGCAAACCAAACCAAATTCTTGAACACTCAAGGCTATACTTCACGTCATGTGAAGAATTCCACAAAGACCTTTTCAAAATGTTGATGGGTTGTTATTCAGTCAGAATGAATGATTTTGCTCAGAAGCTTTGCAGGCTATGCTAGAGAGAGACAGAGATGTGGCAAAGCTTTTATTCGAAAAATGAGCTACGTCTGAAAAAAAAACCCAACCTTTGGACATATATTTTTGGGAAAAATCAATATAATGAGATGTAAAATAATAATAAATTTTTATTGAACCCAAGAAACATAAATAATCTTAATCTATTACATATATAATACAACTGAAATAAATATTTCAATGTGATTTGTATCAGAATTTATTTATTTTGAATTACTTTTACCCAAGATCATATTTAAAATGTTGGGAAAATCTGTAGAGAGCCCGAACCTCTTGCAATTCAACAGGAGGGGCTTCCATTTCATTTCCAATGCATTTTAATATCATATTTTATTATTATATATTATAGATAATTTTTTTTTAAAACCAAAATAATAAACAACTTTTGCTGAAATTTGACATTGAATATTTAATTGACAAAACGACAGTTTCCTTTGGCAGATTGTATCCAAAACATGATTAATCCCTTATCCCTATGGATAATATATATTTGAAATGAAAATGATTATTTAAAAAAAAAGAAACTTCATATCATTTTTTAGTGATATCTCGAAGTTAATAAGAAGTAATTGAGGAATTGTGCTTCTCGTTTCATTGTAATTCAATAACAGAGTCATTAAAAATTCTGAATTACAAATTTAGATTATATTCAACTTTGCATTAATTCAAAAAGCCCTATTTAGCAGATCAGTGTGAAGTTAGCGGCCTTTTTCTGGCAGCCGTTTTTATCTGGCGGCCAAATGATCAGTGACGTCAGGGTGATTCAAAATTCCTTCGAATTTTCAACCAAATCGAATGGCTGAAGACTTGGAATTGCAATGGGAATTCAATTTAACAGAAAATGGTCGAACACAACACAAATGAAAAACTTAAGAATGATATACCAAGATATATTTGATATGCTTTTAGATAAAAATTCAAAATGCACCCTAAAATATGTTTAGCCAAGTGGATATTTGGAATATGTACTACTGAAAGGCTATATATAATGTTTCTTGACATGTTTTTTGGTAACCTTCCACAGTCTGAAAATGAAAATATAATCAGGAAAATCAGTTGAAAAAGCGAAAAAGACTCTGCAAGAAAAAAACCAAATTATTCAAACAATTAAAGGAGATTTAGAAGATTTTGAGAACGGGCAGATATAGTCCCCGAAACGTCAAATCAAAAACTATATAGAGAAGTATCTTTTGAATTTTTACTATTTTTATAGGCATATTAAGGAACGAAAAGTTACTGAGAAATCGAATCATTTTTCTATAGGAAATATAATTTGGTGAACGCAGTAACTTATCGGGGTGAACTAATTAGTTTGCCCTTTGTACACTTGTATAGATTTTCCTGATTATATTTTCATTTTCAGACTGTGGAAGGTTACCCAAAAAACATGTCAAGAAACATTGTTCCTCCACAAAAAACCACATTCATTCAATGCTATATTAATGATTTACCAAGAGATGATTGATTTGCAGGCCGGCAAAAAGATAGTTTATACTTATCGATATTTCAAAAAAAAAAAAAGCCACCTTCAAAAATGTTTAGCTAAGTTCATTTTTGATATATGTATTACTGGAATGCTATATAATAATATACCAAGAGATGACTGATTTGCAGGCCGCCAAAGCGGTAGTTTATACTCGTTTTTCGAAAAAAAATAAAAGCCACCTTCAAAAATGTTTAGCTAAGTTCATTTTTGATATATGTATTACTGGAATGCTATATAATAATATACCAAGAGATGACTGATTTGCAGGCCGCCAAAGCGGTAGTTTATACTTGTTTTTCGAAAAAAAATGTAAACCCACCATCAAAAATGTTTAGCCAAGTTCAGTTTTGGTATACGTGTTACTGAAAGGCTATATAATGATATACCAAGAGATGATTGATTTGCAGGCAATCGAAGGAGTAGTTTATATTTGTGCATCGAAAAAATCATAACCCACCCTCAAAAATGTTTAGCCAGGTTCATCAATCATCCATTGGTATATCTTTTTAAAATAACTTATAAACTATCAAGTTTTCCATTTGTTTTCGATATTTTCTGTTAAATTGAATTCCCATTGCAATTTCAAATCATCAGCCATTTTATCTTCTTTCCTCTTCTGAATAAACTGTATCTGCAAGGTTCAATTTCCTTGATCTGTAAAAAAAATAAAATAAGTTTGCAAGAATGATTTTACTACCCAAATTCTTAAAAATAATGTAAAACATGTAGAGTTAAAAATAGAATACGTTACATAACATCAAACAAATACGATTAAAATCAGACATCACACCATTGTCTAAACATGAAAAGGAAAATCAACGTAAATTCGATTTTGACAAGGTTGAAATTTTGACAAAAGAAAAAAATAGTAATGAAAATAAACTGATCTTTACGAAAAAGTCTTGCATAAATTATAACAATAGAGCCTACATACTACAACTAAATATGTCAAACACTCCAATGTATTTGAAAAACGATAACAGATAAAAACAAACTCGATACTAGCAATCTCAGATATTCAACAATGTTCATTCCAATTGTAAAATATGAACACGAATTGATTTGTTTGAAACTATGAACAGGATGTTCATGAAATCAGATGTGGAATCATCTGCGACTAAAAGATAAACTTTAGTCACTATCTTCCATCGTTCAAGATAACCTCTTGTGGGGTATTCATGTTGAAAAGGGAACATTCTCAATTGAATAGAAAGATTTTTCTATGAATTGAAAATCCACGATAAAATGATTTTTTTTTTTGAATGTCAATAGAAAACAACTACTTCCTTGGCTAAGCCACGCTGGACATTGAACTTCATCTGATATATATTCTGAAAGGACCCTAACTCAATAGAAAAAATCTAAAATTGAAAATTTGCATTTTTATTCAGATAGTTATTTGATTTTCTATTCCAGTCTTAATTAAGAACTCATTGAGTTAGGGTCCTTTCAGAATATCTATCAGATGGAGTTCAATGTCCAGCGTGGCTTTAGCCGGGGAAGTAGTTGTTTTGTTAGACATTCACAAAAAATAACTTAATTTTTATCGTGGATTTTTCACTTTACAGAAGAATCTTTCTATTCAATATTCAATTGAGAATGTTTCCCTTTTCAACATGAACACGAAATATTGAAAGAATAACTGTTAAATTATATTGTAAGTTTTGAACGTCTCTTTGAATTTTAATCATATTTGTTTAATGTTATGTAACGTATTGTTTTTAACTTTAGATGTTTTACATTATTTTTAAGAATTTACCTGAAGATGACATAAACAATGTTTGTTGAAATGTCGTATCAAATAAAAAATACATATACTGACTAAGGCCCTTATTTCGAGACAACAAGAAATACCCCAAATTTCATTTCAATTGAAATTTAAGGTTTCACCTGTCAGAGAAGAACACCAAAAACTCATTCAGAGTAAAAACTTTAGAAAATCTTATTTTAGGAAAAAATTACATACATTTCAATCTAACAGTGGTTTTCCATAAAGAATTTGATAAATATATACTTTTTATTACATACTCAATGGGACAAAATGTTCAGAAGAGATTTTTTATAGTAGAAGCTGTAAATGATTATATGTCTAGGTGAATCATTATTTTGATGTGATGCAAAGATATTTGGCATATGCAATATGTGTATCAAGTAAGGTGAAGATCGATCAACCACCAAATATAAAAAAAAACAATTCCAATAATTATTGAACGTCAACCAGAAATTTAGATATTTTTTTTTAATATACCACGTTTATAAAATGGACTAAAAAGACATGTTAATGAGATGATGACAGAGACATATGGCAAATTTCAGGTTTATTTAATTTAGTTTAAAATCGATTGCTCTTTACTATTATTATTATTATTACAGACAAACAGACAGACATGTAAGCGAGTTGATATTGCATTGTCATCCAGTTTTGAGCTATGTTTGAAGATCAAGTATCTCATCGGGAAGTTAGTTTAAAATGGATTGCTATTATTATTACAAGATATATACCGAAAAGAACAGACAACGAAAGCGAGTTAATATAAACATGGTAAAATACTTAAAATGAACCCTTTAATTTGCTTGTTTTCAATTTCAGGGTAATGTATGTGTCATACTATTTTCTGTATTCTAACGATGTTTAGTAGGTTATTTATTAATTTATTTGTAATTCATTTAGTTGTTACATTGAGTGACTATTTGGAAGGCAGTTAAATTCAGTGCTCATTGACTCATCGATCATTCTGTTGGTGCTATTTAGATATTGTGTAATCCTAACCTCACTTTTGTTCCGTAAACGTTCTACAGACAAACAAACAGACATACAGACATGAAAGCGACTTAATATTGCATTGTCAACTAGTTCTGAGCTATGTCTGAAGTTTTAAAACTCATCAGGAAGTTAGTTTAAAATCGATTGCAAGATTTGTACCGAACAGACAAGAAAGCGAGGTAATATAAATGTGTATGACAATATATACCTCAAATGATCCTGTGTTGTCAAGGACGTATTGGCTTTTCTTCATCCACCAAATGGACAGGACACAGAAATACTGAATTTTCCCTAGATATGCTGAATTTTATTTCATATGCGGAATTTGCCTCCTGAAAATTTCAAGAATAATTAATTTTCACACTGTGTCAAGTGAAATATAAAACACAAATGTACCTAGTAAAGTTTCGATGGGAATGATTGAAAAGTTGTTCTTCATTCATACCTTCAACAAATATAAATCAATATTAAATGAAAAATTATTCATGAATCACTTATTTCAATACTAGTTTTTAACATTTCATATCAATTTTAAATATTATGAGTTTGAATATTATTTGTGTGGGTATCAGCTAGAAATAAGAATCCAATGAGAACATGGTTATCCCAAATAAAATATATGAAACTGGAATTCGATTTTTCTACATTTTTTCATGGGAATTATTATTTTCTACATTCATGCAAAACCAAAACTTTATTGAACTATATATGGTGAAAAAACTGGTTCTTTATTGCATTAGTGCAATAAAATGTTTATTGCACTCATCTGTCATTCTACTACAGCGTTTTGTGATCATGACGAACATAAACGTTCAAATCGACGCTATTTTCAGTCCATTTTCTGTGATATTGTATTACATTTTAAACAATTGCATATTTCATATTATTTTCAATCATATTTATTGCATACTGGATTACGAAATTACTAAAAAATACAATTTATCAAAAATGAGTTAAATTGTTCCTAACATTGGCATTCGTTCCCAACTTTCTCAATGCAAATCGATAGTGCTAATTAATTATTGGATATTTTGCTATTAAATTTGAAATAGAGTTCTACAAAGAAGTGCAACTGCATGACTTTGAAAACATTCAGGGTTCATGTTGAGCTTCCGCATAACGTTGAACAAATCACTAGTTTTCCTTTATCTAACCACGAACGATGTACCCAGTATCTCCTTTTATGTAAGAGATCATTTTCACTTTGCTTCACAAGTAGGTAACTGACGAATGACAAACGTCGGTATCCCTTCTGTGTTTATTGAGCACACCAAGTCTACTCCACATCTGCACCACGCCAGTCCCTCGCCACCACCACGCACCTGTTCTGTGTGAATTGCACCTAATGGCCTTACAAACAGACAAGACAACATACAAATAGCTTGGTCATTTCAAAAGGAACATCTTTACTTCAACTAAACTAAATATGAGTCATATTCATTTCACCTCATATCAACCTGTAGTTATGAATCTTTTTGATATCTCTTATTGACTTTTTCATTGCTCGTTAGAAACCTTCACTATTGCTATCTTCAAGTGGATACTTTGTTTCGCAGTGATGCAAAGTTATCTGTCACAAGAAATAGATGCATTAAATAAGGCATACTAAAGGCAGTTTTTGAATCCAATTTTAAAAAATACAACTCCAATAATTTGTAAATTCCAGGCAGAACCTCCACAATTATGAATTATCAACCATAAGTATACAGAAATAAATTTTTACCTCATATAATTCTAATGTGCTTGTAGGCTGCGAATGATGTGTGACCCTTTCTGTTTCGCATCAGGTTTCCTTATCTACAGGAAGGATCTAGCAGAAATACTAAATTTGCAGTGTTGACTTTTTGAACTTTAGTTTCCCTGTGCACAGTATTTTCTCCTAAAAATTAAAAAATTAAAAAAAATTGTCAAAATCCATTATATTTGAAATCTCATTCCACTTTTCTATCATGAAGTTATGGTATTTCAAAATGTTTCAAGCATATTTATTATTGAATTCGATTTCATCAGATTGATATATGAACATTGAGGGACAGCTAAATGATAGCAGAACTCACAAAAAAGAGAGAGCCTGCAACTTTATACCACACTTTACCAAAATCTTGTTTTCACTAAATAGCTTTTCAACAGTAGTGTCCAATTGTATGGAATGTAGAATGAACTTTCCATTACTTAAACTGCAGATGCATTCAATGATATATCAACTCTCAATGTATTCAATGTATTAAAAAGTCCACTCAACAAGATTCAACTTTCCAAATTTTTATAGGCTGTCATTTCTTTCCTAATGTGCCTTTTTTTCTTGAGAAAATATGTTGAAATAGACATTTTATAAATGGATAATGAAAATCATTTCTCAAAAGTATTGAAATTCCTGTATTAATAGTTTACAAATGCTGCAATCTATATGAGTGGGGAATGGAATGGTCACCAACATTGACATTCAGACTGAAGATAAGCTTAGGATTTCATATATATAAAAAATGTCACACAAAGGATTGAAATATTGCCATGTTTTCTCCTGGTATTGTGAACATGCTAATAAAAATGCACAGGTTGCATCAAAAGGGACTTTTTCAACATTGGAATGAAACAACTTGAAACACAATCCATCTAGTATACAATGATACATGAATTTATTTGTTCCTCTGATAAAATGTTTATTGCACTCATCTGTCATTCTACTACAGCGTTTTGTGATCATGACAAACATAATCGTTCAAATCGACGCCATTTTTAGTCCATTTTCTGTGATATTGTATTACATTTTAAACAATTGCATATTTCATATTATTTTCAATCATACTTATTGCATATTGGATTACGGAATTACTAGAAAATACAATTTATCAAAAATGAGTTAAATTGTTCCTAACATAGGTATTCGTTCCTAACTTTCTCAATGCAAATCGATAGTGCTAATTAATTAATAAATATTTTGCTATTTAATTACGCTTTTTATTTTCCCACACTTAGTGCCACCTAAATAAAACATTTTTTTATTTTTGCATGAACGTAGAAAAAATATTGTATGCAACTCATGCAAAAAGCGTTTATTGCACTCGACGTGTTGTCCAACTCGGCCTAATGGCCTCATCGGACAACTTCACGTCGAGTGCAATAAACACTTACTTTTTGCACTTGTTGCATAAATAACTATTTGATATCTCTAGTGACAGAATAAAGAACATCAAATGTAGTGCAAGATATTTTGAATTTCAGAGTGTAACATTAAATGGGAATATTTTTGAAAAACAAGTTTATATTCGAAAGGTTAAGAGATTAACTGTTTTTTGTAATGAAATTCCAACATAACAATTCAATTAATATCTTACCTCTTCTGAAGAAGAAATTTCATCCATTGGTCATATTACAAAAGTACCTAGTGACAATATTTTCCTTGTTTTGGTAAGATTTTTCTGAAAGCAGGTTTCCTTCATCTTAGTGAAATTGAACCAAACTGATATTCCTTTCATTCTGATTTTCAATTGACCCAATGTTTTTATTCCTGCTGTTTGCTGATGTGGATAACAAAATCTCCGAACTCCTGAAATGAATACATGGGTTTTGAAAAATGTAATCAATACAAATAACTAGGTGTGAAAAATGTAATCAATACAAATAACTAGGTGTGCTAGCCAACTATAATATATATATATATATATATATATGTTCCCTACTCGCTTTTCATTATTCTCTTAATCAACTAACCTGAAACTCCTCTGAATTGTTTGGATTTACGGTAAATAGGGTTTTCGTAAACAGTTTGGGGATAGCTTCAGGTCTCAATAATGTGATTTAATTCTTTACCACAATATATATCATCCTGCCTACATAAGTGCCACTGCAGACACAATTTTTGTCACTCAATTGATCTTTGATTTCTTCCTCTCATCGTGCCTCGGAAGAGTGAGCCTGAAAAAATAAAATTGAAGTGTTTCAGAAATCAAATATCATTTAAATTGTATTGTTCTATCATTGTCTAAAGCATAGACAAGAGTTCTATACTGATATAAAGAGACAATGGTATTATATACTATATTTTACTTACATAAAATGTCATTTCAGTTTCGCAAGATGGAACCAAGCACTTCATTTTGAATAAATGTATAATTCGAAATGAAAACGGAATTCTCGATTTTCTAACGCCACAATTGAATAAGCCAAACGCCAAGAGCAAACAAGAATCAAATTCTAGGCCGACAGTGTCTTTTTAGGCCATTTTCGTCGTAATCTAAGATTTTAGGTTAAAATCTTGGGAAAATACTGATTCGTTGTAACGGCGGCGACACCGAGGAGCGAAAAGCCGAAGCTTCGATTCGAAAGGTGGATGTAGTAATAAAGTAAAGAAAAATAAACTGTTTGTCGCTGGTCGCTGTCTGCCCAAATGATTGAAGACAATGGCTGAATTGCGAAATCTAGTTCTTCCACATCTTTGACGATTTCGGAGCGGACTGAACATTGTCCGAATAAATTTCTTAGGAGAGTTGCTCTTTGGTGTTGACATCTACTCAACAATCATTCGAATCAGGTCGCCATCTAAGAAATCAAGCAGGCCATATTGTCGCACGTTTGATCCCACACATTTTCAGATATGAGTGCATACACCAGGGTTTCTAGACATCTTAGCTATGACTAACTTAATTGATCAATATTGAAATAACCTGTAAGAAGAATGAATGCATCAAACAAGAAACGAGAATAACTAGAATAAGAATTGTTGTGATTATCGGAATTTGATAGATTTTTGTTAGTCAACACTTATTCCTCCCAAATTAGTATGGTGGTTCTTCAGGGTTAAGCTAGTGTTCTGTTAAAAAAGCATATCACGGTTCTCTGATAATGGATTCGATTCGTCAATTTGTTCGTAATCTTGTTTTTAACGCCTTTCTTAGTTGTTTGACCAACTCTCAGAAGTTAATGAAAACTTGTTGAGTTGAGATGACGGAGGCCTCACCTTCCATAGTGGGATCCAAAACCACTCTTGAAGCCTCGAATTTTTTTTTGCCGGTTGCGGGAGTCGTACTCACACTAGGTGGGAACAGATTGAATTATTGGAAGTGTGACCGTGAAGACATTTGTTGATTTTCCAAACAAAATATTCTTGGGGAGATCCCTCTGATGATTCATTCCTAGAGAACGTTTCACTTATGCTTTCCAACACATGAATCCTCAGATTCTTTAGTTGCTGAATTAGGAGAGATATATTTATGACCACATTTCTCGTTGATAAATTCAAAAACTGATTCAGAAATACCTTTATTGTTGATATGTTATCAATTTTTCAAATATGTTATTTCTTCATAGTAAAAGATATCCGTTGCATTTTTGTCACGAGTATATTCTCAAATATCTGGGTTATTTTCATAAATGACTTGGTCCATGTGGTTCGATTTGAAGAAGACCGAGATATTGACAAACATTTGTATCATTCAGTTCATCTGATAATATGTTGACCATTTTATAGTTTATATTTTTGGGCCAAAATATACAGGGTGGGGCACCCCATACAACACGGTCCCTGTAAACCAAACCAATAATTTTTTCGGGAATTTCTCCATTTTATTATATGTATATTGATTGAGGCTGCAAAAAGAAATTATTTTGGAGTCTACAGGGTGGCTCAAAAAAAGTGTGACATATCAAAGTTGTGTTTTATTAAATGGAACACCCTGTATTTTTTACACTTCTGAATAGGTCAGGAAAAAATTATATGATTTCATATGAGGTACTATGTACCTAACTATAACCGTTCTCGAGTTATTGATTTTTTAATGAAAAGGCTAGGTACAATTGGAAACTAAATAACATCGAAATGTATAGAAATCATCCTTTCGAATTCTGACCAAGCATGAAAGAGGTTTTGAGCTATTGATTTCGATAAAACCCGTTTCTCAATATTATACAGAATGTTCAAAAATCATTGTCACTTTTTTATAATTTCGGACAAAGATAACTTCGTTATTTCAGATAGAACACCCTGTATTTTTCTGGTCTGAACAATATAAAATTCAATTATCTTTCATTTCATATTGGGGTGCCCTATACCTAACCTAAAAGTTTTTCAGATATTGGCTTTTTCAAATAGTAGTTTTTATTTCAAAGCATTCTTTGAATCAAGATAGCTTTGGGACGACATTTATTTGATTTGCTCACAGAATTTTCATTGACAGTTGTTATACTTCACTTCATCGAGAATATTTACTGTTCACTAAAATGAAGTTATCATTTACATTCATATTCTGACAGTAGTTCATTAAACAGACTATACAATTTTTTTTATTATTCAACTGAAACAACAACAAGATATGAAACACAAATGTATTTAATTCAAAGTAGGTGCTCGAAATGACGACCATCCTGTTGAATACAAAGAGCCACTCTCTCTATGAAAGACTTCTTAACATTTAATAACATTTGAGGCGTCACTCTTCGAAAAGTAGACCTTATTCTCTCCTACATATTTTCCAGTATGGTTGGAGGAGTGTCGTAAGCCTCATTCTTCAAGTATCCCCATAGGAAAAAATCGAGGCAAGTCAAATCTGGTGATCTCGTTGGCCAATTTTGTGGTCCTCCCCTGCCAATCCATTTATTTGGAAAGCACCTATTCAAAAAGTGTCTGACACTGAAATTGAAATGTGCCGGAGCTCCATCCAATTGTAACCACATCCGTTGTCTGATATTCAGTGGCACATTATCCAGAAGCTCAGGCAGATCAACTCGTAAAAATTGTAAACATTTTTGACCATTCAAGTTTGTAGTGATTCTGCTTAGTCATAATCATTTAGACAAAGAAATAACCATTCTCAAGTTCTAACACCTGCACCAGTAATTTTTAAAAGGAAGACATAATTCTCTCAGATTGTTCATTTAATGACCCATTACGGCTGAAGAATAACTCGTTGCCGCGATAAATACATAGGAGAATTCCGTTTGGTAATAAAAATTCAGTGTTAATGGACCCGTCCTGTCTAGGGCGAGATATTCTGCACATTCCAACCGCACAAAAAACAGACTATAAATACCTCATTTGATGGCGGTCTATGGGAAATATTCTTATGCGCTGGAATTTAATGAGTTTACAAAAAGTCACGCATTAATTTACTGAAATAACCCAACCAAGCGGGAGGAATCGAGACTATATATATAGAAACTGAAAACCGAGAGAATATAGAAAGAGTTATAATTCGACCGTGCTCAGATCAACTTGTCTCCATGTACGCGAGCATTTAATTAACAATCTTTATTACAAGTACAATTAAATTCAAGTCTGATGTAAGTGATGTATCACTTACGAGAAATTCAAGAAAATTCAAAATGAAGCTAAATCGATTGCATCATAAATCTCTACCTTAGTGCGAATTAAGTTTTGGTTCAACGAGAAATCTACAATATCAAATTGGCTCGACAAATACAATAACTACCTGGGTCATCATCTGTTTATTAGTGCTTCCATAAACTTTGATATTTTCAAAGCCAATTTCTAAAAATCTATTCCTAGTCTAAGAAAAGTAGCTAAATAAAGTCAAAAACCCGAAAGTAAAATAATAAAACCCTAATAACCCAAACTAATAAGGGCGAATAAAATTATAAATTCTATTAGAAAATCAATTGTTAAAAATAAGTGCAAGTGATTTACCTGAGAATTATGTAAGTACGTTTGAAAGATCATGTTTGAAGGTCAATTTCTCCAGTACCTTATTCCTAAATATTTTGGTTACTATGATATACAGGTATGTTAGTCCTTAGTCGAAAGTAAAAAAGGGATAAAAATGAAGAGAAATATTGATATTAGTGATACCCTTATGTAGACCAAAAACTTGACATACTATCATCTTCTATAATTGTTTATTAGCGAAATAGCCTATTTGGTTTTAATTGGTTATGTTATATGATTGTGCATGTATTTCAAGATTAGATTAATTATTTTCTTTTTATTTACTCTGTCCCTTGATTATTTCCCCGTGAATTCAAATAATAGTGGGTCTGTAAACTGAATGATAAAAACAACCCACGCCCCATTCCCGGCGAGGGGTCAAAGCCCCTCTTAGATTCTTCTAGGTAAATCGAAGACCCTTTGATTAACTTCCCGGGCGATTAAGATCTCCCTTTTAATACATAATTTGGGTAATTATTAAAACCACCGACCATCTACCCCTTTGGTAGGCGGTTAGTCACTTTTAAATTAACATCTCGAGTGTGGAGAAACCCATAACAATTGGTGGACAGGTGTGTGATTTTTCATATAAGTCCACCCCGTGCCCCAAAATATTGGTGTCGTTATGTGGGTTCATTTACAGAAAAAAAAACGTTTATATGTTGATTTTGAAGAGATGTCAAATGACAATTGATGTCAGGCGTCGAGGTTTTTTTACAGAAAAAAAAAATAACGCTATATGTTATTCCGCAAAGGATGTCAAACTCAAAATTATCCAACGCAAATAAGAATGAAAATTCAGTAAAACATTGTTTGTCTTTTAAAAAATATCAGAAACTGTGTGGTAAGCAGCCACCACATTTTGTATAATAATTTGATTTAAATTAACTCTTTATAGGGGGTTTTTTCCAAAAAAAAAATTTAAAGTTAAAAATAACTTGAAAAAAAGGAAATTTTCTTTGAAGTGGAAAATAAAATATAAAGGGGTTTGCAGACTTATTTTGAATTCATTGGAAAAGTTGAAAAAATTTTTAAAGAAGTAAACAATTTTATCATGACTCCCCACCGACGGTATCTCTTGACAGTCCTCCGATTTGCAGGTTTTACCTATTCAGGGGAAACCACTATATATTACTTTACAATGTTCCTTATTATAATGGTCAATGAAAAAAACCGACTTCATCAGAATTATTGAAGATACCGCCGCGCGCAAACGGACAGATTTACAAATTGTATCGATAGTACGTTTGAAATTGGGGGGAAAACCAAAAATTAGACGCGGGGAGCCAATTCCCCCGAAGGAATGATTTAAGAAGGTTGCAGGAACAATTTGGGGCCAACTAAAAAAACCGGGGGGGGACAAAAGAGAATTATTAGAATGCGACAGCGTAGGCGAAAAGTCGTCAGTATTTAGCACGTTTGGGTTTCGAGCAAAAAATTTTGTATTAACAGGGGTTTTGATTTAGATAGAATATTGTTAAAGACATGAACAAGACATCATTACACAGTTGCAA